>OZ014521.1:130437843-130882843 GCA_963966055.1 Lathyrus aphaca | reverse complement strand
TTAATTATATTGTTACCATTATATTTTTTTTAAACGCTATTAAATTATTCCTTTGGGCCTCATATTTGTCAAAACAAAATAAAGTAAAGGTCAAGACCCCTTACTATGATAGTGTGTTGTCAAGTCATTTCTTTTCTTTTTTTTTTTTTTTGGTTGTTAAAGTCTCTTGTAAAGGAAATATAGAAATAGCAAGCAAATGAAATTTCTATCAGTCCAAATTTGGGTAATTACATAACTCTCAAGTGATAACAGTCTCGGTAGTAATTCATGTTACAAAATTCTATAGAAAAATTAAAGAGAAGGAGAATACAGTAACAAAAAAATTGAGAAAAATTTATGGCAACTGATTTCCTCTTCACGCCATCACCCAAAAAAGAAGGGATTTTTTGTTCATTGTTCAACTATCTTCATCATTCATCACACTCCAAGCCACCATCAATCATGTTAGCAGCCTGCATCACAGAAGAGGCACAGTATCAGATCCATTTATTCATTCAGCAAAAGCTCAAAGTGTAAGTAATAAGGATTGTGAAGCTGGTCAACAAATAAAACAGCCTATGCAGAATTTCAAATGATTCAAAATCCATACCATAACGACTCAATTTGAGCCGCGGGTCAAGCTGTGGTGGAAGAGTTAAAAAACCCGTATCAGAATTAACAGAAAAGAAGGAAAGAACTTGATATCTCACCTCACGTGTTGGCAGAGGTTTAAGAGTAACCAAGCAGGATGAAAACGTTGAAAGGACCGAAGCTTCAAGGAGAGGTTAATGCTAGAGTTCACCATACGTTGAGACCGATGCAGATATTCATGGAACTTGTGATTAAAGAAATGGAGCCAACGAGTTGGAATGTGGAAGCCACTGTTAAACTCTTTCATCTGGATGTGCTATTCAATAAACCGAGTCCTCGATGTTTCGACGTCGGATTATCTGTTCATGTAGTAATGTTTGGTGGCTGCAGTTTCAAATATTGACCTGCACATAAAAGCAACATATTTTTAGAAGCATAGAAAGAACAAAAGAAGAGGGGGCGGAGACCTCGAAGCATATACCAGAAGGACAATTGTGGGGACTTGCATTTGTTTTGGCTTCATAACTTGGTGAGCAGTTCTATGTTGATACAGTGAGGCAAGTGGCACTTCGTCAACTGGTTGCAAGGTCTCCTTCGCGCACATGATGCCTTCCAATTGCTGGACAAACGGCTGAAGCTGTCTCGTTCGACAGTCCAAACAGTGGAGATCCTAGTGTTGTCAACAGGCCTCAGCATCCGTCCCAACTTCAGTTTAGATCCATTGCCATACCTTTATCATCATCTCCATTCCGGTCTCGGTCAAATAACCTGCAAGAAGATTTTGATACATCAACAATAGAGCGCAACGCAATAAAGCATAACTCAGATTCGGATCACCAAAGGGAATTAAAGGAGAGTGAATATGTAATCTGAGACAAAAAGGTTCAAAAACTTCTACGATTGCGAGCCTCATCTAACTGCACCCTCAGCTATATCCTTCTTCACTTATTTTTAATTAATCAATAACCTACACCAAGTTGGCAAAGAGAAAAAACTCAGGAGAATATCATATACATAGCTCAAAAAGAGTCAACATCAAACTGACCGATTTCGGTTATACCATAACAATCACAACAGAAAATAACTAACTTATAACTAATTTTTTTCACAAGTTCAAAAGCAAAATAACCAAAAAACAGCTCATAACAGAAATTGAAACAAATAACTAAATTCTAACAGAATCACAACTGAATTGAGTGAGTTGAATTTACCTGAAACTTCTGGAGTTTTCTGTGATCAGTGCCTATATATCAGAACCAACCTCACACCAGTTTTTTTTTTTTCCTTTCCTTGAACCTTCTTTCACACCATTTCTCTCTTTCCTCATGAACCAGCCCCATAACCATCTTTAACCCTCACAAGCTCCTTCTTCTTTTTCAATCATCCTGGACCTTCTTCCATTTCCAATTTTCATAACTTCCCTCAGCCTGATCCAATCTCCTCTAATCATGTTGTTGTACTTACATCAATAACCTGTGAAAGAGAGTGAAACGCAAACGTCAAGAAAATCAATGATTAGGACGAAACTCAGAATCACATGAGAAGAACAAGAACAAACCATAACCAGTCTTCATCTTCTCCCTGTGTCACATTCTGCGGATCCGGCAACGGCATCATCTCACTTTTCGCCTCCAACAACTTCATTCGTCATCATCAAAGACCTGCCAAAAAAATTGCCAAAGATCAGCACAAGAACGTGCATCAGTTCACAGCATCAAGAATCAACCGCAACAGCAAAAACAAATAGAAGAGTTACCTGAAGGAAATGGATTTACGAATTTATCAATGTTAGCAGAGGAAGAAGCAGTTGAATCTATGTCAATCTAAGATACGGTCGCTTCAGTTCATCAGTGAATTGTTCATCAACAGCGTGCAAACATTAATCCGCACGCACGAGATTGCATCAAGTGAAGCTGCGGTTTCGGGAAAGCTCTCATCTCGTGCATTATTTGTCTCGGCCTGTTATACGCTCATCAATCAAGACGCCGATACATCTTCGCCTTCGCGAATCCGAACGTGGCACTACATCCTCTGTTCATTCATAATCTTTGACGAAATCTTTCGCTTCCAGGTACGAATTCAAACCATTTCTTTGTAGCTGCCATCGTATCAATGTTTGTTCCTGGATTTATTCTTCCCGTTTCGGGCTAGGCCGGTAGGGTTTGTTGCCGTGAGAGATGAGGCTTGGCCGTTTTGCTTGGGATTAGGGTTTTAGTCAGATTTTGTCAATGTTGGTAGCATTAGGATGGAGAAGAAAACTGAGAGATAGCATTTAGGTTGATGGTGAGTGGCGTTGAGGGCGAAGACACAAGAAGGTGATTCGGAATTGAAGCTAGGTTAGAAGGTGATGAAAAACGGGAAGAAGAAGATAAAGTAGGGGATGCGGCGCTGAGGTGTGATGAAGAAAGAAGTGAGGCCGAGAGAAGGACGGTGTGGCGAAGCGAAGAGAAGATGACGGGGAAGGGGGAGTGCGGCGGTGGAAGTAGAGAAGAAAGAAGGGAACTAGGGTTGCTGTTCTTGGCCTTTGTTTTATTGTTTTTTTAAGTTTAATTATATTAGAATATTAAGATTTTATAAAATTATATTGTAAGATTATTAGTTTAATTCAATTTTTTCTTTAATTTAAGACTTTCTAAAATATATAATAGTTTAATTTAAGGTTTACTTAAATTAGGATTTCTTTAAAAATGTGTTTTTTTTTGATAAGTTTAATTAGAATATTAAGTGGTCAAAATTACAAGTTTAATTTAATATAAATGTAAATTTTAGGAAATTTTAATCACAAGATTAGCTTAATTATTTTGTCTTAATATTAGCTTAATTGAAATAGAGATAATTCAAATTATTAGTTATTTCTTTTTTCTTAGATTAAAGATAATTCATATCTAATAAAACTATAATCAAATTAAGATTTAGAAATACTATTATTTAATTCATGTTTTTTATCTAATATTTTAGAAAACATTATTTAAGACTAAGAGTTTATATAAAAATATTAGATTAGGATTTAATTCATTTTTAATTCAGATTTTAATTAAGTATTATAATAAGATTAGAATTTAAATCCATTTATTGTAGATTAATTACAAGGTATGTTTAATTTTGGCACCCCACTTTTAGGCCCAATGCATAAAATAACTAAGAAAGCTGTTGTTTGCACATCCCCTCTCATGGCTGCGAATTGGGCCTTGGTCCTTTCCTTTCTGCACCTCATCTCTGAGCCCAATTTACAAAAGTAACTAAACAAATTACTTATTGAACTCCCTGTAGTATTTTTAGTTTAAGATGATTATAGTTTCAAATTAAATGCATAAAAAATAGGAAAAAGCATTAGAAAATTCCCAAAAATTAAGGAGGGTTAATAATTGGATTTAGAAATTTATGATATTTTTATTTTCTGGAATTTATTTATTTTTGAATTAATTCTGAATTATTCTTGTATTTAACTTTATTGAATTTCTTCTTAATTGTGCAGAATTTTGTTTATTTTATTTAAATGACTTCCATTAACTTTTTTAGCCCACTCTTTTTTCTGTAATTAGAAGACCCCTAATAGCTCTTAGAATATTTTTTATAGAATTTTTAGGAATTTTTATCTTAGGTTTTGGTAATAAAATCTTTAAGAAATAATAGTTAATTCTTAGTTTGAAATAATTAGTTGTTAAGCATAAAAAATAAGTATTTTTGGAATCCCTTTTAGTACCATATTAGAGATAGTATTAGGACCTTGCAATTTAATTTTCACAATTTTTCTAGAAGTTTTAGTATTCTTTTAGAATATTAATTTTGGCTTAGTTAGGTATAATTCCCATTAGATTTAGGCCATTAGAAAAATATAGTTCAATACATAAAAAAAATAATAAAATAGTTTAGTTTAAGTTTAACCCTAGAATTAATATTAGACTTAGGTTTAGTTTAATTTGTTTTAGGATGAACATTAAGTTTGACTTAGATTTAACACTTAGGTGAATTTTCATTTCCATTAGAAATAGAATAAATGAAAATAGTCTACATTTTTTTAGTCATGCCTTTAAGGCAATTTTTTTAGAAGTTTGTTCCTTATGCTTAACTTCATTTTTTGATTATTTTTATTGTTACAACTTGTATAGGATTCCCATTTGTTCTTAGAATCAACTTAACTTCATTAAGAAGTAGGTTGAATTCTAATAGTTTTAAGTTTCCATTAGGAATAGAAACCCTCACTAACCCTTAGGATCACTTTGTAAATACATAACACATTAGGATTGAGTCTTAGTCCCTTAGATTTTCCCTTTTATCAACTTGAGTCATTCTCTTTCTCATCTCAAAAGAAACAATAAAACACTTAACAAAAACCGAACAATCTTGTACGACACGAGACTTTGTTGCGGAGTGTTTATACGCGTCCTGTTTCGGGGCGAGGTGTAAATGCTTCCCGCGATGGATAGGCCTTAGTACAAGACAGTTCACAAACAAAAATTCAAAACACTTCTTTTAAAAGCCAAAAACAAACAATAAACGACTATCCTGCGGGAACTTCTCTTCTCATCTCATTCACTCACAACGCGAACTTGCGACGACTTGTCGTTCATGCAAGACGGTAAACGCACTCGTACCAGACGAGCCTGCAACACCTGAGCATAGACATACGCAGTTCCAGCATAAAAAACACAAACAAATAGTTCCCGCCTAGGTTAGGCGAACTACGTCGACTCTGATCCTCATTATCCCGATGAGGTACGTAGGCAGCGGGGTAGGGCCCGTTCGAGCACATTCTTATTTTCCCTACATTTCCCCCTTTCTTTCCATTTTCTTATTCAATTCCTTTCTCATTTCACTTTCATTCCAGTTAGCGGTTTTTATTCAGCAGCAGTTATTTTCTCACCCATTGAAACAAGCAAGCAAGCGTGGATCCCGTCGGGTACGACGGACGATCTGGGGTGCTAATACCTTCCCAGGTCGTAACCGACTCCCGAACTCAGATCTTTGGTTCGCAAGGCTTTGTCCTTTCCTTCTTCCTCAGGTTTGTGCAACATTACCTTTCCCATTCATTCGGGATAAAAATGTCTGGCTGGCGACTCTAACCTTTCCGCGCCACTTTCGCGTTTGTACTAGGATGAAAATCCCGGGAGCGACAGCTGGCGACTCTGCTGGGGATCGAACCCAGAATCTCTGGTTTCCCTTGTAGAGTCAATCCTAGCGCCTGTTTGGTTTTGTTTCTTTGGGTGTTTATCTGTTTGTTGCTGTGTGCTTTAGTTTAGCTTTACTGTTTTCATTTACAGCTTTTATTTACAGCTTTACTTTACCGCATTTATTTACCGCTTTCAGTATTTATTTTCCATGCATCATATTATACTGGACTGTCTGGCTGTGCTGGTTTTCATTTTTTCTGTGGGTTGGGAGTTACTGTGAGATAAGCCAACTACCCGGCTTGAGTGCACCATAGGATTAGCGTGGACAGACATTGTACTCTTATGGTATCTCACCATGATGGGTGGCAATGTGTTCCACACCCGGATTGCGACCGTCTTGGAACTATTCTGTGTGGGGATTACCTCACTTCAGGGTACGACCTTGATAGTTATGTGCATCTGGTGACCGCTCTTCGAGGACCTTAATGGAAACACCCCTCTCCAGTGATGACAGTGGCAGACCACATTTGTTGGCAAACCCACTCGCATCCGAGGGTCCATTGGGAACTCGCATAGGATGGCCTGGTTCTCTCATAGGAATTCAGTTAAAGCAAAATGTTCGTATGACGATAGTATTGTACCCTTCGGGATGAATGTACTATTGTTTCTCGATTCAGTGCTTGAAGCTGGAGACTTATGAGGGATGCTTGTTTTTTCCGGACTCAACTGAGACCTCCCTGAGTAGTACATAATGCCAAACCGATTCCCTGATTTGGTCATGAGTCATTTCTCGGAAATGGTGAACGTATTATTGCTATTCGGCTTTGAGAGTCCGTGACGTTGACCCGAGTAGCACACCCGTGAGATTGGGAGGGGTTTACAGGTTTGCAGGAACCCTGGTACCTTCAGCATACCCACTTTGCCTTTGGTTCAGTTTTTGTGATCTGGATTTCTGTTCTTAAGTTATGGACTCCGGATCAGAGGGATGATTATTGTGATATCTGGATTTTGAGACCGTGCACCGACACCTGATTATATGATTGGCACATCACAGACACTTCACTGATCACATGCCTTGCCTTGCATAAACATCATATCATCATTAATCATTTGTGTTTCTTTTATTCTCAGGGTTTGCATTATTCCCGGTTCCTGGTCATATCTTTGCTTCAGAATGGAAGACGTCAGAAAGAAGAATATTTTCTACAAGTTTTTTGATACCAAAGTGGACTTGCTCAAGCAGATGGTGTCTCTCATTACCCCGGGTCATTTGGATTTCTTCAAACAGCAGTATGGTGATATTTTGGATATGGTTTTCAGCTTGGATAGTTCACAGAAGAGTGCCATTCATACTTTGCTACAGTACTATGATCCTAGACTCCGATGTTTCACATTTCCGGATTTCCAGCTAGGTCCGTTGCTAGAAGAGTATGTTGAGATTCTAAGACTACCGATTCAGGATCAGATTCCGTTCAATTCAGAGATGACAAGACCAACTCACACCGACATTGCTAAGGCTCTTTATTTGAGCCCATCAGAAGTATCTGCTAATCTGGTTTCCACCAAGGCCGGGGTGCTTGGTTTTCCCTTAGAGTATCTGGTCGGAAAAGCTGAAGAGTGTGCCGTGGAAAAGCAGTGGGATTCAGTTTGCGCTATCTTGGCATTATCTGTGTACGGGATAGTTTTGTTTGCTGATATGGACAAGTTTGTGGACATAAATGCAATTCATTTGTTTGTGTTGAAGAATCCGATACCTACTCTCCTGGGTGACTTGTATTATTCGGTGCACTATAGGAATGAGAAGAGACGAGGTGGCTTGGTTAGATGTTGTGCTCAGTTGTTCTACACTTGGTTTATGAGGCACATCCCTATTGCTGGAGTGTTTAGGGATCCCAATGTAATATGGTCGCAGAAGCTCAACACGTTGACTGCCAAAGACATCAGATGGTTCACTTTGAGGTTAAAAGGGAAAGAGCTTATCTCCAGTTGCGGAAAGTATCCTAATGTTCCCCTCTTAGGAGTAGCAGGTTGCATTAACTACAACCCCATACTCTTGAGAAGACAATTAGGGTACGCTTTGAAGAATGTTCCCAAGGATTCAGAGTTGGATCAGACTTTCTATTTTCCTATGAAGGATAATCTCTCATTGGTGCGGGAGGCTGCAGGTGCTTGGAAAACGGTTATTAAGAAGGGTATAGATCGTTTGGGCAGGAGCAACAACCAAATGTTTCCCGAGTTTGAGGCGTGGGTAAGAGAAAAAGCCCAAGTGACTCTAATCCCTTTCTCTGCGCCATTACCTCCACCTACTACGGTGCCCTTGGAGGAATATCAGAAGTTAGAGGCTTTGGTTAAGCAACTGAGGGTTGAAAATCAAGAGGCTCTTAATTCTTGTCAAGCGCTGATGATCCAGAACCGTCAATTGAAAGATAGAGCTGTGCAAGCCGAGGAGATAGTCCGTCTTAAGCAGAAGGATTTTGAAGATAGAGAGCTCTACTTCCGAAAGAAAGGTTTAGCTGAGACTCATAAGACGGCCCAGCGCCGAAGAGAGAAGAAAGATCTTAGTGAAGCCAATGAAGCTGTTACTTTATGGCAGGAGAAATGGGACGAAAATCTGAAGAAACAAAAGGAGTTAGACGCCAAGCACAAACAGGAAGTCAAAAGCCTTCAGGATTCTTTAGATGGGCAGAAAGAGCTTCTCAGGAAAGCTTATTATCAAGAGGAGGATCGTATCCGGCGCGTAACAGAAAGCCAGCAGGCACTGAAGGAAGCTCAAAAGGAGATTGAGGACTTAAAGTTGAAAGCTGATGTGAAAAGGTCGAAGGCCGAGTCAAGTCAAAGCAAGGAGAATGAAGCAGCATTTCTACAGCAGATCGAGGAGTTACACGCTTCTTCTGATACAAGGGACCTCCTTATTCAGAAGCTCATCCAGGAGCCCGGTCATCCAGATGTGGTTCAGCTGTTCCAGAGCGTCAAATGCCTTAGCTGGAGATTGAAAGATATAGAGTTCCCTAGTGTTTAATTTCATATTGTTGTACTTGGATTACCCACAGGCTTGTTGTGGGATTCTTTATTTGTGATGTACTTTTGTTATTGTGATTGGCACCCTTCGGGGACTTTGTATTTTCAAACTCCAGTTTATATGATTGATTTGTTCCGGATTTCTTGTTTGTTATTTGCACCGACACGGGGTAATGAGCACCAATTCTTCACAGCCGTCATTATGTCTGAATATCATTTGGGTCTTCTTCCCAATTCTTATCTTCTTAATGCCAGGACCGGACACAGGAAAATACTCGGGAATAAAAGGAACACATTGCATTGCATATACATCATTTGCATTTTGTCTTTGTCTTTGCAGGTTTTCTTCAAGATGTTTAATTTATCTGTGTTCACCAGGCAAAGATTGCGAGGGCCGCCAAGACTCGGTACATTCGACAAAATATTCCTCATCGGTACGCGACCCGCAGTAATCAAAGAACAGCAATGGACGCCATGCAGACAGAACTCAACGATGTCCGTACCAAGATGGCAGAATTTGTGACTCTGATGCAGGGGATGGCCCAGGGGCAGCAGGAGCTGAGAAATGCAATTCAAGGGTTAACTCCTCCTAACACTAATGCTCAGGCAACTACTTCCGGTGGACTAGGGGCTCCTCCCAATACTAACAACAGTACAGGTGGACCTCATGTTCCAGATCCAGCTATGGCTACGTATGTTCCTGTGCAGGACAGGCAGGAAGACCAATTCCAGTACTTCAACAACGATATGGGTTTCGGCAGTGACGGAAATCTCAACGACTTCTTGGTGCTTGCAGAGAAGGTCAAGGCCTTAGAGTGCAAGGATACTTTGGGGATTGACGTATCAGATATGGGTTTAGTACCTGGGGTGGTCATTCCGCACAAGTTTAGGCCACCAGCATTTGACAAATACAACGGCAGCTCTTGCCCGAAAACTCACCTACAGGCCTTCTACAGGAAGATTGCGGCTCACACGCGAGACGAGAAACTATGGATGTACTATTTCCAGGATAGCCTTTCAGGAGGGTCCTTGGAGTGGTACATGAAGTTGGAAAGGAGCTCTATTAGAAGTTGGAAGGATTTGGGAGAAGCCTTCCTCAGACAATATCAATACAACATTGACATGGCACGTAGCCGTACTCAGCTTCAAAGCTTGACACAGAGGAGCTCGGAGAGCTTCAAAGACTATGCACAGAGGTGGCGTGAGGTGGCCGCCCGAGTGCAACCACCTTTATTGGAAAGAGAGATGGTCGATCTTTTCCTGAATACCCTCCCAGGGCATTTCATGGAAAGGTTGGCTGGTTGTTCCTCAAGTGGTTTTTCGGACATTATCCTGACTGGAGAAAGAATCGAAAGCTGGCTCAAACAGGGGAAGATTCAAAATGGAAGCGCTTCAGTGTCTGGTATCAAGAAACCTTTTGTGAAAAGGAGGGAAGGAGAAACAGGAGCAGTATACGCGCAGAGAGGAATGATGCACCAAGGATATTATCAGCAAGTGGCCCCCGTCACTATTTCAACTCCTCCAGTTCAACAACGGATTCAGCCTTCACAGCCGCAACGCTCACAGGGGTATCAGCCAAGACCCCCTCGTCCGTACTACTCCCAGAGGGCGAAGGATAGACATATTGAAGCTCCACCAATGTCTTACTCCCAACTGTTGAAGAATCTCCTGCAGCTTCAAATGATTCAGCTCCGTACCTTGCAACCTCCGAGGCCAGGCCAAATTCCTGAAGGTTATGATTCGAATGCTAGATGCGAGTTTCATTCTGGAGCTCCCGGCCATAGTACTGAGAATTGCAAAGCATTGAAGCATGTTGTTCAGGACTTGTTGGATTCTAAGGCGATCAATTTCGCTCCCTCTCCTAATGTGCTGGAAAATCCCATGCCTCCTCACAGGGGCACGGTTGGTGCAATTGGTGAAGGGGAGAAATTGAATCTGGTGGATGATGTAGATGACTTGAAGACTTCATTGGTTTCTATCAAGGCTTGTTTGTTGAAGAAAGGCATTTTCCCCGGATGCGAGGATGATTGTTCAGAATGTACAGAAGCTACCAACGGTTGTAAACGATTGAAGGCCGGAATTCAAGGTATGATTGACGAAGGAGTGCTGCAATTTGACAAGATCGTGAAAGAAAGTGAAGTATCTACAGTGACTATCTTTTATGATCCATCCCAAGTTCCCTCGCGTGCCAGAGCGGCGCCAATAACTATTACTACTGCTGGACCCATAATGTACCAAAGTGATAGAGCAGTTCCCTGGAACTATGGTGGCGAAGTGTATTGCAACGGCCAGAGACAAGAGTTGGCCACGACTAGTATAACCCCAGCTCAAGTAGAGAATGTTGGAGTGGGGGGTTTTACTAGAAGTGGAAGATTGTTTGCGCCTGAAGCACTGAGAAGCAATGTGATACCACCCAGGGATACTGCCGAAGCCCAAGCTAGAGCTAGGGGAAAACAACCAGTAGCTGCCAATGATCCAATTCCATCAACTGATCCGGATCTCACCTTTGATAAAGAAGCCGAAGAATTCCTGAGGATCATCAAGAAGAGTGACTATAAGATTGTAGACCATTTGCAGCAGACGCCGTCAAAGATCTCCATCTTGTCATTGCTTATGTGTTCAGACTCTCACAGGAAAGCTCTCCTAAATATTCTGAACAAGGCATACGTGCCTCAGGATATTTCTGTAAACCAGTTAGAAACGGTGGTGTCCAGCGTTAACGCCAGTCATGGATTGGGTTTCACAGACTTGGACTTAACTTCTGATGGGCGTGCTCACAATCGGGCATTGCATATTTCTCTGGAATGCAAGGGTGCAGTGCTCTCCCATGTGCTGGTGGATACTGGTTCATCTCTGAATGTCTTGCCTAAGAAGGCATTGATGAAGCTAGACTATGATGGAGTGGTGCTAAAGCCCAGTGATTTAGTAGTCCGAGCATTTGATGGATCAAGAAGATCGGTATTTGGAGAGGTGGAGTTACCTATCAAGGTAGGCCCACAAGTCTTCAATACCACGTTTTACGTGATGGATATCCAGCCGGCATATAGTTGTTTACTTGGAAGGCCCTGGATTCACTCGGCAGGAGCGGTTTCTTCTACACTTCATCAGAAATTAAAGTTTGTCTGGGAAGGTCAAGTTGTGACAGTCAGCGGGGAAGAGGATATCTTTGTCAGTCATCTAGCCTCATTCAAATATGTGGAGATGGATGGCGAAATAGTCGAAACTCCATGTCAAGCTTTTGAGCCTTTTAAGTCCGAACAAGCATCCGACGTAGCAATTTCTCCTGAGGTGCCGAAGAAGGGGGTGTCTATAGCCTCTTATAAACAAGCGCGTGAATTAGTAGAATCTGGAGTGCGAGAAGGCTGGGGCAGCCCAGTCGAATTGCCAGAGAAGAAAGACATGTTCGGGATTGGTTATCACCCTGGGGGATCTTCGTCTGAAACAAGTGCAAAAGGTTGTCAGAGCCCGGTCACTTTCACAAGTGCAGGAATGATAGACTACGGAAATATCAGCGCAGTGCAGGATGAAGCTGTTGATAGTGACTGTGACTTGGATGAATGGATTAGGCCTGCCGTCCCAGGAGCTCAACTTAGCAACTGGACGTCAGAAAGGCTCATTTCAGTAACATCTTTTGAAGAGTAATGTTTTTGTTTTTGTTTTCCTGTATTAAAGCGCTATGTCTTGCCCGGGGCATAGTGGCTCTTTGTAAGGGTTCATTTGTTCATTAACACAATCATTAATAAAATTGACGTTTCACATTCATTTCATGTTGTTCTCTGTCTTTCGTTTTTTACTTTTGTTTTTCAAAAAGAAAGAAAAGTTTTTAAAATGGCAATGTTTCTCATTTTCTCAAGTTGTTGCTAAAGCCTTGCATGAATCATCATTCATGCAGGTGCTCGTCACCGGATCTTATCAATGACGACCCTGTTATGGCTAAGTATGACTTCGACAATCCAATTTATCAAGCCGATGAGGAAGGTGAAGAAGATTGTGATTTACCTGAAGAATTGGCCAGACTGCTCAAACAGGAAGAGAAGATGATTCAGCCGCATGAGGAAGATGTTGAGGTGATAAACTTGGGTACTGAAGAGGACAAGAAAGAAGTCAAGATCGGAGCTGCATTAGAAGAATCTGTCAAGACTCGTTTGATGGCTATGCTTCGAGAGTACGTTGACGTCTTCGCATGGTCCTACCAAGATATGCCTGGTTTAGACACTGACATCGTGGTACACAAGCTACCTCTCAGAGAAGGTTGTCCTCCGGTGAAGCAGAAGTTGAGGCGCACACGTCCAGACATGGCAATCAAAATAAAAGAAGAAGTGCAAAAACAGTTTGATGCTGGCTTCTTGGCCGTGACTAGTTATCCTCCATGGGTTGCTAACATTGTGCCGGTTCCTAAAAAAGATGGCAAAGTCAGAATGTGTGTGGATTACAGGGATTTGAATAGGGCTAGCCCCAAAGATGATTTCCCTCTACCTCACATAGATGTACTTGTCGATAATACTGCTCAGTTTTCCGTGTTCTCTTTCATGGACGGATTCTCAGGCTATAATCAAATCAAGATGGCTCCCGAGGATATGGAAAAGACAACTTTCATCACTCCTTGGGGCACCTTTTGTTACAAAGTCATGCCATTTGGTTTAAAGAATGCAGGAGCTACCTACCAACGGGCAATGGTGACGTTGTTTCACGACATGATCCATCACGAAATTGAGGTTTATGTTGATGACATGATAGCAAAGTCCCAGACGGAAGAAGAACACTTGGTCAACCTAGCAAAATTGTTTGATAGGCTTCAAAAGTTCAGACTGAGGTTAAATCCGAATAAGTGCACCTTCGGGGTTCGTTCTGGCAAGTTGCTCGGCTTCATTGTTAGTGAACGAGGAATTGAGGTTGATCCGGCCAAAGTGAAAGCAATCCAAGAAATGCCTGAGCCGAAGACTGAAAAGCAAGTGCGTGGCTTCTTAGGGAGACTAAACTACATTGCACGGTTTATTTCTCACCTGACGGCCACGTGCGAGCCCATCTTCAAGCTTCTGAGGAAGAATCAGGCCATTAAATGGAATGAAGACTGTCAGCGGGCCTTCGACCGAATTAAAGAATATTTGTTGGAGCCACCAATTCTTATGCCTCCAGTGCCAGGGAGACCTCTGATCATGTATCTTACTGTGCTGGAAGGATCGATGGGATGTGTACTGGGTCAGCAGGACGAGTCTGGTCGAAAAGAGCATGCCATTTATTACCTTAGCAAAAAGTTTACCGATTGTGAGACACGATACTCACTACTCGAGAAAACTTGCTGCGCTTTGGCATGGGCTGCTCGCCGACTAAGACAGTACATGCTGACTCATACTACTCTCCTAATTTCTAAGATGGATCCTGTAAAATACATCTTTGAGAAGCCGGCTTTGACAGGAAGAGTGGCCCGTTGGCAGATGATACTCACGGAGTATGACATACAATACACTTCACAAAAAGCTATCAAGGGGAGTGTGTTGTCAGAATACTTGGCCCAGCAGCCGATTGATGATTATCAACCCATGAGGTTTGAGTTTCCGGATGAGGACATCATGTTCCTCAAGTCGAAAGACCATGAAGAACCACTTCCGGAGGAGGGGCCTGACCCTGAATCCAGATGGAAGTTGATGTTTGACGGAGCTGTAAACATGAATGGGAGTGGAGTCGGTGCTGTTATTATCTCACCAGAAGGAGTTCACACACCTCTCGCTGCTCGGTTGACCTTCGAGTGCACTAATAACGAAGTCGAGTATGAAGCTTGCATCATGGGGATCGAAGAGGCAATAGACTTGCGAGTTAAGAACCTTGAGATCTTCGGAGATTCTGCTTTGGTAGTAAATCAAGTCAATGGCAAATGGCTAGTTCATCAAGCTCGTTTGATTCCTTACCGAGATTACGTCAGGAGGCTGTTAACCTTCTTTACCAAAGTAAAGCTGAGCTATGTTCCTAGAGACGAAAACCAATTCGCCGATGCTCTCGCGACTTTATCATCCATGATTAAAGTATGCCGAGAGAATTTCGTGCCTCGAATTTCGATCTCTCGTCTTGAAAGACCGGCTTATGTCTTCGCAGTTGGTGATGGTGAAGATGACAAGCCTTGGTACCACGACATCAAACAATTCCTGAAAGCTCAAGAATACCCGGCTGGGGCATCCAGTAAAGATAAGAAAACTCTTAGAAGACTGGCGGGAGGTTTCTTCTTGAATCAGGATGGTGTGTTGTACAAACGGAACTTTGACATGGTGTTGCTCAGATGTGTGGACAGACATGAAGCAGACTTGTTAATGCAGGAGGTTCACGAAGGCTCCTTTGGTACCCATGCTGGAGGACATGCCATAGCCAAGAAATTATTGAGATCGGGATACTATTGGATTACCATGGAATCTGATTGTTGTAGATACTCTCGTAAGTGCCATAAGTGTCAAATTTATGCCGACAAGGTCCATGTGCCTCCGAATCCGTTGAGTGTCATGTCTTCACCATGGCCGTTCGCTATGTGGGGCATCGATATGATTGGAAAGATTGAGCCAACAGCTTCTAACGGGCATCGCTTCATCCTAGTTGCCATTGATTATTTCACGAAGTGGGTCGAAGTTGCTTCCTATGCCAATGTCACTAAACAAGTGGTCGCTCGATTTATTAAGCGGGACATCATCTGCCGGTATGGAGTCCCTGAAAGGATCATTACTGATAATGGTTCTAATCTCAACAACAAGATGATGGCTGACTTGTGTCGAGACTTTAAAATAGAACACCACAACTCTTCTCCATATCGTCCGAAGATGAATGGCGCCGTCGAGGCGGCTAATAAAAACATCAAGAAGATTGTTCAGAAGATGGTTGTGACGTACAAAGATTGGCACGAGATTTTACCATTCGCCTTGCATGGGTATAGAACCTCAGTACGCACTTCAACTGGGGCAACTCCATTCTCATTAGTATATGGTATGGAAGCAGTCTTACCGATTGAAGTGGAAATCCCTTCCTTGAGGTTGATGATGGATATCAAGCTAGATGAAGCTGAATGGCTCCGATCCCGATATAATCAATTGAGCCTCATTGAAGAGAAGCGTCTAGCAGCTGTATGCCATGGACAGTTGTATCAACGACGAATGAAGCAAGCTTTTGACAAGAAGGTGCGACCACAGAGGTACATACCAGGAGATTTAGTGCTGAAAAGGATTCTTCCTCCTCTCAACGATCACAGGGGCAAGTGGACACCCAACTATGAAGGACCGTTCGTGGTTAAAAAGGTTTTCTCGGGCGGAGCCTTAATGCTGACAACCATGGACGGAGAAGACTTTCCATCCCCTGTCAACGCAGACGCAGTAAGAAAATACTTCGTGTAAAAAGGACCCGCTGGATAAAAACAGAATAAAGATCCAGGTAAAAATGGGCATCCCGGCGAGCCAAAAACAGAATAAAAGGCTCGGGCAAAAGTTAGGGAAATTTTGAAAAAATGTACACCCGTTGAGTTGAAAAGCCACATCGGACAACTCAGGCAAAAAAGGGTATCCCGGTGGATTGAAAACCCGAAAGGGCGATCCACGCAAAAGAGGGATTAACACGGACGACTGCGATCTGCGAGATCCATGACCTACATACAGTTGAGGCTATCCTAAGGGTTGAAGATCAGTTCATTTACTTTTTCTCAAGAGGCAGGGCGAGCGGAGCGTCTTGAAGACATACGAGTCATAACCGGGTTGAAACTTGATGAGATTCACTTCTCACATTGCCAATAGGGTAGTTTGTTTTTCTTTTAGTTGTTCCCTCATTTCAGGGAATCGCTTCCTTTGTATTGCCTATTCAGGGCCACCTTTCCAAATCAATAAAGTTCAACTTCAGTCAATTGACTATTTTACTTCTTTGTTTTTACTTTTTTCATCCAGCATTGATTGATTGTGAAAACGTCTAGCAAGTGGTAACTTGTATTGTGTTATGAACATTTGAATGCTTTTCTAACTCGTGCAGGAAAATAGAAACATTTAATACAACTCTGAAAGGGTGCTGAGATACCTAGACAATGATTCATGCTATGAGCCTGGGGCAAGCAGGTCCCGAATTAATTCTCTATGTTACAGGTACTATCGATTGTGTTCATGCAGGTACAGGTGTTGATGTTGCTAACAAAGTTAACAACAATTATCCGGGATGGGCATTCCCTTTTGTTTGGGCAGAAACAAGTATCCCTCAGGGTATTTCCAATCATCCCCAGCCATGTGCAAGTTGAAATTTCTCCCAGCTAGACAGCAGAGAGTGGGTGCAATCCCCAAGCAGAAGTCTCCGTGCAGACAGGGGCATTTCTTAACAGCGTAAAGAGTATTTTGCCTCCTCAGCAGTTGCTTCCTCAGCAGTGTCGTCTTTGGTTCCCAGCCAAGCCAGGGAGTTTTCACTTCCCCACCAGAGTTCAAGAAGGGTCCATCTCCAACAGGGTCTTGGCGCTCCAATCTCAAAGTCCAATTTATTTTTGGCAGTGGCGGCTATTCAGAGCCAGTGAATTATTAACAACTTTCCCCGCAGAGTTGTTTCCTCCTCATCAGGACAAACCAGATCAATGCAGTGATCATCGTTTCTCCCCAGCCAAGTTATCTGGGATACCTGCAGTCTCCTTATCAGGAGATCTCCTTTGCATTGTCATTTGCATCATCATCGCATTTGCATCCTCCAAAGCGTAGCATTTCCATCATCATGGAGCATTACGCCATAAATCCAAACATATGCATGCCAGCATGGGCCAGTTTTGAGGTATATTACATGAGACCTGTTATATCTCCCATCGGAGTGATATGTTCCCCACGGAATTCAACTTCATTTCCCAGGACGGATGCTTCTACCAAGTTTTGTTATTATCCCCATTTGAGTATTGTTTCCGTACAACAATCTCATGTTCTCATGCCTCCGTTTCAGTACAACGGTCGTTTGCTCGGGCTCTCGTTTAAGTACAACGATCCCATTTCATTCGAGTCTCCATTTAAGTACAATGGTCTCGTATTTGAGTCTTGTTTCAGTACAACAGTCTCATTTCCTTTCGCGTCTCCGTTTCAGTACAACGGTCGCGTCTCAGGTTATCATTTAAGTACAATGATCCTGTTTGCTCGGGCTCTCGTTTAAGTACAACGATCCCGTTTATTTCGAGTCTCCATTTAAGTACAATGGTCTCGTATTTGAGTCTTGTTTCAGTACAACAGTCTCATTCTTTCGCGTCTCCGTTTCAGTACAACGGTCGCGTCTCAGGTTATCATTTAAGTACAATGATCCTGTTTGCTCGGGCTCTCGTTTAAGTACAACGATCCCATTTCATTCGAGTCTCCATTTAAGCACAATGGTCTCGTCTTTGAGTATTGTTTCCGTACAACAATCTCATTTCCTCGTGTCTCCGTTTCAGTACAACGGTCACGTTTCGGGTTATCATTTAAGTACAATGACCCCGTTTCATCCCGTCCTATTTTCTTTTGAGTTGTCATTCGAGGATGGCAATCTTCCCAGCATATTTCCACCTGGTTCTATCTCCGCTACCTATTCAGAGGTCAAAATCAAAAAATACATAAATAAATAAATGGGTAGATAGCATTTCCATTACCCTCAATGTGCAAATTTTCAGGTTTTATTCGAGTATTCAATCACTCCATACCTTGAACGCCTAAAAGCTGTTGCAATCATCCGTTCAGGTCTGCAGTTGATTGAATAGGGGCAGCTGTAATACCTCAAAATTTGCCCTCATATTTATTCCCTCTATTGGCTCATCATTTTGCATTCATTAGCATTCCTCATCAATTCACGAACATCATAGTAGTTCATTTTATCATTTCATAAGGTATGAGATCAGTGTCTCCTGAAGGATCAGTCTATTCCACTAGTTTGGTTTCTTTTTCTCTACCTCAATGGATCTGGTTATAGGGATTACGGAATTAGGGTCTGGTAGTCATCTATCAGAGGGATTCGAGGAATTCTATCATTGCTTGCGGATCTAATCAGGGTTTCACGGCAGGACTGTTGGTTGGTGGTACAAGAGATCAAGGTACAGGTCTTTATGGTGATTAGGGTATTGTGGTTGCAATGTGAATGAATTTGGGATTTGGTGGATGGATTTGGATTCTCTAGTTGGCCTAAAATTGTTTATGCAAGTCATGGGATTTCTACAATTTTTCCTTTATTCGCATGTTGTTCAACATCCAGGTTACACCCGTATACCCTGTGGTAGTCATTGTTCGCATTAAACATAAGTCACGCCTAAATTCCATTCTGCACCTTTCTTAAGATCCATTAGTTTAGTCTAGTTTCCAAGGGTTCATATCCGTTTGAATTCTACACCCATTTTGTTCAATTTTTCAAGTCATATTCATTTTCGACCAATCATTCAAATAAATCTATAAACCTCTCTCGAAAGTTCAAGGGTCCATACCGTTTAATTATATTGTTACCATTATATTTTTTTTAAACGCTATTAAATTATTCCTTTGGGCCTCATATTTGTCAAAACAAAATAAAGTAAAGGTCAAGACCCCTTACTATGATAGTGTGCTGTCAAGTCATTTCTTTTTTTTTTTTTTTTTTTGGTTGTTAAAGTCTCTTGTAAAGGAAATATAGAAATAGCAAGCAAATGAAATTTCTATCAGTCCAAATTTGGGTAATTACATAACTCTCAAGTGATAACAGTCTCGGTAGTAATTCATGTTACAAAATTCTATAGAAAAATTAAAGAGAAGGAGAATACAGTAACAAAAAAATTGAGAAAAATTTATGGCAACTGATTTCCTCTTCACGCCATCACCCAAAAAAGAAGGGCTTTTTTGTTCATTGTTCAACTATCTTCATCATTCATCACACTCCAAGCCACCATCAATCATGTTAGCAGCCTGCATCACAGAAGAGGCACAGTATCAGATCCATTTATTCATTCAGCAAAAGCTCAAAGTGTAAGTAATAAGGATTGTGAAGCTGGTCAACAAATAAAACAGCCTATGCAGAATTTCAAATGATTCAAAATCCATACCATAACGACTCAATTTGAGCCGCGGGTCAAGCTGTGGTGGAAGAGTTAAAAAACCCGTATCAGAATTAACAGAAAAGAAGGAAAGAACTTGATATCTCACCTCACGTGTTGGCAGAGGTTTAAGAGTAACCAAGCAGGATGAAAACGTTGAAAGGACCGAAGCTTCAAGGAGAGGTTAATGCTAGAGTTCACCATACGTTGAGACCGATGCAGATATTCATGGAACTTGTGATTAAAGAAATGGAGCCAACGAGTTGGAATGTGGAAGCCACTGTTAAACTCTTTCATCTGGATGTGCTATTCAATAAACCGAGTCCTCGATGTTTCGACGTCGGATTATCTGTTCATGTAGTAATGTTTGGTGGCTGCAGTTTCAAATATTGACCTGCACATAAAAGCAACATATTTTTAGAAGCATAGAAAGAACAAAAGAAGAGGGGGCGGAGACCTCGAAGCATATACCAGAAGGACAATTGTGGGGACTTGCATTTGTTTTGGCTTCATAACTTGGTGAGCAGTTCTATGTTGATACAGTGAGGCAAGTGGCACTTCGTCAACTGGTTGCAAGGTCTCCTTCGCGCACATGATGCCTTCCAATTGCTGGACAAACGGCTGAAGCTGTCTCGTTCGACAGTCCAAACAGTGGAGATCCTAGTGTTGTCAACAGGCCTCAGCATCCGTCCCAACTTCAGTTTAGATCCATTGCCATACCTTTATCATCATCTCCATTCCGGTCTCGGTCAAATAACCTGCAAGAAGATTTTGATACATCAACAATAGAGCGCAACGCAATAAAGCATAACTCAGATTCGGATCACCAAAGGGAATTAAAGGAGAGTGAATATGTAATCTGAGACAAAAAGGTTCAAAAACTTCTACGATTGCGAGCCTCATCTAACTGCACCCTCAGCTATATCCTTCTTCACTTATTTTTAATTAATCAATAACCTACACCAAGTTGGCAAAGAGAAAAAACTCAGGAGAATATCATATACATAGCTCAAAAAGAGTCAACATCAAACTGACCGATTTCGGTTATACCATAACAATCACAACAGAAAATAACTAACTTATAACTAATTTTTTTCACAAGTTCAAAAGCAAAATAACCAAAAAACAGCTCATAACAGAAATTGAAACAAATAACTAAATTCTAACAGAATCACAACTGAATTGAGTGAGTTGAATTTACCTGAAACTTCTGGAGTTTTCTGTGATCAGTGCCTATATATCAGAACCAACCTCACACCAGTTTTTTTTTTTTCCTTTCCTTGAACCTTCTTTCACACCATTTCTCTCTTTCCTCATGAACCAGCCCCATAACCATCTTTAACCCTCACAAGCTCCTTCTTCTTTTTCAATCATCCTGGACCTTCTTCCATTTCCAATTTTCATAACTTCCCTCAGCCTGATCCAATCTCCTCTAATCATGTTGTTGTACTTACATCAATAACCTGTGAAAGAGAGTGAAACGCAAACGTCAAGAAAATCAATGATTAGGACGAAACTCAGAATCACATGAGAAGAACAAGAACAAACCATAACCAGTCTTCATCTTCTCCCTGTGTCACATTCTGCGGATCCGGCAACGGCATCATCTCACTTTTCGCCTCCAACAACTTCATTCGTCATCATCAAAGACCTGCCAAAAAAATTGCCAAAGATCAGCACAAGAACGTGCATCAGTTCACAGCATCAAGAATCAACCGCAACAGCAAAAACAAATAGAAGAGTTACCTGAAGGAAATGGATTTACGAATTTATCAATGTTAGCAGAGGAAGAAGCAGTTGAATCTATGTCAATCTGAGATACGGTCGCTTCAGTTCATCAGTGAATTGTTCATCAACAGCGTGCAAACATTAATCCGCACGCACGAGATTGCATCAAGTGAAGCTGCGGTTTCGGGAAAGCTCTCATCTCGTGCATTATTTGTCTCGGCCTGTTATACGCTCATCAATCAAGACGCCGATACATCTTCGCCTTCGCGAATCCGAACGTGGCACTACATCCTCTGTTCATTCATAATCTTTGACGAAATCTTTCGCTTCCAGGTACGAATTCAAACCATTTCTTTGTAGCTGCCATCGTATCAATGTTTGTTCCTGGATTTATTCTTCCCGTTTCGGGCTAGGCCGGTAGGGTTTGTTGCCGTGAGAGATGAGGCTTGGCCGTTTTGCTTGGGATTAGGGTTTTAGTCAGATTTTGTCAATGTTGGTAGCATTAGGATGGAGAAGAAAACTGAGAGATAGCATTTAGGTTGATGGTGAGTGGCGTTGAGGGCGAAGACACAAGAAGGTGATTCGGAATTGAAGCTAGGTTAGAAGGTGATGAAAAACGGGAAGAAGAAGATAAAGTAGGGGATGCGGCGCTGAGGTGTGATGAAGAAAGAAGTGAGGCCGAGAGAAGGACGGTGTGGCGAAGCGAAGAGAAGATGACGGGGAAGGGGGAGTGCGGCGGTGGAAGTAGAGAAGAAAGAAGGGAACTAGGGTTGCTGTTCTTGGCCTTTGTTTTATTGTTTTTTTAAGTTTAATTATATTAGAATATTAAGATTTTATAAAATTATATTGTAAGATTATTAGTTTAATTCAATTTTTTCTTTAATTTAAGACTTTCTAAAATATATAATAGTTTAATTTAAGGTTTACTTAAATTAGGATTTCTTTAAAAATGTGTTTTTTTTTGATAAGTTTAATTAGAATATTAAGTGGTCAAAATTACAAGTTTAATTTAATATAAATGTAAATTTTAGGAAATTTTAATCACAAGATTAGCTTAATTATTTTGTCTTAATATTAGCTTAATTGAAATAGAGATAATTCAAATTATTAGTTATTTCTTTTTTCTTAGATTAAAGATAATTCATATCTAATAAAACTATAATCAAATTAAGATTTAGAAATACTATTATTTAATTCATGTTTTTTATCTAATATTTTAGAAAACATTATTTAAGACTAAGAGTTTATATAAAAATATTAGATTAGGATTTAATTCATTTTTAATTCAGATTTTAATTAAGTATTATAATAAGATTAGAATTTAAATCCCTTTATTGTAGATTAATTACAAGGTATGTTTAATTTTGGCACCCCACTTTTAGGCCCAATGCATAAAATAACTAAGAAAGCTGTTGTTTGCACATCCCCTCTCATGGCTGCGAATTGGGCCTTGGTCCTTTCCTTTCTGCACCTCATCTCTGAGCCCAATTTACAAAAGTAACTAAACAAATTACTTATTGAACTCCCTGTAGTATTTTTAGTTTAAGATGATTATAGTTTCAAATTAAATGCATAAAAAATAGGAAAAAGCATTAGAAAATTCCCAAAAATTAAGGAGGGTTAATAATTGGATTTAGAAATTTATGATATTTTTATTTTCTGGAATTTATTTATTTTTGAATTAATTCTGAATTATTCTTGTATTTAACTTTATTGAATTTCTTCTTAATTGTGCAGAATTTTGTTTATTTTATTTAAATGACTTCCATTAACTTTTTTAGCCCACTCTTTTTTCTGTAATTAGAAGACCCCTAATAGCTCTTAGAATATTTTTTATAGAATTTTTAGGAATTTTTATCTTAGGTTTTGGTAATAAAATCTTTAAGAAATAATAGTTAATTCTTAGTTTGAAATAATTAGTTGTTAAGCATAAAAAATAAGTATTTTTGGAATCCCTTTTAGTACCATATTAGAGATAGTATTAGGACCTTGCAATTTAATTTTCACAATTTTTCTAGAAGTTTTAGTATTCTTTTAGAATATTAATTTTGGCTTAGTTAGGTATAATTCCCATTAGATTTAGGCCATTAGAAAAATATAGTTCAATACATAAAAAAAATAATAAAATAGTTTAGTTTAAGTTTAACCCTAGAATTAATATTAGACTTAGGTTTAGTTTAATTTGTTTTAGGATGAACATTAAGTTTGACTTAGATTTAACACTTAGGTGAATTTTCATTTCCATTAGAAATAGAATAAATGAAAATAGTCTACATTTTTTTAGTCATGCCTTTAAGGCAATTTTTTTAGAAGTTTGTTCCTTATGCTTAACTTCATTTTTTGATTATTTTTATTGTTACAACTTGTATAGGATTCCCATTTGTTCTTAGAATCAACTTAACTTCATTAAGAAGTAGGTTGAATTCTAATAGTTTTAAGTTTCCATTAGGAATAGAAACCCTCACTAACCCTTAGGATCACTTTGTAAATACATAACACATTAGGATTGAGTCTTAGTCCCTTAGATTTTCCCTTTTATCAACTTGAGTCATTCTCTTTCTCATCTCAAAAGAAACAATAAAACACTTAACAAAAACCGAACAATCTTGTACGACACGAGACTTTGTTGCGGAGTGTTTATACGCGTCCTGTTTCGGGGCGAGGTGTAAATGCTTCCCGCGATGGATAGGCCTTAGTACAAGACAGTTCACAAACAAAAATTCAAAACACTTCTTTTAAAAGCCAAAAACAAACAATAAACGACTATCCTGCGGGAACTTCTCTTCTCATCTCATTCACTCACAACGCGAACTTGCGACGACTTGTCGTTCATGCAAGACGGTAAACGCACTCGTACCAGACGAGCCTGCAACACCTGAGCATAGACATACGCAGTTCCAGCATAAAAAACACAAACAAATAGTTCCCGCCTAGGTTAGGCGAACTACGTCGACTCTGATCCTCATTATCCCGATGAGGTACGTAGGCAGCGGGGTAGGGCCCGTTCGAGCACATTCTTATTTTCCCTACATTTCCCCCTTTCTTTCCATTTTCTTATTCAATTCCTTTCTCATTTCACTTTCATTCCAGTTAGCGGTTTTTATTCAGCAGCAGTTATTTTCTCACCCATTGAAACAAGCAAGCAAGCGTGGATCCCGTCGGGTACGACGGACGATCTGGGGTGCTAATACCTTCCCAGGTCGTAACCGACTCCCGAACTCAGATCTTTGGTTCGCAAGGCTTTGTCCTTTCCTTCTTCCTCAGGTTTGTGCAACATTACCTTTCCCATTCATTCGGGATAAAAATGTCTGGCTGGCGACTCTAACCTTTCCGCGCCACTTTCGCGTTTGTACTAGGATGAAAATCCCGGGAGCGACACTCTCGGGCAGGACTTCTATCATGACCTTAGAAAATACTTTAAGATAAGTATCTTAGGTTATAGTTCAGTCGCATCCCTTGGGTGAGACTTTATGTTGGATCCCACCCGAGGAGACTTCAAATCATTCACACCGTGAGTTTTTGATAAGTTTGTTCAATGGGATTCTTAGTCCCTCATGCAAGATTACATATTGAGCCTAACTGATGAGACTACAAATCCCTCAGGCGAGACTTCTATAAAGCCCTCAGACAAGACTTTAAGTTTGGTCTCTTGAAGAGACTTTATTCGCAACCCTTGGGCAAGAATTTATATTTAATCTCATCCGAAGAAAACTTCAAGTCTTTTAGGCAACGAGTTTTGGATACGCCTGTTCAATGGGATTCTAAGCCCCGCAAGCGAGATTACATCCTGAGCCTGACTAATTATAGTACAAGTCCCCCAGGAGATACATTGGAACTCTCTCGGGCGTAACTTCTATCAATACCTAAGATAATACTTTAGATTAAGTTTATTCGACAAGACTTCATTTGTGTCCCTTGGGTGACACTATATATTGGATCCCGCCTGAGGAAACTTCAAGTCCTTAAGGTGGGGAGTTTCAGATAAGCTTGTTTAAACAAATTCTTAGTCCTTGAGACGAGATTACATGTTTAGCCTGGATGATGAGACTAATAGTCCCTCAGGTGAGGTGGTGTACCTCTTGGACGAGACTTCTATAAATCCCTTAGACAAGAATTTAAGTTAGGTCTGTTGGGCTAAACTTCAATTATAACTCTTGGGCGTGACTTTATGTTGGATCACATCCAAGGAAACTTCAGTTCTTCAGGCTAGGAGTTTGGATAAGCCCGTTTGATGGGACTCATAGTCCCTCGGACAAGATTACATGCTAAGCCTGACTAATGAGGCTCCAAGTCCCTCGGGCGAGGTGTTGGATCTCTCGGGCGAGACTTCTATCAATTCCTTAGATAAGACTTTATGTTAAGTCTATTGGGTTAGGTTTTAGTCGTGCCCCTTGAGCGAGACTTTATGTTGGATCCTTCTTGAGGAAACTTTAAATCCTTTAGGAGGGGGTGTTTCGATAAGCTTGTTTGATGGGACTCTTAGTCCCTCATATGAGATTACATGATGAACTTTATTGATGATATTACAAGTCCCTCAGGCGAGGCATTGGATTTCTTGGGAGAGACTTCTATCAAGCCCTTAGACAAAACTTTAAGTTAACTATTTTCGGATAAACTTCACTTGCATACCTTGGGAAAGAATTTGAATGTGATGGTCCTTATTGAATAACAATTATATTTCTCTTAAGGGAGGCATGGATCCTCCCATATAATTCCAACATTCATATATTTCCTTAAGAGTTGACAAGTATCTTCCTATGGAAGTCCACTATTTATACATTTTCTTATGAGGTGGAAAGGATCTTCTCATGGAAGTCCAATATTCATATATTTCCTTAAGATGCAAAAAGGAGCTTCTTGTGGAAGTCTAACATTCACACATTTCCTTAAAAGGTAGCAAATCTTCCTATGGAAATCCAACATTGACACATTGCCTTAAGAAACAATAAGGATCTTCCTGTAGATTTCCAGAATTCACACATTGCCTTAAGAGGTAGCAAGGATCTTCCTGTGGAAGTCCAACATTCATACATTGCCTTAAGAGGCGACAATGATCTTCTTGTGGAAGTCTAACATTCATATATTTCCTTGAGAAGCGATAATGATCTGCGCGTGGAATTTCAACAAACATAATATAATAAATAAAATACATATTCCTTATTCATAAACATTCAAAGATTCATATCTAGGAAGGTTATCTTCCTCCTAATAATTGCAAATAATCTAACTATAATAATATTTAAGATGGAAATCCTTCCAAGTTCTAGGAAGGTGATGTTTATCTAATTCTTACAGCTTGTATGTCTCATGGGAGAGCTTCTAGAATATGTGATATGGTCCCTCCCAGTTAGGTTGTAGCTTTCTCTAACGTGTAGGAAGAACCACTTTCTTTAAGACCATATTTCCTTCTCGCATATCCATCGGCCTAACTTTGGAGTTGTACCTTTGGGCGGATGTATACTTGGACATAAATTCTCAGGTATGGATGAATTCTTTCAATTCACCGACCAAATCCACAACACATTCCAATCCTTCCTTGTTTACCTATTGATTAAATTGGGAGTGTCACCATAAGGGCGTGTCAATCTCTATGGACAGTATAATGCATGCTTTGTACCATGGTGAATGGAGTTTCCTTGGTAGTAAAGTGATGTGTGGTATGATATGACCATAATATTTCATGGGGCAATTTCTCCCATAATCCTTTGGCATTATCGATCTTTTTTTTATAGTCTCTTCATAATCACCTTGTTCGCTGATTCAGTTTGACCATTGGCTTGGGGGTGTACAACAAACACGAACTTTGTTTGCACTCCCAAATATCGGAAAAAGTTGGTGACCATACCACTGATGTATTGGGCTATGTTGTTAGAGATAATGGCTCCAATAAGCCTAACCTACACATAATTTTCTGCCAGTAGAATCAGTGAATTATTTCAACTATGATTTTGGCAACAAGTTTGACCTCTATCCATTTTGTAAAGTAATTTATTTGCACTATAAAAAAAATTAGTTGGCTTAGAGCTAGGGGAATGGGCCTAAAATGTCCTCCCTCCCCTCCCTCATTGGTAAATAGGACAGGGTGACATCATTGAATGAAGAAATTCAGTTGGGGTGTGATTATAGTCAACATGTTTTTAACATTAGTCACACTTCTTGGCAAAAGCGATGTTATCCTTCATCAGGGAAGACCAATAATATATCTCTAAGTAATTTATGGGCAAACGCCTTTTTGCCAATATGAATGTCACATGCCTCTCTATGGACTTCGACGGGTACCAGGGAGGTTTGATGCTCTCCCAAACACTACAACATTAGGGATGATCTCCCCATTTATAGATTTTTTCTATGAGAAGGGTGTATTTGGCAGCATGCTTTCAGGTCCTCTTTGCTTCCCCTTCATCCGGCCAAGTTTGTCCTCCTGCAAGTATCATAGTATGGGTGACATCCAACTAGACTCAAGGACAACTTCTAGGGAGAAGCTATGTTTTCCTCAATGTTAGGAGCGACATGAGTCTCTTATATAATTGTTTTCTTAAACTTTGTTGTTTTTAAATTGGCGATCTTGGACATGAGTTTTGCTTTGAAGTTTTGTTCATGGAAAACATGTTTTACTTCGAAAGATGTAAAGTGTATTGATAGATTTCATACCTTATGTAAATATTTGATCACTTAAGGCTTTTTAGCCTGGTACTTGTTGAAATTGAGATTTCACTCAAAATAGTGGGTGAATTGTGTGGTTTGGAAAAAAAAGTTGTTTTGAAAAACTTTGGAAAGTAACATCAGAGTTTTAAAAACATTTTTGAAAAACTTAGCAGAGGAAAAGTAAAATGCTAAAATTAAGAGTTAAGGGAAAGAGATGAACATCATAATATACAGAGGTTTGATCTAACAGTAAAAGGACATACTCCTCTCCCCAAGAATTGATCTTGAGAGCATCCAATAAACATTGAGAGCTTTTAGTAGGAAAGACTCACGAACCCTTTATACAAGGAAATAGTGGTTGACCTTCAACCAAATAATACAAGACTTCGAGATATAACATTTTGAGTATTATCTTCCAAAAAGTGAATTCAGACGGCCAATCCTTTTTTCACAAACCATGATCTTGGAGCGGTTAGTCTTCAAGTTCCTTAAACCTTGCAAGGTTTTACATAGGTTGAGCTCACAAACCTTAAACCTTGATTTTACACAGGATAACCAATAACTTGTGAGATTTTAACATCGGGTTGATCTCGAACCTATGGAGCTTTTAATATCAGATTAAACTTCAACCTATCTTGATTTTAATATTGGGTTGACCAAGAACCTATGAGATTTTACCATAGGCTAATCTCCAACCTAAATTAGGACTGAATCACACAATCCCAAACCAAAGCTTTTTACGGGTTTAACATCTAACCCAAACAAATCCTTAAATGGATAATTGATAGGAACAAGAATTAGTTTTAGACAATTTAAATGTTTAAGTTAGTAGAACAATTTTTTTTATTTGGGCTTTTATTCTAATTGTTGTTTATTTGGGCTTTAGGCCTTTTTATCCCATTATCCATTATGGATTCTATATATGTACTCTTATGGAGAGATTTGAAATGATGAAATGAAAATTGTTATCTTTTATTTTACCTTTCTTTATTGTTCTCTCTTTATCATTGAAACCCTAGTTTCATAGTCTTGTTAGGAAAACTTCCTATCAATAATATTCAACCAAAGTGTATATAAAAGATTCCCTTGATAAATTTACAATTCTACCTTTTCCATAATACAATTATCTCCTCGCTCACAAAATGACTTTTCTCACAAAATCCCTTAGACTAAAACATTTGTGAGAAAAGGTTATATATATAGAAAAGAGAGATGTCAAAACACGTTTCCAGATGGAAGGCTTTACCATATACCCCTACATCCATACCTTTACCCCTACAATTTTTTCAAAATGACTATTATAACCTTATTATATTTTATTATATTATTATTATTATTATTTTACCATTTGTGTCAGACCGTCAGATTCTAGAAAAAATTGGACCCAAAAAACACGTTCCGGAAGACTTTTAATATGAGTTCCGGTACGTTATTAACATACCGGAAGACTTTGTGTAAGTTTTCCGGTATTGTAATGTTTGCTCACTGGAAGACTTAATAAAAGTGTTCCGGTACGGAACACTTTTATTAAGTCTTCCGGTATCCCTGAGTATGTGTACCGGAAGACTTTATGTAAGTGTTCCGGTATTGTAAGAGATACAATACCAGAAGACTTACATAAAGTCTTCCGGTTTGTTATTTTTTTTATTTTTTTATTTTTTTAAATATTTTTATTTTGTAGGTGCAGTACCTTTATACGAAAAAGAACCGATATGTGTGAATACATCAGATGTATTTACAACGTCAGAGAGATTTGGTACACGAGATGAGGTGATAAGATGGGTTAAAGACACCAGATTACGAAATAAAGTGACGGTCATCATCACTCGTTCAGATACACAAACAGGCAAGAGAGGAAGAAGTAACAAAATAATATTTGGTTGCGATAAAGGTGGGAAATACAAGGATATTCGTAGTGGAATAGAAAGTGCGACCAAAAAATGTGGATGTCCATTTAAGATCAGGTCAACTCCGACAGAAGATGGATCTGGATGGAAGATTGATGTAAAATGTGGCGTTCATAACCATGATTTACCTGATAGATTAGAAGGTCACTCATTTGTTGGTAGGTTGACAGCGGATCAGTAGCAACATGTTGCTGATTTAACAAAGAGAAAGGTTGCACCTAGAAATATATTGCATTCCTTGTACGAGCGAGATCCAGATTGTGTCACTCGAATCACGCAAATATACAAGCAGAAGAGTATGATGGAAAAAGAGATAAGAGGTCCTAGAAGTGAGATACAACATTTGTTTAAGCTTATCGAGGCTGCAGGTTATGTTTATTGGAGTAGAAATAGAGACGACTCTGAAGTTATTAAAGATATATTTTGGGCACATCCAGATTCAGTTAAGTTGTTGAATATGTTTCCTATTGTGTTAGTTATGGATAGCACTTATAAGACAAACAAATACAGGCAACCTTTGTTTGAAATTGTTGGCATGACATCAACTGAGTTGACTTTTGCTGTCGCATTTGCGTATATTGAGTCTGAGCAGACTGAGACTTTTTGTTGGGTGTTAGATAAGCTTAAACAATTGTTTGTGAAGAAAGATTTATTTCCACAAGTGATGATGACAGATAGAGATCTTGCTTTGATGAAAGCCATTGAGACTGTGTTTCCACGGACAAATAATTTGCTATGTCAGTTTCACATAATAATTAAATATAACATAATGAACATAATAAAATTAACGTTAGACTTAAAAGAAAATCAATAAACTGAATTTAAATATATACCTTTAACATAATAAAATTAACATTAGACTTAAAAAAATATCAATAAACTGAATTTAAATATATACCTGTAAGAGAGTCGGATAACCACCAAGCTGTTTGCAACTAAACATGGACGCATCTCCAAGAAACCTATACAATGTTACCAATGCAGTTGTTGCCCAACTATAGTTGGACAACCCATCCAAGTCCCTAAATAATGCCAGGTATCGTGCCTCCACAAGTGTAAACGACTTATCCGCAAAGATCGTGCAACCCACTAACATCATCAAATAACATCTGGTCGCATATGCCCATGATGAAGCTGCTCGATGCTCTACGAATCGATCATATAACCACTCTATCTTGAAGTACGAACCTCTGCACTCACGAACCTGGAATAATGTCACTCTCGATGACACTTCAAGGTAGTCAACGGCCCACTCAATAGCTAGCTCTTCACTGATGGGTTGAGGGTTCCAGAATACTCCCTGATAGGCAAGTGAAGCAAACATGCCACATCATCTAGAGTAATCGTCATTTCACCGAACGACAGGTGAAATGAAGATGTCTCTAGATGCCACCTCTCAACAAATGCAGAAACCAAGTTTGCATCGATCTTCTTCAAACTTGATCTCTGTAGGGAAGTTAAACCGGACCTAGATATGATAGCATCAATCTCCGGTGGAAGCTGCTGTGGAACCATTTGGGTCAACTTCAACCCATGTCCTGCCACCTTCAATTCCTTATTTTCCCCTCTTTCCTGAAATCAAATAAAATTAAACAAATTATACAATAGCTACTAATAATTTCGGTTTTTATTCAAAACTAAATAATTATAATTTCAATTTTTTTTATACTAGTAGTAAAAAAATTATAATTTCCTTACCTCACCAAACCATATACGTCTGGCCACATGATGCTCGTACGAAACCAAAATACTGGTATCGTACGGACCTCCAGGATCTCCCACAGGATCTGCTGCAGCTGCAGATGTACCAACATCATCTGCGCGTGTCCTACTCGACGTATCGCCTCGTCCCATCGATCGAATTGGTATCCTCCCATCTCTGCCTCGTGAACGCACCACTGAAAAAAAACAATAAAACAATTATTTAATTAAAAAAAAGTTTAAAAAATTATTTAAAAAAATTCCGGAAGACTTTCTTCAAGTCTTCCGGTACACAATTTTTGAAAACACCATTCCGGAAGACTTTATGAAACTCTTCCGGAACACTTTGTAAAAACGCATCATTCCGGAAGACTTCATCAAAGTCTTCCGGAAGTCATTTTAAAAACACCCCATCATACCGGAAGACTTTCATAAAGTCTTTCGGTACCGGAAGACTTTCAAAAACTCTTCCGGTACATAAACTATCAAACCGGAAGACTTACTTATAGTCTTCCGGTAAACACTTCTGAAAATTGAAATTTTTTTTCTCTCTGTAACTTTGGACGAATGGTAAAAATGGAAAGAAAATCTGATTTTTTAACTATTTATACAAGGGCATTTTGCTCAAAAAAAATTAGATGTGAGGGTATGGGATTAAGTGTAGGAGTGTAGGGTAAAGCCTTCTTCCAGATGAAATGAAATGAAAAAGAGACCTTTATTTATAAGTTATAGGTTGGTTCAAAAAGAAAGTTCTAAATAAAAGATTTTTATGACATTCTAATCGATTGACACATATTCACAATTGATTAGAAATTTGAAATAAATCGATTATAATTTAAAAAAGAAAGAAACGATATATAATCGTTGCACATCACTAAGACGTTACCCCAGTTATTTATGACTCAATTTTTAACAGAACTAATGGATTAGACAAATATCTCAATAGATAAGTTAAAATTTCACCTATAACTATTTTATTTATTTATGGTGGTGCAATCTCTCCCTTTCACTACTAAAATGTGGCACAAGGCTTTAAAGAACTTTTTCAAATTTACCTCTTATCATATTATCGCATTTTGTACTTATTTCTTATCAATTTCAACCCAAATATTCCCTTAGCTTTAATGTCTGCATAGTTATTATAGTCACTTGCCTCATCTTCCTCTAGTATTCTTCGAATTATCTTATACTTAAAATCTTATTTTCATTTTTACTATAGACCAATTTAATATTTGAAAAATACCATAAGAAAAAATATACATATTTTAATACAAATCTATGAAATGAAAATAGGTTAACAGCCGCGCATCACGCGAAGTGTCAAGATTGCTCAATACATAATTAATTATACAGTAAAGATGCATTATGACCAAGTCAAACCAATGTTATTAAATTTCTATCTTTCAGGACAGCCTTGGACGTGTCCTCCCTTCTGAATCTCGAACCAGGCAATGCCCATCACCATCATCATCTCTTTCTCTTTCTCCTCTCTTTTCAATAAACCCACCAAATCGCATGCCTTCAGGTGGGGCAGTGGCTTAGGACAACATGAGCCCCTTCGTCTTCATCCTCTGGCTTGTCACTGTCCCTCTCCTTCTTGCCCACCCTGCCCTTTCTAACCCTCTAGGTAATTTTTCAATGCATCCTCATCTTCATACATTCTTAACGTCTTCTTCAAGCAATCCACTTTTATTTCAATATACTTTTCATTTTTTCAACGTTTGTTCGTTCATGCGTTCATGCATGCATGCAGGTTATTATATAGATTGTGGAGGCACAAATGAGGTAACTGTAAACGGTCTAAAATACATTCCTGATGGAAGCTACATAAAGGTTGGAAGCGTCGCCACAATCAACAAACCAAACCTTTTGCCAATACTCTCCACTTTGCGTTACTTTAAAAACACGTTATCCAAAAAATATTGCTATTCATTTCCGGTTATCAAAGGAAACAAATACCTCGTCAAGACCGTGTACTATTATGGAGAATTCGACGGAGGGAAACAGCCGCCCGTGTTTGATCAAATCGTTGATGGGACGAGATGGAGCATTGTTAATACGACAGAAGATTACGCGAAAGGTCTTAGTTCGTATTATGAGGTTGTGATTTCGGTGTCTCATGGGAAGAGGTTGAGTGTGTGTTTGGCTAGGAATCAACATACTGGTAGCTCAAGTCCATTTATCTCTGCCTTGGAGGTTAAGAGTTTGGATAATTCTTTGTATAAGCCTACTGATTTTTCCAAGTATGCTCTTGTAACTGTTTCCAGACATGCATTTGGAAGTGAAAATGTCATTAGGTACATAAACTTAAACATGTTCTTTATGGTTTATTTTATTCTATTTTATTGTGTCTAAGATTTAGGACCGCTGCATCGCCACCTGAATGCAGTGAAAAATACGACCCCACTTAGTGGGATAAGGCTCGGTTGTTTAAGATCTCTTGTGTTTGTATTCAAGTTATAGACATGATGTGAATTCTAATGATTGAGTTTTATGTATGTGAACTTAGTTTTCCAGATGACAAATTTAACCGGATGTGGCAACCGTATAAGGACCAAAATCTAGTTGTGGCAAGCAAAGCAAATGTAACATCTTCAGACTTCTGGAACCTCCCTCCGGCTAAAGTATTCGGTTCAGGAATAACCACTAGCGCAGGAAAAACACTTGAAATTCAATGGCCACCGGTGTTCCTTCCAAGTTCCTACTATTACGTTTCCCTCTATTTTCAAGACGACCGAATTCCAAGCCCTTATAGCTGGAGAATCTTTGATGTTTCTATTAATGGTCACACTTTTTACTCAAACCTTAATGCTACAGATAAGGGTGTCACAGTTTTTGCTGCACAATGGCCACTTTCTGGACTGGCCAAAATTTCTATGGCACCTGTTGGTGGAATGCCTGTTGGACCTATTCTCAATGCTGGAGAAGTTTTTCAGGTTCTTCCCCTTGGCGGTCGAACTCAAACTAGAGACAGTAATTAACTTATACTAATCTCTAATTTGTGATTTCTTTCATTATACTAAAATTTCAATAATTTAACTATCATGGTTGTCTATACATAGTAATTGCAATGGAAAGTTTGGCGAAAAGCATTCAGAATCCACCTCCCGATTGGAACGGTGATCCTTGTCGGCCTAGGGGCAATTCGTGGACTGGAGTTACATGCTCTGATCAATTTGTTGCACGAGTCACGGCATTGTAAGTTCTCGTGTATAATAGATCCTTTGTAGTGACCATATGACACAGTTAGTCGCTACAAAGGATCTAGTTTTATTTTTAAGTCATATAGCAATAAAAGTAAGTTTTATTTACTCATTTCATTCACACATATTTTGATTTCTCTTGTGTTAAGGAATTTAACTAATGCTGGCCTGTCTGGGACTCTTCCTCAAACTATTGAGAATTTGACTGCTCTTTCTCAGCTGTATGAAAACTTTAGTATTTTGTTTTCAAATATGCCAAATGATTCCATTTGTTGTTTTTTTAACTATAAATTTGATTACAGTTTGCTTGCGGGGAACAAATTCTCAGGCACTATCCCTAATTTGAGTGAATTGCAAGAGCTAGAAGCTTTGTATGTAACTCACTAAATGGATCCTCACCTTTCATTGTTTTTTATTTGTTAGATTTCTTAAACTTTATATACTAACCTGAACTCTTACTCTCTTTTTTTCTTCTTCTTGAAACACTGTTTAAAGGCATTTGGAGAATAACAACTTTAATGGACCACTTCATCCATCCATTCAGAAACTTCCAAAACTGCATGAGTTGTAAGATTTTGACATTTTTTAAGGCCAAAAACAATACATTGCATTGCTTCTTTTTCATTCATTCTATTGATTTTCTCATGGACTTGACAAATGACAAATGGTGTCTCTGTTAAAACAGTTCTTCTGATTTTCAAAATAACAAGGTTGATGGGAAAGCTACCAAAAACACTAAAGCAAAGTGAAGTCCAAGTAAGTGCTACTTATAACAGTATACAAATATTTGCCTATGAATCTGAAAACATATTGCTAACTAATAATTGTCTGTTTTTTTTTTTTTGGTTGTAAGGTGGTTTCAACAATTCTTGTATCAGAATCAGCATAATGCCATTGTAAATCCTGCCGATTTTGTATGTGATTGGGATGTTTTGAATACAAACCATAGTTGTAATGGGAAGAGGAGTATTGGAGCCAACTGAATATATATATCATTATTTCCTTACATATTATCAGGAATCATATTGTAAACTAGAACTATGTAAAGTAAATACATCATAAGTTAGTAATCAGTACAAAATATAGATTTTATTATGGTTTTGTTTTTGCTGCAATATATATATATATATATATATATATATATATATATATATATATATATATATATATATATATATATATATATATATATATATTTGTATATGACAGATTATGAATCTAAAAATCTATAGAAGAATTTGAAAATATTGTTATTGTTAAAACTCAATCTAAACAAGTAAAAGCATTGAATGAATAAGAGAAAATGGTATTCATGTTTTTCATTATTCAAAAATCTCACTTGATACACAAGAGTGTGGTTACTTATATATCAAGTAACTGTAACTAATTTATAACCAATTGATAACTAATTTGATGTTAGTTACATTTCAGTTTTGAATCTCTATCAACAACTTTAACTACATTCTTTTCTTTTTCATTACATTTAAAATCCCCTTAAGATATAATGTATATCAATCATTCCTAACTTGGCTTGAAGATTGTTGAATAAACCCGGGTGCAATGACTTGGTGCTTGGTGAGTATATCAACAACTTGCTCCTTTAAAGTGGCAGGCATTAGATGTACTACACCTGTTAGCACTTTATCTCTTATCATATGACAATCAATTTTTATATGTTTTGTTCTTCCATTGCAATAGATGATGATTGACATTTGATGTGATATCTAAAATTTATTGAGTAAGTAGAGAAGTCATTGAACTTCACAAATTGCTTGGGTCAATGCTCTGCCTTTGATGATGATCGAGGCACTACATCACATTTCTTGTTTTTCCAGTTGATGAGAGATTTGTCAAGAAAGAAATTGCTTGTGAATGATCTTCGTGCGTGTCAGGACATGCCCCTAGACAGAATCAAAAAAACCTTTGAACTGAAGAATAGGTTTTGGCCTGAATTATTTTTTAGGTATCCAAACACACGTAGACATGCTAGCATATGTTTGTCAATATGAACATCAAGAAATTGGCTGTTTCCTTACTGTATAAGCTATCTCACACTACAAGAAAACTCTTATTTAGCTTCAAATATTTTAGCACCAAACTATTTACAATGCTAATAACATCTATTTTAGCGTCCAATAAATCTAAAACAAATATTTTTATAATTATTTTATTAAAATAATTTTATATTTGTTAAATTCACCTTTATAACATTTATGATTTTTGTTCTGGATTGATCATATATTTGACTATTCGATCCTTTCCAGAGATCTAATCACCATAAGGAAAGAACTCTCCATGATGGATCTGATCCAAACATCACCATTTCTAATTCGGACACTACCAGGCATAATGTCCCAGATCCAATTCAAGTGTAGGATAAAGCCTCTGGAATATTCTTCTAACTGTTGAACCTTCAATAATCCGAAAGAAGGAGATTCATCCCTCCAACACATCCAACGACCCTTTGCATTCTACGTCGGGAAGTTAGCAAGTTAGTTATTCAACAATCTTGATTATTTTGAAGAAACATCCCAACGACTCTATTGAAGCTTCTCAAAGACTCTACTATGTTAGTTCTCCAACGACTTTTTTCCTTATCAATTTAAGGAGCTAAAGCTTTATAGAAAAACCACAAATTTATTGACATTAAAAAGAGAAGTTACTTTGTCTAATAGGGAAGACAATGAGCCGAACCAACTCGAAAATAGTTCGGAACTCGATTCGAGAATTAAATCGTTGAACTAAGTTTATGAACCAAATAGGTTGAGTATGAGTGAAAAATTAAGTTCTTTAACTAAATGAGTTGAACTTGAACTAGAACTATACATAGTTCGACTCGTTAGGTTCATGAGTCAACTCGATAATATATGACAATGATTATATTGTCTTTAAGAGTAGGTTTAAGGATTTACTCAAAATCATAACCCTATATTATCCCTTTCGTACGAGTTATGGCAGTAAAATTGACAATTGCATTTAGAGTCATCCTTGTTAGAGACATTATGTCATTTGCTAAAATAATATATGTAATGAAAGTTGCAAGTGGTGTAATCATTTTGTGAGGCAAATGTATCCATTTCTAGTCATTTTTGGTGTATTATTTCATTAAATTTGTAAGATTTCTAAATATTTATATGAAATTATGGATTTTAGAGACAAATTTAAACTTCAATTGAGTAGTTTTTTAATTAAATTTTCAAATGCATCTCTTGAAAGTTATGTACTTTTTGAATTAATAGATTTTTGAAAAAAAGTTAAATTTCAATCTGATAACTTTTTTATTTTATTTCAATTTTTTTTTAAATATATTAATTTAAAATGTCAAATATAAAATAAAAATAGACATAAAAATGGTTTTTAAGTCCATGAAGCAAGTGAGATGAACCTAACAAGATGAACTAAATTGTTCGTGAACTTATAACGAGACATGTTTGAGCTTACAAAAAAGTTTGTATTGAACTCGAATTGAGATTTTAGTTGAACTAATTCTTAATATATCGAGCTGAGTTAAGGCGAGTTTGACTTGACTCGACTCATTTGCAGTCCTACTGTCAAAACAAAAGCACAAGCAGAACTTATGATTTATTTTCCTTGTATATTCTAGAAATCTCTAAGTCCAAAAAATTTATTTGCTCTGCATTCTTTCTACACTTCTGATTTGTATATTAAGTGTATTACCCCCAAACAACCATTTATCACTTAGGTAGATAGTTAGAAGTCTCTTAATAAGTGTTTGAGATTTTGAAATCTCTTGTTTGTGTGTTTGAGTATAGAAGTCTCTTTAGTATTTGATTATTTGAAGTATTTTGCTTGTGTGCTTGAGCAAAGAAGTTTATTACTCTAGTGTTTGAGCATTGGAAGTCTCTTGCTTATGTGTTTGAGCATAAAAGTGTATTTCTTGTGTGCTTGAGCATTAGAAGTCTCTTGTTTGTCTGTTTGAGTATAAAAGTCTCTTATTTTAGTGTTTTAGCATTGAAAGTCTTTTGCTTGTAGGCTTGAGCAAATTGTAATCTTGTGTGATTATGATAAAAATCTTTTGTAAGTACAATTGAAATAATCTCAAGTTTTGAAAGGAACCAGAATAACTCTATGTGTCACTCTTTTTTCTTGCTTTTCATATTTGCTTCCTACCTCGGTTAGAATCAAATTATATATATTGTGTTTAGAATCTGACCAAATAATTTTAAAAGAAAAAAAAAAGACAACACAATTCAATCCCCTTTTTGTGTTTTTATCACATTCAATTTATATGTTTATACCTTGTATGCCACATCCATTTTGGATCATCAATGCTTCATAGACACACTTCTCTTCTATATTGAATCTCTTCTATATTGAATGTTGCACTTGAAGGTTCTACTCTTGAACAATTGAAACTTAAGAATCAACTTCTTCATATTGTCTGAGAAACCTTTTTTCCACCGATTGTCTTATGCTTAGAAAATTGCACTTCATTCCTAGTTCCTAATTAACAAATTAGCTCCTAATTAATTTTAAACCATCATTTACAATTATTACAACAAATAGTTTATTAATGTTGTCTATATATTTATTTTTGTAAAGGGTTTGTTAACTAATACCTTCAAGACACTCTTTAAGGTTTCTAAATAAAAAAATATTTCATAAAAAAGTTTTTTTTCAATGCATTAAATACACATATTTATTAGAAAAACTTATTTCTTTAAGATTTTAAAAAGTGTCATAGGACACTAATTAGCATTTCACTTTTTTCTTAAATATTTTTAGAAAAAAAAAAAAGTCGTATAATTCTTTTGTTTGTTTAAAATCACCCACGTCCTACTTTTGTCACTCGTCCCTGACACTTCCATAAAATGATAGCAGAGGCTCGCAAATCCAGCCAATAGAGAGAACAAGAACTAGTAGTAGTTGTAACCGTATTATAAAATCCTTTTTCAAGAGATAATAGCAACAACTAACAACTCTGTTTTGTCTTCTCCGCCAAATATCTCAATCTATATGCAAAAATTAAATATTAAATTTACTTCGCTATTCCCTCTCACGAATGTTATCTACTAATGCAACCTCCCTCGTCTTCTCTTGCCGTTCTTGCGCCGGAGACCTCTCCCATGGTCCCACCTCCTTCCCTCGCATCTTCCACTCTATCTCACTTCCCACCACTTCGGCGGTCACCGGTGGCATCAAAATCGCTCAAGGTTACGACGGAGTAGCACCTGTCGTCGAAGGTGGCGGCGCCGCTGCAAGACGCGCCGGTGGGAATGAAGGGATGAAGGTGAAAGCGAAGGAGAGGAAATGGTCGCGAAATAGAGAAGGCTACATGGTTGATAATGGTGAGCCTCTTCCTCTTCCAATGGGTTATCCTGATTCATCTCCTGTTTCGCCCGAAGAAATTGATAAGCGTCTCAAATGTAACCCTAAATTGGAGGTATTTGTTTTCTATCTTATCTATTTACACCCTCTTTGGCTTGCTAATTAGAGCTTATTTACTTAAATATGAAAACTGTTTTTAGCTTATTTGAAAACTTTTACATAAGCACTAAGAACTGATTCATTAAGTTGTTTTTTGATGAGTTGTAGGATTGTAAAGAAGTGGTTTATGAATGGACTGGGAAGTGTCGTAGCTGCCAAGGATCAGGTTATGTGAGCTACTATAACAAAAGAGGGAAAGAGGTTACTTGCAAATGCATTCCTTGTATGGGAATTGGTAATATGCATTTTTTTGGTATTTTCTTTCCTGCTCCTTGTCCTTGTGTTGGTATTCATTGGGGTCAAACTTGTCAACATTTTGATTCATTATATATGGAGTGAAGCAAGAGGGTTTTCAGAGCGCTAGTTTATGGATTTCAAATGTTTTTAGATGTACAATATTGAATGTGTTTAAAGGTTTTACAACATGTATATGCTCACACTTGGAAGATATCCAAAAATGCAAACATGACTGGATTATGTTATTTAGAGATATCTAATCTAGCCATTCAAAACACTTCAATTCAATCCCAGATGGATGTGCTAAGAAAGAACCCAGCCCCCAAAATGTTGTAGTGGGATAATCTACCGCCATTTCAAATATAAAGGCAAGAAAACGTGTAATGCATACTCTATACATATAAATGTTCAAACAACAAAAGTTACCCAAAATTAAAGGCCTATCATCATCAATAATCGAAAGTAATAGTCTTGGCACACAGTCAGCATCGATCTAAATTATAAACAAAAGATCAATAACAACAAGATGCTTAGGCTAAGACTGAGGTGCTGTTTTGGGATGGTTGTGACTTGGATGATGTCATGGCTCCGCCAAAGAGGCGCTGCAATTAATAATCAACAGAAAAATGTTCAAAATTAACAGCTTGCTATAGGTGTCTGTTGGGCTAGTTGTGACTGAGATGATGTCATGGCTGCAATGCTATGCCACTATAGCTCACTAAGTACTCTATATCTCCATCATAAGTTTCAGTTTTCAGATTATATTATAAAGTTAACTATTCTGATAGAGTAGTTCCACTTGAATTCCTTAAATATTTTTCTCGACTTCTCTATTAAGTACTCTGCAAAACTACTGATTAGTGAACTTTGTGTTTCTTCAGGAGGGTTTTCATATTGGAATAGTTAGTAAATTTTCCAAGTTAATGCTTCTGTACTGTCTTCTGTGGTATAGAAGTTTGTAGCTTCACTTATTTTTTCTTACAATCCAATTGTTTCAAATGCTCATTTACTATGGAAGTAAGTAACATGTCATTTTGGATGTTCCTATTCTTGTTTGGTTCATGCTAAAACGTGTCATGTTCGAGTAGTTGACAATATGCAGGCCTTGTTTGGAATTAAAGTTTTATTTCAGATAGGAAATTCATGTGTACATTGTATTAGCAGTTGTTGGCTTGTAGTTCTTGTTTTGATTCTACCTCAAATTCCTTGCGGTAGGTATACCGCATAGATTCTTAGGTGCTTTATATAGAGATTTTATGCCGCATCAACTATAATATTTAACATTAAATGAGGAGGGGGATAGTGATAAGCTGCATAGATTAGTGGTGTTCTCATTAAGTGTTACAATTTACAAAGCAAGAAATCTGTTGCTTTGCGGTCACCTAGTGATAATAAGCATAAGCCACCCACCCTAGGGAGGTCAGGAAATGTGAATCAGGGGGGTTTGACCCTTGAGTGCGACCTGGGAGGATGCAAGTGACGGAGAAAGGGTGCAACCCTTGGAGTCAAACAACATCAGATCTGACGCAGTTACAATTGAGGAAAGTCATAATCATTTTGATTAATTGTGTGAATTAGAAACACATGTTAGATGCAGTATAAATAAAAGCAAAACAGATTAGGAAAACATTGGGGAAATTAGGAAGAATATGAATTGTGGAGAGACAGGCTCTCGAAAACCTATGATGTAATAGATCTCAAAAATTATCTATATACATCTTTTCATTTATGTTCCATTCTCTTTGTTCTTATCACCTATTAAAAAAGTAAAAGATCTTTTTATTTATGAGTTTATCTTAAATCAGCTGAATTTCTTTTTGGAAAAGCCAAAATATGTATTAAAAAACTATTAAAAGTTCAAATCAGTGGGTTATTCCCGATTATGCTTGTCTTGTCCTTATATGTATAGTTTTTTGCTTCGTTAGTGGGTCTTGCCTAATTCTGTGTCCACTTTCACTTTTACTGGCAGTTGTTTTTGAGGTAGTCAACTTGGAATAACTTGTATGGTGTCTGTTTTTCAGGATACGTGCAGAAGATAACAGCTCGCAAAGATATTGATTTAATGGAGGATTTGGATAATGGAAAACCGTCATGACGGTTGATGTTCCACTAATCCCCTCCCCCAGTTTTTTATTTTTCTTTTGTTCCCTTTCTCCATCTCGGGAATCCATAATGTATTCATCTTAATGAGTTTTATTCTTCCATAATTGTTACCCAAAATACTCATGTAAATCAACAATTTTACTATTAGAGAGACTTGTAAAGATTGTAACACCGCTGTCCTTCCCTCCCCCCAAAGAAATGACTGGAAAAGAAAAATCCTCAAGAAGCAAAATCGAAAGTATACTGAGATTTATGGAAAGAATGTATTCTTAGCCATTAATTCTTCTTTTCTTTTGACACTTTATTCTTTCCATATCTTGCATTTCTTTTTAGCATCTTGATTTCGTGGTCATCCAAAAAATGGTAACGAATAACTGATAGCTTAAGATATGCATGTGGTGTGAGATATCACCACCTTTTCCATCTCTCATTTTATTATAAATAAAATATGGTGCTTTTTTTTTCATGTCAATTGAAAACTGATCAGGTTCAGGTTTAAAATGTCAAAGACAAGTTTCCTTGATTTCCAATACAACATCTCAAAGAGAAAGTACCTGAGGAAGCCGACGCGTATGTTTTCAAGGGACAGGCAGAACTCTGGGCTGAAAAGCATTTTTCAGCCAAGCGTTGATGAGATGAAGATGGTGTTTGACAAATTTGATTCCAATAAAGATGGGAGGATATCTCAACAGGAGTACAAAGCTACCCTGAAATCTCTTGACATGGGAAAATCCGTAAATGACGTGCCGAAGATTTTCCGGGTGGTTGATTTGGATAGAGATGGATTCATCAATTTTGAAGAGTTCATGGAGGCTCAGAAGAAGGGTGGCGGGGTTAGATCGTTGGATATACAGAGTGCATTTCAAATATTTGATAAGAATGGTGATGGGAAAATAAGTGCAGAAGAAGTTAAAGAAATGCTATGGAAGCTGGAAGAAAGGTGCAGCCTTGAGGAATGCAAGCGAATGGTGAGAGCAGTGGACACTGATGGAGATGGCATGGTTGACATGAACGAGTTTGTGTCCATGATGACTCAGTCCATGAGACATGTTTGAATGCTGATATGGTTATGTTTCTTGAGGTGGAGCTTTAGGTGCATCTCAATCAAAGCCTAGATCTTGTGTTTATATTTATGTGCTCAATAAAGCTGCATTTTGATATTTTTAATATAACACTATCATTAAAATGAAAATTGATTTCTAAAACCTTGTATAAACATTCTTGGGTTTTTTCTTCAAAATAAAATAAAAAATAAAAAATAGATGAACAGTCTCTTTCTGTTCCGATGGATCTTTCCGCATTAAGCATGCATCTCTCTCCAACTTGCTAAATGTATCTGAACCGTAATTAGCAAATGTATTGTGAAAAAGTAGCACGACTTGTACAAATACAACATAGATATTGCACAATATTTTTGTTTTGGGATAACCAATGATCTTATGAGTTATGAGGTAGGTTATAAACACATAGCATGTTACATGATTAAAGATTAAAACAAGTTAGGTACTTCACTTCACATTTGCGAGACAACTCCTCCCCCTATCCTAAATATATAATCACTAGTTCTTGGAATTCCAATATGAAGTTCATGATCATTTAACTGTTATTTAAATGAGCTCCCTAACAGCTGATATCGTCATGGAAAGTGAGAAGGTTGTTGAACAAGACTTTAAATACTAGCTTAAAATATAATTTTAAAAAAGTTGTTAGAAAGCTTAAAGAAAAAATAGATATTCAAAATAAGTTTTGACAGAAAGTAGAAGAGAATGAATAAGACGAATAATAAACAAAACAAACAAAAAGATAAGAGAGAAAGGAAAGTACACACCAAAATCTATTTTGATTTGGACCAAAACCACAAGATCAATGTTAAGTCCCCAAAAATAACACCTTGAAGAGGCAGAAGACACGTAATAATAAAAAAATGGTTGAATATGTCATGATAAGAATGAATTAGAGTAAATTTTCACATACTTAATTGTTGCGATGTGGGTAGAAAGTTATATGGAAATTGAGAGATAATCTCATGCATTTTTGTTTATCGCCTTTAATGTGTCCATCTTAGTCATAGATTGTTATGGGGTGGTACTTTTCGTACAAATTCATACAATATTCCTTAGTTGTTTATCGTTGAATATCTTTATGAAATTCTTCTATAAACACATGACGCGTAACCTCTTGAAGAACTGGAATTAATCATTGTAATTAAATGAATTCTTAGTATCATTTGAGATTTATCATAATATGCATAAATTGGCATAAACCAAATTTTTGTTTTGTTTGCTCATGTGATTTATAAATCATGTTACTCTCCAAATATATTTCATATCCCTCCTTCATCAAATAACAAGCCTCACTAAGGATAAGAGGTTGTTGTTGTCTCAACCTCAACTCCAACTTCCTAATAACTGGAAATTTGATCATCTTTCAGAGTCTTGCGTGAACAATATAGCTCTAGCTCTTGTTTGCAATGCTCGAAGAAACACTTTGCTGTCGCTCTAACCTTGTCATTCTTTGCCCGTTTGAATGATAACACGGAACCTTCCTCCGTCACCTATATAGCATCATCACTTTCAACATGAAAATAACTGAACTCATTACTTTCAGTCAACTGATACACAATAAACAATCTCAATTTAAAAATATAAAAAAAACTTAAACTAATTAAATACACAACAAACAAAGAACATAAAGGCATAAATTAAACAAACTGCATATTCTAAATAAAAAATATAAAAAAATAAAATGGAATATATAAATAAATAAAAGTATAAACTAAATAATCGGTAAAGTAAGAATGAAGAATGCTAAGTTTTTCCTACCTTTTAACATTCTTCTAACACAAAATTCAACTAAATGGGTTGCCAATCTTGTTGTTTAAAGCCAAGAGTAAGGAAAGGTTTATGGTCCCATGTAGAAGATGAAAAACTTTTCAATCACATAACTAGATTCGGTGTTGGTTGGTGGAGTTCTGTTCCCAAACAAGCTGGTAAGTAATCGTTAACACAATTATTTTTTATTTGTAAACAAAAAAAATTCAGAACAAAATAACCACAAGATACAACTCCTTTCAAGCAATGTTCCTAAACATATTTTCAAAAGCAAGCTTGTTTTACATACTTTGCATGGATCAATGCGGAGCTAAATTTGAAGTGGCTACTAGAACCAAAAAATAATTAAATAACTAAAACCTTACAAGATTAATGTTTAACCTTATGAGTATATATCAGGGAATAGAAGAGAGGGAATAGTGCTGATATCTGAACAAGAAGCAAATACATTATAAATCAGAGCATACTACATAATCCATTCATCTCCTATGCCTAGGAGTATTGAAAGCTTCCGAGCACAACATCTGTCTGGCACACAACTCAGAACCAACCAACGCTAGAAACTTATATATTCGTGATAACGTAGGATTTGGAGAAATGATTCCTTCACCAGTAATCCCCACAAGAGCATTTACCATCTTTGAAATGATGAAATCTTTTGTTATCTCTGACAATCAGCTCCCTCCCTACAATCCTAGACATGATCTTGATGGCATTGTGGCAATCACCACATACACGAAGGTTCTTGATAATCCTAAGAGGTGTTCTAGGTGGAGTACTAATAAGACCATACGCAATTGCTAGACGTTCACTGTGGTAGAGCAAGGCCTGCTCCTTTGCTTCCTGATCAATGTCGTGAAGAACATATCTTGTATCAGGAACATATCCGGCGTCTTTCATACTGCTCAAAGCCTTCAACTTCTCATCATCCTTGTACAGAGTAGGATTCTTATACTCAATGATTCTGTTCTTGCCATCCAGCATGCTGATTGCAGTATATTTTTTGGGAGGCGGGGTGGGGATCTTATTGGCGACAACCTTTGATGGGTCAAGACTAATTATCAACTCTTCAACATGGTCTTCAAGATCAATATCTCCATGAATTCGAGCATAACTCTTGAGGATCTCCAATACTGTGACTGTAGGCTCAAATGGCAAATTCTTAATGAACTCCTCAGCTTCTTCGAGGTATCCAGATTGTCCTAGAACATCCAAAACCCCCATGTAATGTTCAACCCCTGGTTCAATTCCATATTTGCTTTTCATGGATTCAAAATGTAGGTAAGCATCCTCCACAGCCTCTGCACTAGCACAAGCCGATAAGACAGCAAGCAAAGTCTCTGAGGTTATCTCCAAACCCAGATCATTCATCTGCTCAAATAACTGCAAACCATCGTCTCCCAGTGTACTATTGGCGTAGCCACGAATCATCATATGCCAAGAATCCATATTTCTGTTTGGCATATGATCAAACACTCTACGTGCATCAGTCATACTTTTACAATTCCCAAACATCTCAATCACTTTGTTATGCAACTTGAAATCACTCCTAAAAGTAGATTGCAAAAAGTAATCATGGACTTTCTTAGCATCCTCGACAGACTTCGACTTACCACACAAATCAAACAGAAGCTCAAAGCAATTGGCATCAGCTTTGACACCTTTCTCCATCAATTCAAGCGCATCTTTAACCTTCCCCTCTCTGCAAAAACGTGTCAAGTCAACAATTGAAGGAGGCAGAGCTTGTTCCTGAACAGAACCTTGTTCATTCAACTGATTAGGGTTTTGGAATTGGTTATCAGGGTTTTGAAATTGGTTGGGGAGCCCATTTTGGGGGTTCCACTGATTCGGGTTGTTCCATCGATTGGGACTACTGGGTGACTGAAAGTTGGGATTTTGAGAAGTAGGTTGCCGGAAGTTTGGGTTTTGAGGAGGTGGTGGTGGCCGGAAGTTAGGGTTTTGAGGAGGTAGTGGTTGCCGGAAGTTAGGGTTTTGAGGAGGTGGTGGTGGTGGTCGATTTTGGGGGTTCCAAGCCTGTTGAGGAGGAAATCGACCCTGTTGAGCATTGTGATTATCGTGAGGAAATTGGTTATGATGATTGAAGTGTTGGGGAGGATGAAAGGGTGTGTTGCGATCAGAGGGTTGTTGCTGAGGTTGATGAGGGAATCTAGCGTAGTCGTTAGGAAGAGCAGAGGTACTCAAGGTTTGGCAGAAGTAGTTGCCATAGGTGTAATTTATTCGTAGCTTGAATGAAAAAGAGGAAGAAAGCATAGTGGTTCGTGCACGCTGAATCAATGGAAACGTCGCCATTTTTTTTCTGAGTGAGTAACTAGGGCGTAAAGAAATGTAGCTGAAGAGAAAGGTGATCATTTTACTCCGCGGTAAGAACACGGGCTGCTCATTTACTTTTGGGCCACAGCCCACGGCCTATTGTTTCATACGTAACAAGCATATTACTTTATCCACCTCATAGGGTGAGACACAATAAATTGAAAATCTGAAATTGTCCTTCTATATTTCGGAGATGTGTCTTCAACGCGTTCAATTTACATATAAAGAATGTGGTAAATGAGGCATATCATGTTTATATCAAGAAATATTTCAGAGATGCATTTCAAGAATCACGATCATATGATGTTTTTAATACACACATACAGTACGTGACAAGTGAGGCATCCTTAATTAAATCAATGATAATTCCGGAGATGTATCTCCGGAAATGTCAAGAGGAAAAATAAATAAAACAACACTCTTTAATATTATTCTTCTTCGTGATCAAAGACAAGGATTCTATCAAAACCCTTAAAAAAGTATTCATTTATTCTCAATCAACTTTTGCACTTCAAAATAACATTTTTGTGTTTTATCACAGCAAAGGAGTAGAAGAAGTGGCAATTTCATGTAAATAACATGTTTTTCTTTCTACATTGATTGCATTAATCTAGTTTTTACATGTAAAAATGAATGTTGAGTCTGGAGTTGTATCTTTGGTAGGGTGGCAAACGGGCATGCTTGTCCCATTTAGCCCCACCCGGCAAAATTATGTATAAAAAAATGGGGAAAGTGGACATAGTTGAGGATGCATGCCTAAAATGATGCAGGCCTAAAACTTAGGCTCACCTCGCAAAAAAATGAGGTTGGGCAGGGAAAGCCTGCGGGCACTACACATTTTAAGCCTAAAAACGCAAAAGTTTATGTAAATGCTCGTACACACAGAAACCCGCAAAAAAATCAGGGGGCACATTGGAGCATGAGGGCTTAAACCTAATGCCCGCCTCGTACTAAAGTGTGGGCAAAACAGACATTCTCAACAGGTCGGGCCCATTTTGCCACCCTAAATATCTGGAATAGGTTGCAAATGTTCCGGAAATGCATATTCGGATATTGTTTATGTTGAATTTGAATATTGAATATGTTTTTATGTTATATTTGGTTGTAAATATGGTGCACCCTGATACTTTTCCTAAAGTTATTGTTTATGTGGATGTTAAATCGAATGAAGTGGGTATTAATGTTAAACAGGGTAATGTCAAACATGATGTTAACTCGATTGATGTCGAGGTGGACGTCAAACTAGTTATTGTTCAGGTAGGTATTAGTGAATAACTTACAACTAAACATGAGTTTATTGAACATGAATATTTTCTCTGATGGATCTGCACGCAGGTCACCAAACTTAGACTCGGTGTTGTAATTGGGAGGTTTGATAATGGTTTTGATAGAAGATAGACATTTATAACAATACGATGGAAAAGAAATGGCAATACCAACAACCTATTCGGAAGTTGAAACGTGATGACACTAGATCTAGAAAGTGAAAAATATTAGTACAAAGTACAAGGAGTTTTTATGGATTAATAGATAATAGTACATGATAAAACTATGGAATAAAACTGTGTATTCAAATAAGGTATTTAAGTATGAGGAACACTTGAAATATTTTGAGCTAATATGTATTGATATTCATTCCTTTGTTGATTATATTAACCAAACATGGTTGTCATCATATAAGGAGAAGTGTATTGTTGCATTGACTAACAAAATCACTAAGAGAACATGACAACACACATGTACATTTTTTTACACAAGTTTAATATTATTATACGAAAATATTAATTAGATTTTCTTACATATTTATGTAATATTATTTTAGAGGGTTGGAATGCTCATTTGAGACTCAATAATATGTTAAGTAATAATATAAGAGATTTGTGAAAAAGTCGGTATGCAATCAACACCATGTTGTAGCTGTAACTAGGTGCAATTAGAATATCATTTCAAAAAAGTGTTGTGAACATTGAACATCGACATAAGACTTCATTTTATTTGAGACTTCATGACTTCGTCTCAAGACAATGTAAACATCACTTTTCAAAAGAGATTTAACGAGTGAGAAAGTTTGGTGTCGCCAGATTCTACTGCACTCTCTGATCACGCTTGTCATAAATGGATAGGAAAGACTCAAATATCTACATTGCAGTAAACATACAACTTAAACATAATAAATATGTGCAAGTAAAACATAATAACTAGTTATATCTGAAATAGGCTCATATAACCGACAAGTACCCTCGTCTCTAATGTAGTCGCCTCTCCAATGGCATGATAGATTAGCATCACAATAACATAATTTCATGCCTAACTATGAAATCTAAGATCAACAAACAGAGGTATGTAAAGTTTAGGAAGCTATAATACTTATTCCCAAGATTATTCTAGTGACAGAAAGGAACTGCAATGCAACAAAAACATAAACTTGAACTTTCTATCTATACAGATAATAAGTTTGGGAAAATAGAATTAATAAATTGAATAAATAGGTAAACTGATCTACAAAATTTTAAGTGCCCATGATGAGAAAACTTTAATATTATGGCATGAATTGCCTAATTAGTTATATAACTTAAAAAGTTCAACATAAAAGTTAAAAGTTTTTTTATGAATTGCAAAATCAATTAAATAACTTATAAGGTTCAATAATGCATATGTCTATAGCAGACGAGTATTGAAGAACATCATGTTGTTTGAAGTACAATTGTGATAAGTTTGATGTTCTTGAGTTACTATCCAAAATATGTTAGCACAACACTAAACCCAACTGTAACAAGGTAGAAGAACTGACTTAGGTGTTTTTTTAAATAAAAACCATGTGTGGATAGCAAGAGTCGCCACCGACTTTTATTTTATCCAACAAGAAAATGAATAACAGAACAATAAAGACATTTAAAAAGATTTGAGTTCGGGGGTAGGTTATATATAGGGAAGGTGTTAGCATCATTTATATCCATGGGCTCTTAATTATTTAGCTCACTTTACTTTTGTTTGGAAAAGAGTGTAGTGTGTGTTTAGAAAATATTTTCATAAGTCTATAACTTTGTAATGATCCTCATATGGATATATACAAAGTGTTTAGCTTTGAGAAATGTTTTGAAAAAGTGGAGTGTAAAGAGTGTTTTTGAAATAGTGAGCAAGTATTTAAGAGCTACCTAACCTAATTTGGTTTTTCTTGTTATTTATTTACTTTAAGGAGTAAGATTGTCCTTACTATTAGTGAGTAAGTAGTCTTTACCTTGGATGTTATAAGGGACGGGCATAGAGTCATCGTATGGTCATAGAAGCCAACATGTAGGGGTGTTTTAGTAATTCGGAGGGACTATCATCATTTTCGTAGGGTCATCGAGGGACGAGATCATTTATTTATAGTAAACTCCGAAGGGGCTATGATATTTTAATCTTGAAGGGACTATGATGATTTTTAATCTGAAGGGACATTTACTAAGACGCCCCCACGTTCGAGGGACTTGACCATGTTTGAAGGCAACCAATAGGGGAAACCCTAGGAGGTGCAGATGAAGATCGTAGAACGATCGACTTACGTGTGTGAATATCAGTTTCAGTTATTTATCTTGTAATTAGTGGGCTAAGTCCAATTTATTTATCATACAATCTTTGCACTCCCTAAATTACTAACCACGCAGTTATATTTGCATAAATTAAAAGCAGAAATTAAAGTCCTACGTTATTACATTAGGGGAGGGGTACATTTGTCTTTTAGGGGAGATTGCGGAAATTAAAATACGGAAAATTAAACCTAAGTTATTACATAGGAGAAGCAGTTACAAAATCAAGAATAGAACGAGAAATTAAATTACATAAGAGTGTGACCTATACAACTTTGTAAATAAGACAAATAAAATTAATTTAGAAAAGAAATTGTTTTTTTATGAAAAATTAGGGTTAGAGAATCAGGGTTTTAAAATTAGGGTTTGCAAATTAGGGTTGATTAAATTAGGGTTAACAAAAAAAATCAGGTTTTGTTAAATTAACCTAAACCTAACTTATTAAATTAATTTACAATTTTAATTAAAAACTTAATAAACTAAATATTATAAAAATATTATGTGAGAAAGAAAAAAAAAATTTTAAGAATAATTTTTGAAATTGTTTTTTTAAGAAAATATTAGAGGTGATTAGTTTAATGGTTAATTGTTAATTACGATTAGTTATTTAATTAAGAAATTAAAATAATTAAGAAAATAAAAGAAAAAATTAAGAAAATAGTAAAAAAGAACCAGTTTGTAAAAACATTGTTGGAGGCAAAGTTTGAACCCACGCCTTTTGCCTCATATGCGTATCCCTCTTCCATTGGGCTGTCTAGGCGCATGTGTTAACCAAACACAAACAAATCATAATAAAATAAAACGAAAATTTAAATTTTGAACCGCGTGTGAATCATCGTCTTCTTCCTTCAGCCTTACGAATTTTTCTACGAAATAACTGCAAATTTACTACAATTTTTTCGTAGCTAATTCTCTGCGATTTTAAAACAATCAAAAATACGTACAATTTAATTCAATCTAAGCACATCAATCAATTACCCATAAGCTCTACAGTCTAATATGCCATCAAATGGTCTTGAAGACGCCTCAATCGAAAGTCCCTAATCTCAAGCTCTAAACCCTAACCTTGGTGTTCTTCGATTCCTGCAATGAAACTTCAAACAAATGGTCCAGAAAGACTCCAAACTTCAAAACAAACATGAATACATGGTCAAATGCAGTTTATAACATGTATATGTGAAAAATCGAAATTCACACAAAAAAAAACAAGAAAATATTGAATTGGCTATGGCATTTTGTCATGTTTTTGATGAAGGTGATTATTGGAGCATGTTTGGAATGCTTCAAAGAATTGATTTCAACCTTCAAAACTCTTGGAGAGTGACTGGATCAAGGAATCCGATTTTGAGATTTTTGTGTGAAACTTTGAAGTGTGAAAGTGGTCCTTTAGCTCTGAATTTTCATCCCCCTTGTATTGTAATGTTGTTATGCTTAGATAATGATGTAATTTAGGTCAAAATTTTGGGCCTAGATGAGTTGTTTTTGGATTGCTTGGATGTGAAGAAACCATGTTTCCAAATTTGTCAAAAATCACATATAATCATACTTGTTTGGTCTTGTACGAATTTGGACATGATCAATCAACTTAACTATCAAATATTTGATCCCAAAATAGTTTTTAGATCAAATATTTGATTTTTTATGATTTATTTTAATTAAAATTGGATTTAAATTATTTAAATTCAATATAATATAAAATAAATAATAAAAATCAGAAATTGTGATCAATGGATCGTGTGTGGTCTCATATTTGAGTTTGAGTTGGAATATTATGGGCCTATTTGAAGAAAACTTGAGTTTTTGCCTTTTTTGCTTCATACACCTCCTCAAAATTGCCCAACTTCAACAATGCATAACTCCCTCAATTTTTATCCCATGAAGGTGTTCTAGGACTTTTTAGAAATATTAGAGTGTCCTCTAACTTCTTCTTTTGGTCCCATGTTCATTTCATTTTCCATTTTTAAATTATGAGCTTTTGAAAAAGTTGACTTTTTGTTGACTTTCAAAAGGACATGTAATGTCTTGGCTCATATCTCTCAAATGAAGCATTTTTGGACTTGGCTTGTGAGACACAAAGTTGTAGATAATTGAATTTAATTCAAAATAAAATTTGGATGGAAAATTTTTTATGAAGCATGTGAAAGTTATGGCTGGTCAAAGTTCAGTTGACTTTTCCTACACAAAATCCTAATTTGGTAACTCCTGATTCTTGATGATTCTGAGGTTTCCTTGATGAATCATGATCAACCCTTGATCAAATGATGAATTTCACCTCATAATCTTGATGTTGACCAATAATCTTGAAATTTGGTTGTATGTTGACCACAGTTGACTTGTTGACCAAGTTAACTGATTTTTAAGTATCTGAGCATCTGACTAACCAAACTTGTAGGGAAAGCCTTGAAACTTGACATGAGTATTATTTGAAGTATGTGGGATGTCATGAATTCCATTCTAGGCTTTTAGAAGTCCAATTTCCTTTATGAAACTCAAAACCCTAATTTAAGATCCATTGCTTAGGAGGATGCTTTGTCTGATGAAACCTTGAACCCTTTTGAGCAGTTGTGAATCTTGTAACTACTAAGAGACCTCTTGAGACACATTATCTTGAATATGGGAGGGAAAATTTTGGTATACAACACCAACAATGTTAATAATATCTAACAAATAATATGTCATGCATCATAAGCCAAAATACTCAATTTCAATTCTGATCCGATGATATAAATTTCATCAACATGCATATAATCATGTTTTGGCACTACTGAAAAGTTAAAGATATGAATGAGTTTACTGCAACATATATGTGTGGTAAGTATAAATTCAAAACTGACATTGTTGTAGTATATGCTCACTAAATTTGAATTCAAAGGTGTGGAATATTGGAACAAACCCTAGTACGAATAGCATGTCGTCGAAGTCCACTCACATGTTATTGTTTAATTGGGCCTTGTGTTATGGATCCAATTGTTTAAGTTAGCTTGTACCTTAAGTTAGCTTGTAATGGGTAATTTTTAAAAAACACATTAGGTTAGTGTGTTAGTTTTATTATAAATAGCATAATAGTCTCTCATATTTTGAATAAGGGAAAATATGAAGATAAAACCCTAATTCAATAGTGAGAGAAGTTATTTGTTATTTTTGTATACTTGTAATCTTGTTTTAAGAGAAAGGAAAGAATAAAAGTTTATAACCAATCCTTGTTTTTATCTTTGGTAACCCTAAACCCTAACCCTTGTGGGTTTCTTGAGAAACCGAGTATACTTTGTTTTTAAGGTATCTAATTCACAACAAGTTGGTGCGGTGAGCATGGAGAAGATGTCTTCAACAAAGTATGAGATTTAAAAGTTCACCGAAGTGAACGACTTCGGTCTGTGGCGCTTAAAGATGAAAACCCTACTTGTTCAGTAGGGTTGTTTGGAAGCTTTGAAGGGAGAGACGGCCATGAATGTTGCGTTGACGTCAGCTGAAAAGACAGATATGATTGAGAAAGCACACACCACAATATTGTTGAGCCTTGGTGATAAGGTTCTTTGACAGGTATCAAAGGAGACGACAACGTCAGGGTTATGGTTGAAACTTGAAGGTTTGTACATGACCAAATCGTTGGTGAATCAACTCTACCTGAAGCAAGCCTTGTATTCATTCAAGATGAGTGAAGACAAAGTATTGGCTGAGCAGTTGGATATGTTCAACAAGTTGATTCTTGATCTTGAAAATATTGATGTGAAGATCGATGATGAAGATTAAGTGTTGTTGTTGTTATGCGTTTTGCCCAGAACACATGCTCACTTCAAAGAAACCCTCTTGTATGGAAGAGAGTCCCTGACCTTTGAAGATGTTCAATCTTCCTTGTACTTTAAGGATCTGAACGAACGAAAGGAGCATAAACCTTCAACAGTTGGTGAAGGTTTGGTCGTTAAGGCGAAATTCTTACGAAAGGATGATAAGTTCGACAAGAAGAAGGGAAAAAGTCAGCAGAAGCCTTATAGTGGTGAAGCATCTGGTGTTCGATGTTATCATTGTAAGAAGGAGGGTCACATTCGAAAGGTGTGCCCTGAACGCCTGAAAAATATGGAGGTAACGATAATGGTAATGTTGCCATTGTTGAAGATGATTTCGACTCATTTGATGTTCTTGTGGTTTCGAGCGGCGACTCAAGAAAATAGTGGATTATGGATTCAGGTTGCACTTGGCACACGACTCCAAATAAAGACTTATTCGAGGAATTATGTGATCAAGATGGTGGATCGGTGTTGTTGGGAAACAACAAAGCTTGCAAAATTGCAGGTATTGGATCTGTGAGATTCAAGCTCCATGATGAGTCAATAAGGTTATTGACTGAAGTTAGGTATGTACCTGACTTGAAGAGAAATTTGATTTCTCTTGGTGAATTTTACAAGAAGGGATATGTTTTTCAAGGAGAGAAAAGTATTCTAAGAGTCATGAAGGGGTCGAAGGAAGTCTTGAGAGGCGTGAAGAAACAAGGCTTGTATACCCTTGAGGATGAAGTTGTAAATGGTTCGACCAATGTTGCATCCACGAAACTGTTGTCGAAGACAAAATTATGGCACATGGGATTGGGCCATGTCATCAAGAGAGGCCTGGTCGAACTGGGGAAACAGAACCTGTTAGGTGGTGACAAAGTCGAGAAGTTGGAGTTTTATGAACCTTGTGTATTTGGTAAATCCTGTAGGGTGAAGTTTAACAAAGGTAAACAAAGAACACATGGATCCCTTAATTACATCCATGCTGATCTTTGGGGGCCTGCAAGGAATCCTTCACATTCAGGTGCAAGATATTTTCTATCCATAGTTGATGAATACTCCAGGAAGTTATGGGTATTCATTCAGAAGACGAAGGATGAAACTTTTGAGAATTTCAAGAGTTGGAAGGTTCTGGTCGAAGATCAAACTGACAAAAAGGTCAAGAGGTTGAGAACTGATAATGGCCTTGAATTCTGCAATGAAGCTTTCGACAGTTACTGTGTCGAGTCTGGGATTGTAAGGCATAAGATTGTAACAGGTACTCCTCAGCAAAATGGTTTAGCTGAGAGATTCAATCGAACAATCCTCGAAGGGGTTAGATTCATGTTGGTTAGTGCTAGATTGATGAAGGTGTTTTGGGCTGAGGTTGTTTCGACAATAACATATTTGATAAACAGATGTTCTTCGACTGCATTAGATATGAAGACACCTGAAGAAGTTTGATCGGGATATCCACCAGATATCGACAAACTAAGAGTATTTGGTTGTGTAGCCTATGCTCACATCTGGCAAGACAATGTCGAACCTAGAGCTCTGAAATGCATGTTCATGGGATATTCTGAAGGAGTAAAAGCTTATAGGCTATGGTGCCTAGAGCCAGTTTATATGAGGTGTATCACCGGTCGAGATGTAGTTTTCAATGAAGTTGAGATGTCTTTCAAGAAAACTGACGATGTTGTCGAAGATCTGGAACAGGGAGAAATTCATGTTAAGGTGGAGCATAGTGATGCTGAATTGCATGACCCAGATGAAGTCGAAGAAGAAGCAGAAGTTGTTGTCGAAGATGAGGAGACTGATAATGACTACTTGTTCGCAAGAGATAGGTCGAGAAGAGTCATCAAGCCAACTAAAAGACTTAGGTATGCAAATCTTATAACTTATACCTTAATCTCTGCAAGTGAGGTTCTGGATGAAGAACCTAGAAACTATAAGGAAGTTATGAGGAGTCGAAATAAGACTGATTGGCTGAAGGCCATGGTTGATGAGATGAAATCTCTTCATGATAACAATACTTGGGAACTGATCGAGAAATCTGCTGGAGCCAGGTTAGTCAGTTGTAAATGGATTTTCAAAGTTAAGGAAGGAATCGAATGAGTGGCGTCGAAGAGATACAAGGCACGGTTGGTTGCAAGGGGGTACACTCAGAAAGAAGGTGTCGACTTCAATGATGTGTTCTCTCCTATTGTGAAGCATAGGTTCATTCGAATTTTTCTTTCCATGGTGGCACATTTCGACCTTGAACTGGAATAGATGGATGTGAAAACTATGTTCTTATATGGTGATCTTGATGAAACAATCCTGATGAGACAACCTGGAGGGTATTTCAAAGAGGGGAAAGAAGAGTATGTGTGCAAACTGAAGAGATCTTTATATGGGCTGAAATAATCTCCTCGACAGTGGAATAGGAGATTCGACAAGTTCATGGCACGCATAAGTTTCATCAGAAGTCAGTTCGAACAGTGTGTTTACTTCAGATTTCGACCTGGTAATTCATTTGTTATTTTGTTGCTTTATGTGGATGATATTCTAATAGCAAGCAACAATGTTGAAGATGTAATGAGGGTGAAGGTTGAACTCAATAAGGAGTTCGATATGAAGGATCTGGGAGTTGTATCCAAGATTCTTGGGATTGACATCCAGAAAGATAGAAAGCAATCGAGATTATGCTTATCTCAAGAGGCATACTTGAAGAAGATTCTTGATAAGTTTGGTATGTCGAATTCAAAGCCTGTTGTGACTCCAACAAACCCTCAATTCAAGCTGAGTATAGATCAGTGACCTAGTAATGATGTCGAAAGATCTTATATGAATAGCATTTCATATGCTAATATAGTAGGTTATTTGATGTATGATATGGTTTGTACTAGAGCCGACATAGCATATGCAGTAAGTCGTGTACGCAAGTACATGTCGAATCCTGGAAAGGCTCACTATCAAGCATTGAAGTGGATACTAAGGTACATAAATGTGTCTCTGAGCAGAGTCCTAATTTATGGTGGAGCCTTGGGTGAAGATAGTAAAGCAGCAATCGAAGGATATGTCTACTCTGATTATGCAAGTTGTATGGATTCCAGAAAATCTATTTCTGGATATGTGTTTCACTATGTTTGGCACAATAATTAGTTGGAAAGCAACACTTCAGAAGGTTTTTGCCTTATCAACCACTGAAGCAAAATACATTGCCCTAACTGAAGCTGTAAAGGAAGCATTGTGGCTTGAATGTTTTGCAAAGGAACTGAAATTTCAAGGTCGACGTATCACTGTTAAATGTAATAGTCCAAGTGAAATACATCTATCGAAGAACTCATCCTATCATGAGCGAACCAAGCACATTTATGTGAGGCTGTATTTCGTCAAAGGGGTAATCGAGAATGAAGAAGTCCAAGTGCTGAAGGTTTCGACAGATCAAAATATTGTTGATATGATCACCAAGACGTTGCCTAGTTGCAAGTTTTTCCACTGTATGCAGTTGATAAAGCTGCATGAAGAAAGCTAGTTTGTTTCTTGTTGGTATAGGGTGTGTTCCAAGGTGGAGATTTGTGGAATATTGGAAAAAATCCTAGTACGAATAGCATTCCATTGAAGTCGGCTCACATGTTATTGTTTAATTGGGCCTTGTGTTATGGATCCAATTGCTTAAGTTAGCTTGTAATGGATAATTGTTAAAAAGCCCATTAGGTTAGTGTGTTAGTTTTATTATAAATAGCATACTAGTCTCTCATATTTTGAATAAGGGAAAATAGGAAGATAAAACCCTAATTCAATAGTGAGAAAAGTTATTTGTTATTTTTGTATACTTGTAATCTTGTTTTAAGAGAAAGGAAAGAATATCAGTTAATAACCAATCCTTGTTGTTATCTTTGGTAACCCTAAACCCCAACCCTTGTGGGTTTCTTGAGAAACCTATTATACTTTGTTTCTAAGGTATCTAATTCACAACAAAAGGCAATTTTAAACCAAATTCTAGAAACTGAGCAAGAAAAGTACCTGATGAATATAGAAAGTTTGATTATGAATAAATGTAAGTTGCATCTCATAATGAAAGCATAAATGTGTACTTTCCCTTAAGTGAAACTGAATGTAGCTAATGGAAGCAATTACTAGAGTGAAACTGAATGTAGCTAAAGTGAACTTGTCTTAAAATGAAACAGAATGTCGCTAATGTGAACCTATCTTAATATTAACTAATGGAAGCAATTACAATTAATTATTTCAACACTGATGTATGAATAAAGATATGTATTATCCAAAATATGTTAGCATAACACTAAACCCAACATTGTTAATAATATTGTTATCTAATATCTAGTCTAGTGTTATGTATTATTAAAACTTGTTCTCAAAGGCCAATTTTCTCTTCTAGTCATATTATTTTATCCTACTGCTGGCAGCACAAGCATAAATAACATACCATTTTTGAATAAAATATTAATGAATGATTTTGGACACTATTTTTGTAGCTTCAGTCTCTTTTGAAGCATTTTATATAAACCAAACTTTTATTTTGTAATGTTTCAAAATTTATTACCTTCTTACTCTTCAAAATCGAGCATTAGAAACATCCGATTTTTTGTGTTGGTTGTAATCAAGCATTGCTACTCTATCTAGATGAAATAGGTTTGCACAAATCTGACCACGGGTAAAAATATCACGTTTTTATCATATTTAACTAAAGCAACGTATTCATCACAAGCATTCGCATAACAATACTATGTATAAGTATCAATATTGGAATCAATTTTAAGGGGATTTGAAATCTAAATAAAATGCTAAATGCCAAAATCATTATCAGGGAACAACAAACTTGAATATGACCACTATGAAGTAAGGTCTTCCGGACATCAAGACATCTGAAAGAGGAACAAAGTGAGTAGAGGATTTTGTTTGCATAATGACAAAGTTAAGTTCTCAAGTTTTGATGAACTAATAATAATATTAAGGTAACCTTTCAATAAGATCTTTGGATTGTTTTGTTTCGGAAGATGCTTGTAGTGTCAAGGCCAAGGATTCGGCTGCAATAACTATGTCCAAAGAACACCACCCGTGTATTACATAAATCACATCATGTTTTCAACGATAATAACAGATTACAAAATATCTCTATTCTGGCAACATTTTCTTATTTCATTCACAAGATTATTACTGTTAATTCTGAATCAAAATACAGAAGTTGGAACTCATTTGTCATTAAATTATGCATGCACACATACACCAATATTAAAGAAGAAATTTGATTTGAAAGGGGAAGAGGAGCAGGAAGTTCACAAAAAGAACCTTTGACAATTCCATTATGTTCAGGATCTTTCTTTGGACTCAACTTCATCAAGACGGTGTGATTTCAAATACAACTGGAAAAATTATATCAAATAGCTCAATATCATTAAGAAAGTTAGGATAGAAAAGTGGGAACAAAGTCCCTTTGAAAGGGTGAAAAATGCACAAACACATTTCGTCCTAAGCTGAAATATTTAAACAAACTACAAAGAACTTGGGTAGAGACCAAACTGGATCGATGATCAATGTTCAATATGATATAATAAGAAATAATGATAAACTGAATATTACATGAAACTAAAGGTTCTTTTTTACCTCCATGCTTGAAGCATTGTATCAAGCTCTACAGAAGTAATATTTTAATAATTTGAAACATTTCCTAAAAATGGAAGGAAAAAAAACAATGTTTCTGTAAATAAATGTAACACATGTGACCTCATACAAGTAACTCTTTCTTTATGATTATCATTCATGTATTGTTTTTTTACTACCATTTGATTATCATTGAAATTTATCACTCCGACAAATGAGCCATGTTCAACATTCAGCAAACAACAATATCGCTTCAAATTAAAAGCAAATTTTATATCTGAAACCTAAACATGAATAGCAGGAAATTTCAACGAACAAAAAAAACAGATTAAAACCTAAACATGAATGACTTCCAGATCTGATGTGAAAAATCATAATTAAACAGAAAGAAAAATATCGCTTCAGATTCATTCAACAACTAATCACATTTAAAATAAATTAATAGAAATATAATACAAAGAAGAATATTGATGAAAATATACCGATGTTAAAGCTCAACGCCGCTTCAACGACGAAGACTCGCTAAAATCTTCAACGACGAAGGATCGGGAGAAATAACTAACACAACATGAAATATGAAATAGAGAGAAGAGAGAAACAGGGATGAGGGAGAAAGGGGGCAGAGGATTAGGATTTGAGGGGAAAGAGAGATGAGAGAAACTGTAGAGAGAGGATGTGTTTGGAGAGAGAGAGAGAGAGAGAGAGAGAGAGAGAGAGAGAGAGAGAGAGAGAGAGTTTCAAAACTGAACCTTGATAGAAATGAGAGGGAGATTGTGAGTGAAGTTGCTCTAGTGTTCCAGGTGTCAACTTAGGATTGATTTTAGAGTATGAAAACTTAACACTTGGCATGATGTAATAGGATAAGGGGATGAATAAATGGGAACATTTGTTGATTACATAAATACCCTTTTATTAGTGTAAAATTTAAAAATGGTAAGGGTTAATTAGTCAGAGCATGCAATTCTCTTTTGATGGGTAGATAATAGATTCATATATTAAGGGGTTTATCTTGATAGTAATATTCAGATATATCTTACGTGTTAAAATATGTTGAATAGACATAGTTATTAATTGAGTTAGGGGTTTATCTGAATAGTAATCTTCGAAGAAATAAAAAATATGAATGGGAAATAAAGTTTATAGTTGAGTCAGAGATTCAGATATTAATATCTGGGTAAATACTAGAGATTCAAATATGTTGGATAGACATTGTTAATTGTTATTGATCTTACCTGATCAGAAGGGCCCTCCAGAGGTCGAGCACGAACAACAAAACGGTTGGTAAGCGAGGAGGGGGTGTACCTGCAAGGCACTCTGACGCCAAAGTAAGTATGCGGTACATAAAGTGGTAATAGAAAAAGTGTTTCAGAATACCTGACCCTTTAGTGAGAAAGGGTATTTATAGAGCCCCCAACGTTGGGCCAAGGTTCTTCGTTGGGTTGGATTAGCTAGGCTCAAGGTAGAACTGCCAAGGTACACGTATGAGCGTATAAGACCTAGCATGTGGTCTTCCCCTTGGTCCAACTGCCCTTATCTTTCAGGAGATAATGGTGGACAGTTTGATGATGTGGCAGGTGATGGGGAGACGTGGTATCCCCATCATTAGTCCAATGGATAGGGTGTTTGATCGACGTGCAAAACACCTGCTCGGACAGTTGTAAGTTTGCCCGACGATGTAGAAGATGTGGCCGACTGGATGAGTCAGGAATCTGTATGGATATTAATCTTTAGAGACACCATATAAAAAAGTATGAAAGAAAAATAAGATTTATAGTTGAGTCGGGTTTCTTAGGATATTAATATTCGGGTTACCCTGTATGCAAAATATGTTTGATTGGCGTTGTTAGGATAGTTCTGTCGAGACATCACGCATGCAAAAATAGAGGAATCTTTCTGTCAACCCCCAATTATATTTGGCACCCCCCATTTTTTCAATATTCTCATTTCACCTCTGGTATTATTTACATAAAGAATTACATTTTGAACCCTTTTTTTTCTTTTTAAAACTAACGGAATTTTCGGTAGTTACTTTTAAAATTCCCGGTAGGATTTTTTCGCCAACGAAATCTCCGGTAGTTAGAATTTCAAATTACCGGTAATCAATATCGGGTATTCCAAAATTACCGGTAAAAAATACTAGTAATTTCAAAAAAAAATGGTATCAATTTCCACGCACAAACCGGGATTTTCAAATGTCCGGTATACCGGGAATTTCAGTTTTACATTAAATTTTCAGTAACAGGACAGAGTCTTCAAAAATGCTTGTTATTTGCGCGGAACCATCAGGATCGTCTACCCACTCGTGTAGCGATTATACCCAGTTCTTCACTACAGACAAAATATGTATTATACTTAGACATAATATTATATAGTTTGGGCACAGAATATTGGAAAGAAATATGGTATTGTAGTTGTCACAATTCGTTTTGATAGCGCAACTGCCAAGCGAGGAAAGAATGATTAATTGATAATGGGTTGTGAGAGAGGAGGAAATTATAAAAGGAAAAGTCTGAAAATATTCATTCATCAGAGAAGGATGGTGTCGCTAGTATGAAAGTGAAATGTCCCTTCCGTCTGAGATCTTCGCCAAGTGGTATTGGTTGGAGGGTGAGCGTTATGTGTGGGTTTCACAATCATAGTCTAAGTCAAGATTTATCAAGGCATGACATATTGGACCGTCTAAAACCTCAAGAGAGAAAATTTGTGAATGACATGACGAAGTATAACATGCCTCTGAGACGCATAGTTGTCGCGTTGAAAGACAAAGATCCATAAAATCTCACGAGTGTCGAGCAAGTATATAAATCTAGGTCTACGTACCATGAAAGCAAGAGAGGTTCATTGACGGAAATGCAAATGTTGTTGAGTCTTATTCAAAAAGAAAAGTACATGTGTTGGACAAGAAATAGGGAAGACTCGAAAGTTGTTGCTAAATTTTTTTGGACACATCCTGATTCAGTGAAGCTGTTGAATATGTTTCATTTGGTTTTGATTGTTGATTGCACATGCAAGAGTAATAAGTATCGGTTACCGCTGCTTGAGATTGTTGGCGTTACCTCAACAAAGTTGACATTTTCGGTAGGGTTTGCCTACTTGGAACACGAAATGGAGGAGAATTTCAAATGGGCAATGGAGAAGCTGAAAGAGTTGTTTTTTCTGAGAAATTGCTACCAAATGTTGTTGTGACGGACAGAGAATTTTCCTTGATGAATTCACTTTAAGATGTGTTTCCTAATTCAACACATTTGTTATGTGTCTTCCATATTTCCAAGAATTTTAGCATGAAATATAAGGAATATGTTAAATAAAAAAGACATGAACATGTCATGGAGTTGTGGAGCAACATCACGTATGCTAATAGAGAGAGAGAGAGTGAATATATCATTCACTTGAAGCACTTTGAGACAATTTGTGTTGATATACCGTTGTTTGTTAACTATGTGAAAGTAACATGGTTGACACCATATAAAGAAAGGTTTGTTTCTGCATGGACAAACAGAGATACTCATATGGGAAACACAACAACAAACAGGTATATCGACATCTTATTTGATTTCAGTAATTAGCATAATTAATTTTTAATTGTGTTTTAATTATTGCGGTTTAAGGTGGAGTCTGCGCACTGGAGACTAAAAATTATGTTGTCACATAGTCGGGGAGATTTATGTCGCAGTTGGGATGTTGTTAACATCGTGTTGAAGTTGCAGTCAGGCTCAATTAGAGTGTCATTTGAAAAGTGTATTGTGAACATTGAACATCGGTATAACACTCCATCCTACACAAACTTGCATGGTTTTGTGTCAAGGTAATGTATACAACACATTGGGAGGGAGCTAGAACAGATTAAATTTGTTGGTATAAACAAGGATATGTGTGGTTGATTTACTAGAACTACACATGGTTTACCCTGTGTGTGTCAACTTGTTGGTTTTCAAATACAAGGTATGTTTATTCCTTTGGAAGAAATTCATGTTTTCTGGAAGAAGTTACACATTCAAGAGCATACTGACGGACCAGAGGATAGTGGATCAAAGATTGATTTAGACGCAGAATGTGAGGATTTGAAGACATTTTTCAATTCTGTGGATATTGTAGGTCAGAGGGTGTTGAAGAAGAAAATCAAAGAACTAACTTATCTTGCCACGTCTTTTATGCGTCCACCACCGATGAAGTACAAGCCGAAGCAAGGAGTTAAAAAGAGTAGAAAGGGTGAAGAGAGTGATATGCGTCGTGAACCCTCACAGTGGGAGTATAGTGACGCTTCTCAGGGGAGTCAAACTACTAATACATCATGTACAAAACCAATAGGAAGTCAACCCTTTAGTCAACCGTCCCTTGTATCTTCTAAGCATAAATACTTGTCTCAGTTTCCTCGGTTCATGCATTCATACATTGATGAAATCATTGATGTGGGTGATGATGAAAATTGTGGTTTTCGGGTTATTGCAACATTACTTGGATGGAGTGAAGAGTCTTGGACGTTGATTCGGACTCATTTGGATGCTCAAATTATCAACAACCAAAATTGTTTTCCAAGTTGTTTATGACACAATGGATGTGGTTTGAAGTTCCTTAAAAGTAACACATTTAGGTGCACAGGGTAAAGACAAATGGATGTCGGTTCTAGATATGGGTTATCCTATTGCGACCAGGTATAGTTTGGTTTTTGTCTCCCTTTCTATGACACTTAACCAAACCTTCTTCCCTCTTACCATAGTTCCATCTATGTTTGCAAGTAGGCAAAAAATGATTGTTGTTGGATTTGTAAACAACAATAATTGGGTTCAAGTAAAACTAAAATCTGATATCCCTTTGCCTCCAGTCACAACCCGGTGGAGAGAGAACTGTATTGAAGAGGCAAGAGTCTGAGAAATAACATATGCAGGACGAATTAGACATTGGGAAGAAGAAATTAGGAAGTCAAGGTAGTTTTATATGTAATCTTGTTGATGTTATGTATTTTTTTTCCGTTGCAAATCATCTACATTTTATATATATTCTTGTTGAAATTATTGTTGATCATGCACTATAGGGAAAAAGAAATGGAAATTACAGATTTTTCACATATTTTTCAAGTTCTGGACTACTATCGGAAATTTCATTTTAGTTGAAATTTCCGGTATACCGGATATTTTAAATTTCCGGTAAACTCAAAAAAATTTGTGAAATTCAAAATACCGGTACATTTATACTGATAATTTGAAAATTTCCAGTAGAATCTACCGGTATTTTTGAAATATTTGGTACAAGCAAAAATTTTAGTAGAACGACTTACAAATAAAAAAAATCGGTATTTGTCGAAATATCCGATGTTCATCCGAAAATTTTAAAAATTCAGCGTAACTGACATAGGTAAAATGGATTATTTGCCTCTAATTGTGGGTGTCAGGTATGATTGAAAGATTGCTCGCAAAAACATATTGGTAATTTCATGTTGGTAATTTCATGTTGGTAATTTCATATGGGTTGTATAGTAATATTTTGGATATACTTGTTTACACTATATAATTCGAGCCCATCCGATCAGAGAACTTGTTTAGTAATTTAAAATAATAATAATATAATATATAGAAACATTTTTTCCTATTAATTGTTTTATATAGATAATTTAAATATTTATGATAAAGTATTGATAAAGAAAATATGCTTATCGTGAAGTTAACTTTCTCAATTCCATGTTCCTCGCCTCAGAATCCACCTATGATTTTACAAAATCACTGCCAACAAACCTTTCCATAAAATTGTTCTTCACTTAATCTAACTTTTTGCCTAGGGATTGATGTATATAAAGCAATATTCCATTAACCATCTAATGAATACTATAACCTTGTATCAGTGATCTGAAAACAAATCAATGCACAGAGACAAACATTGTATTACACGAGAAACCGTTATACATTAGAACACAAAATTAAGACAAGAGAAAAATATAATTATCGTTAACATGAGGATGAGAAATTACATTTCAATTCAAACTATAATATTATCTGTAAACAAATTACTTTTCAACTACATAAATAATCACAACTTTTTTCAAACAGTTGTTGTACATTATGGTGTCAAAACTTGTTGATGGCCAAAGAACTAGAGCTGAGTAACATTACTGCTTCATCATAATTCAAGCTTCTGTATCAAGTCATGGCACCCAGTTCCCATCTTTACGGGCAAACCAAGACAAATTCTAGAAGATGGAGTCTCCAAGGTGTCCACCTGCCCATGACGAGCTGCTTCAACAATGAAGTTAGATGCAGTCTCAAAAGACATTTTGACCAAAGGGGATGTAGAATCTTCTATCCCCTTCCTGGTCAGAGGTCGATACCCACCGGCATGTGTCATATAGTCGGCAATAAGGATCAAGTGTCGGATATTTACCGATATCCCATATGATTTGAAAACATTTTGCACTTCCCTGATGATGATTTCTTTGGCTGCTTCCACCCCGTAGGTCCTTAGTATAGCATGCACGTCGTTTGAATAAACATACCTAAGATTAAGGTCATCCATCTCCCAAAATGTTTTAAAATGTATACCAGACGCTTGAAGCGCTGGTATTTTTTCTTTCACTGATGACGGAATATCATCCCTTTTCCCAGCAACTTCACCATAGTAGATTACACCACTTTCTTTACATGTAATAGCTTTACATTCGCCAACCTTTCCAAAGTTCTGGATACAAACCTTCTCGGCTGTTCTTTGAGCAATCTGTACAAGATAAATAGAAAACCATGATTTTATATGTTGAGCAAGGAGCAAAACTGAAAACTGACATATAACTGCTGTTTAGTTTTATTTCACTACATAACTGCATTAGATATCACTTTTTACTAGTTTTTGTCCACATCCCAAAAGATGTAGAACTTACCTACCCTAACAACAACTAGTCCATTGTCCACTACGAGGAACCAATTACATGGAACACAAAATGGAAAAATGCATTGTCATTAATCGATCATAATGACAAATCATTTAAATATAGAATGCCGATCGAGAGGCACATTGTGATGTTGAACAAGTAGAAGATGAGAACAACTCATTCAATAGGTATTGGTTGATATTGGAGTTAGCTAGCTATCACACAGGTTTGTCCATTCTTGGGGTTTGAAAGTAAAAGGTAAATCAAGATGCAAGAATTTCTATAAAGTTAGGAATGGACAGAGACATAGAAAATGGAAATCCACAATCAACCCTGTGTTCTTGGAGTTGGGTAACTTAAAAAGTTCACTACTAAACAGAAAAATGATTTGCAGTAGTAAGTACCTGAGCCAGTAATATGTGAGGTTCAGTAGTAAATTTAAAGTGGATCTCAAAACGCATCCCCCCAGATTTCACATAAACTCTCCGGTCAAATTTTTTGCCCGCGGGTTCAGATTTACTCTTAGTCTTATCAGATTTCGAAGTTTCTTCAAGTCCTTGAGATTTATTGGCATCAAGTGGCACATTTTTATCATTGTCATTTAATTCAGTATCACTGTCCCCATTTACTTCAAAATCACTGTCATTTCCATCACCTTTCTCATCCTCGTCATCTTTGCCATCTTCAACACCTTCAATGTTTCCATCCTCTGACATCTCACGTGTTTCCTCTTCAAGACCATCATCGTAATCAACCTCATCCATAGCTTGTTGTTTACTCTTTTGAGCATCATAACCAAGATCATCAACATCCTCTGTGTCATCACCATCGTCGTCATCGTTAGTTTGACCATTTTTGTTAGATTCTGAATCATTGCTATGATCATTTTCTACACCCCTTTTGCCTTGGAAATTTGTTATGCCACTAATTTTTTCACACAATTGAATGTGACTTTGAATCGCATCCTCCAACTCCCTCACAAACCCAACTCTTAGAGTTTCCTCCCAGTCTTCAAGCGTAATATCAGTGTATTTTGGATAGTGTTTAGGTTTATGCAGTTTCATCATAAGCTTATATATACTGCAAATGTGACCATCTTTTACAGCAACGGGTACAACAGAAACTTTCATACTTTCAATTATGTCAGCTACAGTTATCTTTTTCATTTTGTCCGCAAGGCGGATAGCATTTTCCCTGCAAACAACAAATTCATTAAACACTCGTGCTTCTATGTAGAGAAAACAAGTCCACAGAAAGAGTCATGAACAAACACCCCAAAAACAGACTCCAGAGAACAGAAATGTCAGTGTCTCACATAGATTTATTGGATCTCAGGGGGCATGACATAAAGGGAGTCTTGATGTTATCTGAGGCTGCCACCACAATTTCGTGCAAACGAGGAATTCCAAGAGTCACATTCATTTCACCTCGACCAGCAAGATGGAAAGTATTCAAACTGAGTACAAAATAGGAAGCCAAAACGGTTTGTCAGATCGCTGATAAATTTTACAAAATAACAAAAAAAGGAAAACAAACAGATATGCATTCCCAATAATACTGGCTTCTATACAAAACATAATTTATTTTCACATAGATACATGCCTTTTTTGCAATTATTGAGAATTTCATGGCCATCAACAACACTATTTCCCCACTTCCAACTGTTAAAATTCATCGTTTAGCTTGTGTCCTTTTGTTCCTTCCAAGGAGTGACAACAAAACAATAGCAGGCTCAACAAGAACCGTTGATATAAAATAGAACCATTTGTTCAGTGACACCCGGTGATTGGAGAGGGAGGAGAGGGCATTGTAATGCTCAAATTTAATAGACTGTTATTTGTTTAGGCTTTGTTTGGGAGTTTGGATGGAAAGGGAGGGGGAAGGTCTTGAAAAAAAGGGAAGTATGACGTGAAAGAATTGAGGGAATTAGGTGGAGAGTGTTTTTGGGAGTTTAATTTTATTCATAATACAACCCCCTAATTTTGGGGAATTCAAAAATTGTATTGGATAAGGGGTTTGGAGGGTTTTGAAGGGCTTAGATAAATTCTTCAATTATGATATATGTTGTTAGAATATTTTGAAAATTAAGAATACAATAATGATAAACATTCATTTATCATTAATTGGCTTGAACTGTGAGCTTAATAAATATTAAAGATTTCTCTATTACTTTTTAAATATCCTTCCCCCAAACCATGTCTTCTCCTCCCCTCCTAACTCGTAAACAGAGTCTTAGTTAGTTATTCTTGTGATAAAACCTAATTGAACACAGTCTCTACAAAAGGAAGAAACATAATCATGGGTATTTATCACTAGTTAGATCGAGCTGTGTTTAATAAACAAAATTTATGTGAATGTACGGGCAGCTATTTAGAGCTTTAATGAGCTCATGAAAATACCTAAGATCAAGTTGTTTAAGTGTATCGTCAGCTTCTATTCGTTGCTTCAAGGACCTCTATTTCCCATAAATAATCTGTTCAAGCTTTTTGTGAAGCATATCTGTTTCTATTCGATTAAAATTTAAGATAAAATTCCCTTTTCAAGCTTTGTGGTTATGTATTGCAGCTATAACTCTAATGCTTCCAGTGAATATAAGAAGCTGGTGTCACAATTTTTAATTTGCATTACGCATGTTATTGCATGAAACGGATTGGACAAAAGGACATCTTATGCTGTTATTATATGTGCAGAAAATGAGGATAAAAACCCAATCAAATTTAATTAACTTACGTCATCTGTGTTGCCGGTTCTCCCACAGACTGAGAAGCTAACACACCAACTGGTTCACCCGGTTGAGCAAGACTTGAGACGTACTTGTGCTCCATCAACTGTAGGAAATCTTCTTGTTTCAATGAACTGGAATTTCTCTCTTTTGAAGAGAAATCACGACTGAAGTTTTCTGCTTTTGCTTTAAGAGCATCAGGCAACTTGTTAATATAAGGACTGGTTCTATCTAGCTGACGGCAACAGTTGCTGTAAACCAATTCTTTATTCTGAAAATAATAATCAAATGCATAAACCATGGATACAAGAGTTATACCTAAATTTATGGTTTTATTAAAAATATTAAACAAGTTCATACAATTGACAGTGCTTCTAATTTGGTGATAAAGCTAGTTTGATGGACATCCACACCATCTTCTCCATAGTGAAACTGAATAACTGACCCATCGGCATCACGGACAGTATGATCATAACAAACTTTTAGACACTCAAGGTTTTTCATAAGACATCTTTGCAGGTAACCACTCCGAGATGTTTTGACTGCAGTGTCAACTAACCTGTGAACAAAAGATGTTATTTATCAGGATATGATGACCAGAATACATTAATCCTTCTATTTGAAAAATATCAACACATTTCCACAAACAAAACTTGTTGAGCTTGCATAACGATAGGAAAAGCAAAAAGACAAGAGAAACTGAATGCAATTCAGTCAGTTGGGAGAAAGGGAGAGTGGTGTATTGTAATCTAGTAACATCAAGTTTTAGTTTATAAACTGGTGATTATAATTTAAGATAACTTGCATTGTTGCAGTTATACTATTAAAAGTATTCATCTGTTTCACCTAGCAGCTTAAGCTTTTTGGGGATAACTGGTTTCTCGCATAGAATCAAAGCCTAACCCAACAGCTAGAAGATACTCAATAATAATATCAAGATATTATAAGATACCAAGAAAAAAATAGGGTTGTGAACCAATAAAAAAAATAGGGTATTGAATCAAGCTCTAGATACCAACTTGAATCTGAATTTCTTAGTGTATTTGAAACAGATGCAAGTGTTTTAGTATTATTGGTCATTATGTATTTTAGATTTTAAATAGATACAATACATAAACAATTAATAATAGCATATTGATTCGTAATCTTGAAGCTTTTGTCTTACCCTTCTCGACCAGCCATACAATGAAAGTAATATTCCTGTGGACGAAGAGCAGTAAGAAACCGATCAATAATGAACCCTCCTGCCCTGGGGGAACAATCCCATGATGGAAAGCACGGTAAGGTCTTGCCAGAAACCATTCGTGGGACTCGTTTTCCTTCCAACTCTTGCTGGCCAAGATGAGAAGATATCTGCTGGAAGTTGACCTGTTCAAAAGCATATGAAATCACCTTCATATCACTAAATGCCATTATACAAGTGTGTTCAAGAAACACCGCCGAAACAGTTGTTCATAATATCACCAAAAAAAAAACTATAAAAACAATTGTAGACTAGTTATTAATGTCTGATTAATAAAAGAATACAACAAAACATAATGCAAACAAAACTTAAATTACCAGACTGTTTCAATACCAGAAAAAGAAGAAGAAAAAAAAAGTCTACAAAAGGTCCTTGAATTTCAATGCATCTATTGTATTCGGTTAAAAATACAGTTAGCTCAATTAAAAAGTCAATTGGTTTAAACTTGATAGAAGTCAAAGCCCAGGAGTTGATGCTGTTTTATAATTTTGGATAACATCTGCCTACTCTTTAACAGGATTTTCCATCGCATAAAGCATGGAATAATGAATTTTAATTAGGTCCTCGGCACAAAATTTTAATACTTCAAACAGGTGTTGTAAGAAAGAGACAATCATTTGGAATCTTCAAAGGAAATCACGCTATATGCATTACATATATTGCTCTGTATAACAAACAACTAAGATAAATAGAATGATGTATATGCAACAATACACTTACCATACTTCCCTTAGCTCCAGATGTAGTCATAAGAGAAATCCAATTTTTTCCTGAAGGTTTTAATATTCCTTGAGATAGTAGCTCCTTCAAAACCCCTGAGCTAGTTCTGGAGTTAAGATTACTTATCATCTTCCTATCTAAGTATGTTAAGGCTGCTTCTCCATTACTGCGTATTTTTTTCTCAACATTCAACTGCATTGTGATTGGATCTGAAATACCAAATATGCCTACACATTAATGTTTCACACAAAAATCTAAAAAGTAATAAGGAAATGTAAAGTACACCACAAAACAACAACAACAACAACAACAAAGTCTTATCCACTAAGTGGGGTCGGTTACATGGATCAAACTACGCCATAATGTTCTATCAAAAACCATGTTTTTATCAAACTCATTAATCTCGGGATCTATCTTAATAGTCTCTCTTATAGTTTTTCTATGTCTTCCTCTACATAATCCACGGGTTTTCTTTCCAATAAATGCTTTCCAAGAAATTATCAGCACTGTAAGTGACATGATGAGTGGCATCTAGGTCAGGATACAACTGAGATGCTGCAAATTGAGAGTTATTTGCTTTGGTACCAGTGAGATAGGCTTGAGGTTGTTTGACTTGAAATTACGCAGTGCGGAAGATCTAGGAGGAAATCCAGGGGAAGTCCGCGCCACTGTGCTGCATTGAGTTAGTTGGTCCAAACCGTTGAAGACCATGGCTTTGTTGAGGTGCAGTACTTGTGGATTTTATAGCATTTTGATCAAGAATTGTAGGTTTTTGAGTGTTTTTATATTAAGCCTTGTGTTTTGATTTGTTAATGTTTTATGGATTTTAAGTTAATTGTTTAATTTTACATGAAATATATGTTCGTAGTATTAGTCATGTAATTTGTCCAATAAATGACCAAATAGTGGTCATCCTCCCAGACGCTATCCCGCTGTCTCACTTTCGAGGTCGGCGGCAGCTCCGCACCACTATTCAGGATAGACAGCCTAGTAATCAACCAAAATATTAGCATAACTGTTATCACATTGGAAATGGAGCATTACCAATATTATCACTTTCCATGACTCCAATGAATTCACGATGAACAATGTCACCAATTTCCTCGCAGCTTTCAAGTTGATTTATTCTTTCACTATCCTTTCCTTCTGTTATCAGAAGATCATCAACCCCACATGTGAACCCGTGCATCTGAATGACCAAATAAATCAGAAACTTGCAAGATAATCAAATCATATACAATAAAATATATCATATTTGCAAAACTAGAGAAATGATGACTAACCTGTAAGAAGTTGGTGAATAGCCGACTTAATGCGGACAAAAGAATGCCAGCAGTATTTGAGCCATAAAACTCTTGCACTGTATGCACCATTCCATAGTCACCAAATTGAGCCTTGTCAACTACACCACGCACCAAATCATTTTTATATATTAACAATTTATCCTCCTTCTCATCCCTTTTTTGTGAGGTATCTTTAGTGCGTTTTTTTCCCTCCCTCATTTGAGTCTTAAAAAAACTAGATGGGATTTTTGCATTCTTCTCAACAGTAAATGGTGGGCGACCTTTAGTGATATAGCGTAGCAATGCACTGATAACCTAGAAAGAAGTAGAAGCAAAAATTACTTTATACAATGATAATGGCATGTAAAACAAAGAACGGCATGTGCCCAAGAAGAAAAATAAAAAATCTATGTTGTCACACAGTGGCGTGTTCATGGAAAAATCTAAACAAAGCACTATTGTTCAGTAATACAAGATTTAACACATGTTGATTCAAGAATTTAATAAACTTTAAAATAATACACAAGTGAGAAAATGACAACAAAAAAGGCTTCAGTAAGTTTATTAAGGGGGGTCTGTTTCACATAATCAAAAATTATTCCTAGGAATAACTTTGCCCAAAATCATAAAGATAGGATTTGATTCCTAGATATATTTTAATTAGATGTGTTTGGCACACAATTTAATATTCCTAGAAAAACTAATGGTTATAAAATATATACAAAACCACATAGGAATTCACTTCCCACCTTTTCACTTGGAAATGAAACTGTGAAATTATTGGAAGTTATCATTCCTGGAAACCTTTATAAGAATAATTTTTTGTCAACTTTATACTATAACATGGATATACTCACTCCCTACACAGGAACGTGGTTCCTGAACATGAAACAAACACTGCCTTAGATATTAATCTTTTATAACATCTGAAATGTTAAAATATATACTAACCTGTTTCCCTGTCCACAGTGGCTCTGGCTTGAATATTGCTGGAGGAAACTGAAACATTTCACTCTCGGAGTTTGACATGAATATTTTCTGTCCCGGTTTGCAAGTGAGAGAGCCCGATGCAGTTATGGATACACCAGAACTGTAGAGAAGTTGATTGAACTCTTCACAACTCAAAAAGGTATCTTTTTTTGTGAGAAGAGCGGCACTTACAATATGATCCTGGAAATGTATTTGAAATGGGAAAAATAAACTTCAGAAACTCACCCAAAACAACCATTGAAATAATAATAAAACTCTATTTTTTATCAGACAAGTAGCACAATCTTATTTTTGCCAGCGTAAGTCTCACACACACTAGTGTTTCCGTCAATTTATTTTTGACATTGCCACATACTGCATGGGTGACCTCTGATATATATAATAAACCTTGCTAACAATTTATGCAAATAGGTGACTAATAGATTAGTTTGCTTGTGTTTTATTGGTCATTGGTATACTTGGGACTTCGGAAAGCAACTTCTTGGGCCCCTGGAGTTAAGCTGCATGCATGATGCATCTGATTCTCTCTCTCTCTAGACCCCTATTATGTCGGGATCCAAATGGAGTGGGCAGTCCTTCTAGAATTATGTATGCAAATACCTGAATCAAGTATGCAAATACCTGAATCAAGGCTCTGATTGGATCACCACTTGTAGGCTTCACATATTGGTTGTTGGCATTTACAAGATTGTAAGCTTCAGCACGTGAAATTTCATCTTGTGGAAAATGAACATTAATCTCATCACCGTCAAAATCAGCATTGTATGTACTGAGATCATGAAGAGAAGCAAAAATAAATATAGTAATTGACTTTATAAACCATATTAAACAATGATATTAATTATATTAGTATGTGAAAAAAGTTTTTAGGATACACTCATTGTAAAGATAATAATAATAATAATAATAATAATAATAATAATAATAATAATAATAATAATAATAATAATAAAACATTCTTATACTGCAATCTAACCAAGCTCAAAGAAAAAAGATAAAATGTTACCTGCAGTTTGCATAATGCATGCGAACTGTTTTCTCCCCCTTTAGAACTCGGACTACATGCGCCATTATACTAGGCTTATGAAGTGTTGGCTGCAACAGAATGCAAAGTCCAATTCAAACCATGAGGAGCTAATGGTGTTGTTAATGTCACATATTTAGCAAGATATGACATCAGAATAATTGTTGTCAACTTAAGAAAACAAAGATTTCAACTCAAACTAAAATGCATATTCGCATACTTGTGTGTGTAATGATCCCGCACACACACGTGAACGTGTATGAACATGGACCACATCAACTTTTCAACGAATGAGAACCAAGGTAATAAAATCGAGATTTTGTGCATAATCATGAAAGGAAAGTAAATTTGCAAATCGTAACACTAATTACAAGATTATAAAAAAATTCTAAAGCTCATATATATGCACAATTGCATATAATATAGCATTGGTAAGACAAAGAAAACCTTAAATTACTTGAAATACTTGTGTAAATTTAAATTCATAAGCATAGCTCACAAGTAAGATAACTAAAGCCTTACATCACACTTCAAATAGTTATATGAATATAAATTCATTCATAAGCATAATCAAAGAAATGTTTCAAAGATTGTAGATTTATACAATTCGACGATTTACAAGGGCGACTCCACCAAAATAGGATTATGCGTATACTCTTGTTCGTTGAGGGAAAGCATAATCACAAAATCATAGATATTACGATTTAAATCGGGATTTCAACTACAGTGATGTGAACAGGCAATCAGCATAGTTCCAACATTCTATTATCATGTTCTTTTAAAAAAGAAAAAAGAAAAAACTATATCCTCAAAGGAATATAAGGGTGTGCTACATTGATTATGCATCAAATGAGATAATGCATTACCTGTCGATTGACAAGCACTACATCGCCATCCTTCAAGTGACGATACACAACTTTTCCTTCAAATTCATGGTCACGTATCTTCCCATTATGCATAATAACCCCTCTTGACGATTGTAATTTCCTTGATGTAAAAGAACGTAACCTCCTATCAAGTGGAAGCCTGAGTGTTGATGTTTTATCAGCATAGAGTGTGGCACCCGGATGGGTTTCAGGACCATTTAGGACAGCTTCCCTTAACTTGACTACATTCCAAGGAGTCACTCTCTGCAATATATTTAAAAAAGTCAATGCAAAGAAACAAAATATCATACAAAGCGGTCCCTTGATGTGTTATAGAAAACCTAATAAAACATTGTTCCATGTAAAGTCCAATACATAATTATACTTATGCAAAACGCCAGCAAGTATTATGATTGATTTGCCAACATATTAAATTTACTACATTACACATTGTTTTCACTTCACTATAGAGTAATATCTCAATCTATGTTTCTGATGCTCTGGAAGAATACTGAGGCCAAAATTTGCCTACAGAGTGCAAATTATTAAACAGATGAACAAGGATGCTTAAATTTAATTACCTTTTTTTCTTCTTTAACTTATAAAGAATGTACCAAGGTAAAAGATGGTTTGAATAAGACTATCAGACATATATAATATAATATAAGCAGTGAAAAACGTAATCAAAGGCATATTACTATATTAGAGTAGAAAAATGGGAGAAAAGGTGAAGATAACTTTTCTATACTTTTGAATATGAATTATTTATTGATCTTGAAGATCAAATTACAAGAGAATGACTATGACTACTATCCTGCATTTACAGTGGTACTAACCTACATGATCAGTCACCATTTCTGCTATAGTTATTATCATTTAACAGGTGAAAGTATGCAAGTTATTCACATTTTCCACATAGTTTGAGCGATTTATATATTAGTTTCGTTAATTTAGTATTTGTCTAAGTTTTAATGATTCCTGGTAGTTTTGATCTTTTTGGAAAGGTTAGCATGTTTTGTAGGTTGGAAGAAGTCAAAGATGTGACCGGAAAAGGAACGAAATGTCAGAGGATTCACAAAGTCTATTTTTCAGCACGTTCCACATCATGACAGGCATGTAGTATTTTGATCATAACTTGAGCGTCGTAAATCGGAATGACTTGGGACCGGCGGCAAATGAAAGCTAACATCAAGGGCTACAACTTTCATGAAGACACGAAAGGCTAATTCGGCATTGTACATACGCGTATCAAGCCATTTCATTCGCGTATGAAATGCTGAAAAATGCTGAAAAATGTTGTTTCGCTGCCCATACGCTTATTGCCTTCGCCGTACGCATATTGCATGCCTACATACACCCAAAAAGCCTCTCATACGCGTACCAAATGCCCCCATACGTGTATGGAAGCCCAAAATCGCAAAAAAAAAGGCCCAAATTTTGAGTATTTAGCTCCAGAAGGCGAATTGAAGGCTGGAGAACTCAGATTGTGGTGGTGGATCAAGATTTTCATGAACTCTAAGTGATTGAAGACTTAATTTCATCTCTAGATCTGTAATGTCTACACTTTGCATTTTGTTTTTCTTTTTTATTATGAGTAGCTAAACCCCCCACTACTAGGGGTGTCCCTGATTCAGATCAGTAATGAATTCGAGTTTATGTGTGCAATAACAATCTTGTTTTCTTATATTTGATTTGTTCTCTTACTGCCTTCTCTGGCGGACAAACGGATGTATGTGACACAATTAGGTTGGACCGCCATAGTTCATGATCTGTTTTAGAACATATTATAGTAGATATCACCTAGGACAAGAGATACCATATAAACCAGATTATTCTTGATATAATAAGGATTAATTTCATTCGTGATTTTCTAGGGACATGATAATTAGGTTGAATGATTAAGGTTTTCTCACTAAGGACTTGGGAGTAAACACCCTTAAGAACCGCTAATCTATTATTTAAAATATGTTGTTGCATTGTAAGTTCGTATTAGTTACATAATTGAATCATACACCATCCCTAGCATACTATTCATATCTGTTTTAACCGTTCTCGTACTTTGTTTATTTTATTTGCAATTGCTTTTATAGTTTCACCAAACAATCCAAAAACCACCAAGCTTTTGTTTAATTGAAATTAATCCAGAACTCTATATCGTCAAGCAGTCCTTGAGATCGATACTGGGGATTTCCCCTCTTATTACTACATTGCCAAAATAGTACATTTGCTATTTTACCGATCACTACACCAACTGATAACAAACTCTCAGAGGCATTTACAATTAGTTTAGGTTGATGTAGCAGCAGCTTCTGTAACTAACTTGTGAGCCTTGTAGCGCATGCTACACGAGCTGTTGATGACTCGGCTCTTATAACTAACTCTTGTATCTAGTAAGGTACACTACACAAGCCGATAAAGACAGCTAAGCAATACTAAAACTAGTATTATCACAAGGCACAATACCAAAATATTTGCTTTCTGTTAGATCCATGGTTATTGTGAATTTTGTGATGAGTACCGTATGCAGATTGCTAAATTGAATAAACACCCGAAATTCATAAAAGAGGTGCTACAGCGCCACATTTATAGTGAATTGTGGTTTCATATAAGACCTTGCTTAGACACTAGTTGCAGCTGTGAGGCGAAAATCAGGTGCTCTATTTGTGTGGTCATGTATTGCGCCAAAATCACCCAACTGAGGCTGCAAAAAGGGCCTTATTGCAGGAGCTTGTCAACTCTTGCCACGACTTGGAGTTTCCTAGTCTTCAAATGGTGTTTAACATGTCTCTGCAAGCGCTGAGCACATGAGTAACAAAGATAACATCATTGTTCGCATGAGAACAGGTCCTGACTAGGAAGGAGGACAGGGCAGAATGAGTATTCCACATATGAGGGAGGGTGCATTGTGAGGACTTAAAACAAATGGGAAGGTTATTAAGTTGTTAAGTTGGTTATTGGTTAGTTTTATTCATTAGGCTTGTTAGTCTTTTTTGTTTTTGTTGGACTGATGGATTATAAATAGGAATAGCTTCGCTTAGGGAAGGGGAGGAAAACATTTTTTGAGAGCTGTGAACTAGAGAATGCTCTAATGTGAAAGGAATGTGCTCCTTTTGGGTAGCCTTGTGTGCAAGGTGATCTTGCTGATTTGTATCATTTCCATTCAATTGATGATACCAGAAGGATACTCAAAGAATTATCTTGTTGGTCAAGCTTAATTCTAGTTTAAATTATTCTTTTGTTTATTCAACTTTTGTCTAGTTTGGGAATTCTTTCTTATACCAAGGATCTTATAAAGGACCTCATTTTTTCTGGCCAGAATCTCAAGAAATAGACGTGCCAGCACGACCATACCTCCACCTTTTTTCTACCAACTCTTGTTGAGATTTCTATATGGCCAAGGATCTAATAAAGGATCTCATTTTTTCTGGCCAGAATCTCGAAGAAATAGACGTGCCAGCACGACCATAGCTCCACCTTTGTTCAACCAACTCTTGTTGAGATTTGTATATGGCCAAGGATCTTATAAAGGACCTCATTTTTTCTGGCCAGAATCTTGAAGAAATAGACGTGCCAGCACAACCATACCTCCACCTTTTTTCTACCGACTCTTGTTGAGATTTGTATATGGGGTGCTCAGATCCCACACCGAGTAGTATGGATAAAAAAAATTACACAGAAGCGCATACAAATTAAATTACATATATAATTTAATATGCACGTACTGTCAGTGTAAAACTTTTTCACACGGGACTATTGTGTTATGTGCTCTACCACCTTCCCAGCTATCTAATATTAACATAATAGACAGAAAAAGTAAAAGAAATGCATATTGACAAAATATGTAGGTACAACTCTCACCTCAGGATATGTCAACCTTAGAGCAAAATATGGGGGAATCCCAATTTCATTGACTGCTAAATAAGGATCTGGTGATATGACAGAACGGCATGCAAAATTAACCCTCTTTCCCATCATTTTCTGGCGAAAGATGCCCTCCTTCTTTTCTAGCAACTGACATATTCCAGTAGTCACAGCTTTTTGGCCTGGGGCAAGCAAAAAGTAATGATAATTCTACGTAGGTAAGAACTACAAGCAAGAAATTTGAAATAGCTACAAAATAACATGCTTATATATTGATTCACGGGCTCAACTTATGGAATTGAAATTTTGTTTTTAAAAAAGTAATTGACTTCTGTTTTTTTTTACTATTACTTTACATTTTTCTTTTTGTATTTTTTACCTCCTACATTATAATATTTCATCTTTTATCAAGGGAGAGATCCCTTTGCAAACAACACGTATAAAATCATGTTCATAGGGTGTATTTGCTCTTTTACTAATTGAATTAGGCTATGAAGCATGGACACCTTTAGTAGTAGACGTGTCGCGGTGTCCGACACTTGTATGACACCCGTACGACACGTGTCGGAAAGGTCAAAGAAGTGTCGGAAAAGTCAGGCAAGTGTCCACTTAAATATAGATTTTTTCTTTGTTTCGACACTCTTTGAATCAATGATTGAAATCCATATGACACTCATTACAAATATGTCAGACAATTCAAACAATTGTTTCAAACAAAAATTTGTGTTTTCCTTTACTTCAACGCACCTTTCTACATATCTTGGACAAATTTCACACAAATTTAAAATTGTTAAAACATGTTTTAAACAATGTTATCAATTAAGAATAAATACATTAGTTTTGTTTAGAATATTTTTAACTTTTTAAATCATAGATAGATAAATTAAGTTGAAATACTCTCTAATATATAGCGGTGTCGGTGTCCAATGTTTTGATATTATCGGTGTCGGAGTGTCTGTGTCGTGTCGTGTCCCGGTGTCTGTGTCGGAGTCCGTGTTTCATAGGAATTAGGCTAATTAAGCTGTTTTTTACTATCGGCCCAATTACAAGCCAACAGAAATACACCAAGCTCCACATTACTATTCCAAAATCAATTAAACAAAATGATACCAAATGAAACTCTCACTTTTGGAAGCACTTTTGTTGTCAAATAAGAGGTTTACAGATCGTTGAAGATCCATCCACCGCCTTAGAATGATTGATGCATCTAACTTGTTGTGATGGGCTTGTCCCAAGGATATGTTGGACTCTAAAACCTTACTCAACATAACAGTTTGAGGATGATCTGCCACCTACAAAAGACAAGGCACAAGTAATTAAGCACGTGTATGAGGTAATATTGACAAATTATAAGGTGTACTATTCCATCATATGGTCCACCATGGATCAGTCATCAGTCCATTAATTATGCCAAAAAATAAAGTTATCATAATTGTGGTGTACAAATCCATCATATGGTTCCCTAGCTGCCTTAATTGCAACAACTTTGGGCTGTCTGCATTATCAAACTTGTGCACCCCATAATACCCAAGCCCCTATCACATCCCTATCACACACCCATAAGACTAAATGTGTCAACAAACATCTCGCATGTTAACAAAAAAACATAAACATCATGCATAATATATACTTTGCCATGGTCAACCAACTCCACTAGTCCTTCCCGTGTAACTGTGTAGTAATGTGGAAGGATCAATTAGGAGAGAAAAAGACACGGCCTACCAGATTGATAAGATGTGATATACTAAATAAGCAGAGGGAATACAGAAAAATTAAATTCCCAATGAAGCTCTAAATTGCTCTAAATTTGTCATGTCTAATTTGTACTGCAATTCATAATACAAGTCATGGGCACCAACTACAACATAAACTAAAACTGTGAAATACCAATAGACCGCAATACTTTTTACATGGTCCAATGAATACATACACACCAATAATCCATATTATGTAACAGTTCTAACAGAATGCAGCACATTTTCATTAGTTGGAGAAAATAAAAATGCAAAAGATAGACCAATAAAATATTAACTATAACTATAGCTATGAAACTACAAATAAAACTTCCTCATTATAAAGATAGAGATCATTTTCATGCATTTCCTTTCCTTGTTCAACAAGTTGAGCAAAACACTTGCCTCATGAAGTACATTCTCACAGTATTACATGCTGTCAAAACACTAAAGAAATTTGTAAATTATTGGCAACAGTTTCTTTTAGTCTTACTTACATTATCGCCTGTTTTCAATGGGGGGCGGAATTTGATTGGTGCAACAAAAATGTTTTCCAAAAAGAACATGGAGTGACCGGCTTTCTTTCCAAAACCTTGATTTTGAATGTCACTGATATACGAGCACAGCTTAGCTTCATTTTTCCACAAAAGCTTTAGAATACCCCTAGCCTATTATTTGAATAGAGTATTAAGTGATATGACCTATACACTTCAACTTGAAACACAACGGAGTTATTATAGACGCAATAAGCCAATATTTCCAAGAAACTAACCGAGGAGGGTAGCAAAGACCCAGTAAGTGAAGTTTGCTTAATAAGCTTAGTAGACAATATATGACTTTCATTATCCACATTTCCTAAAGATATATCATCATCAATGGTTTCACTTGCCAAGGATGCATCGCTGCCCATAATATCATTTGCTCTGGCTTGATTCTTTGAGAGAGCTTTCTAGAACCATCAACCAGATAGCAAATATGGAGAAGTAGCATGAAAAAGAAGAAAAAAAAATTAGAAATTGCACCAAGAAATACCGACACAATTTGAATCTATGGACACAACATTGTAACTTGTGATAGAAAGCATACCCCTAAGATTCGTAAATAAATTATAATTTCTGAAAATAGAATCAAGCAAGGAGAGAAACAAATACGTTACCACGTGAAACCATCCAAAGATTGGTTTAGTAATTTTAGGACTGATGTTTCCACAATTTTGACACTTCTTATAATCCTTTTGTAGAAATGTTCTTAGAACAGTCATTGCCTCGGAAAATTGAATGGATGTCCAATTTTCTAGCGGTTGCTCGGGTCTACTACATTGGTCGTTATCATCAACATCACAATCGCCTGAATCTAGAGGCCCATCTATAATTTCATCCAAACTTTTAGCCTTGCTTATTTTCCCTTCCATAATTAACTTCAATTGGGACACACGACTTTCCACCTTGAATCATCATGAGACCAGAGGAACAACAGTCAAGGAATACATTTATAAAAAAAAAAGCTGCATGCAAAATTTCCACATCAATGTATTACCTCTTTCCTACTAGCCTTAAAAAAATGGCAAGAGAAACATGTTTTCTTTAAAATATTGCTAAGAAAAGTGAACATCAGAGGATTGTAGACAGGGGAAACGAGCTCAATATGTCCAAAATGACCCGAGCAGTGATCTTTGGGCAGACCACAGGTTTTACAACTGCATTAAGCAAAAGGTGAATACAACGTAATTTAATGTAAACAGAACTTACAAAGTATAGATACAATACAACACCAAAATAAACATAGCCAGTTATTAGAAAACAATGGTTCATTTCACAGCTCCACCAAATCACATCTCCACAAAGCTAAGTCAAAAAACAAATCTCTAGTGTATTCCATTGTCCATAAGATATAAAAATAACTCCAACAATCAACATAATAGGAATTAAGAATACGCAAAAACCTAATAAAAAATGAAAAGTAGTAGAAAAAAGGTGGAATTGAATTGAGATACATACGGAAACCTATCCACAAAAGGACCAAATGCAGGATCATACAACCCGCCAGGTACGGGACGACCGAGAGTATCGACCAGAATAGCATCGGTTACTTTAACGCGACTACTCTTGAGTATCTCTTTGTCCGTCAGAAAACTGAAAGCCACGGCCTCCACGGAGTTCGTTGCGCCCTGCAAAACCATGATAAACGGTGAAACGCGAAGGGGGAGAGAGGTTGAGTGTGATGAGAGTTTATGGATAATACCTCGGTAGTGAGAGCCATGTTGCTGCTGAGAAAGAGAGTCCAGAAAGCCTTACGGTTGCTTGGTGAATGAAGAAAAATATAATAGTATGGAGATGATTGTGGCGGGGTTACTGCTTCCCGGTTGGGCTTTTGAAAGCAAAATAGTGGTCGTTGGAAGCAGGAGGAGGACGGAGCGGGAAAGAGGCACGGCGCAGTAGGGTTTAAGGATTGTGAGGGGTTCTCTCACAAGCTTAGTGATGCATAACTCAAAAAAAAATTAAAAATTAAAAAAAATAATAATATTATTATTTGTGATACAAAGTAGTAATAATAGTATTATTTGAATTTAATTGGAATGCAGTATTTTTATATTTTTAGACTCTCAGTGAGTTATAATTGTTGGATGTTAGAACAACTTTAACTTTTATTTAAAAAATAAATAAAATAATATAAAAGGATGATGACAATAAATTGATAGTATAAAACTTTTTACACTCATATAGCAATTAAACTCATATTATACTAATATAATAATAATAATAATAGTATTGTCAAAAAATATACTGCTTATTATTCTTTATTATTCTTTGTACAAATAATAATAATAATAATAATAATAATAATATAAAATAAATTAAAATAACAATTAGAATTCGTTTTTAGAATCAACTTCTTATATTGGAACATGCCACTAAACCTTTTATATTATTGTTAACTCAAATTTCATTTACTATAATAATTGATGCTCTTTTATGTAATTGATTAAATACATATTTTATTGTCTAATAAAAATCAAGGATTTTCTCAAGTGACAACTATATCCCATTGTAACATCCTAAAATTTGTCTTCATAATTATCACCACTAACTGGCTTATGCTTCACATTTCATTTGCATCCCTATTAGGTCATAATGTTGCATTTGTTCATTTGCATGGAGTTCCTAAGACATGGGATCAAAGTAGTTTCGGGTAACTTGGATTTTCCTTTAATGATTGAGGTTTCGGTGGATATGACTAAATATCAGCCTGACAAAAAAATGTGTTACATCCTAAAGTTATATGATCAGTTAGAAGACAAATGCAGATTAAATCACTACTTCAGGATTGAAGAATGATTAAAATCCAATTTATCTTTCAATTAGGGCTTGGTGCAATGCTTTGCAGTTTCTATTTTAAGCTCTGGTTCTCTGATTTCCAAGGCATGTTTAATTGTTCATGAGATTGGGCATTTAGTTCGTAGTTAGTGAATTGGGTTATCTGTATTCAAGTGGCAGAATTTCAGAGGATGTGTATCGTTTCAATCACAAATTACTTAATGATTTAAATTGGGTTCAATTGTCCTTTAGCAAAGGGAATTAATAATCAGGTTTGATGGAGGTAATCTTGGTGGGCCCATTTACATGTTCAATTCAATCTAAATAACCATTTTCTAATTATATTAAACTGATTCTAAATATGTATTATAAACCATTTTCTTAGCCCCATTTTGTCCAAGATCCCGTTAAAACCAAATAAACTTTGTTTTTATTTTTTATCCAAACATCCAAAATTCATAAATCTTTTCTTTTTAAAACCATTATCCAATTTGGTCCATATTTTACATTCGTTTTAATTCCACTTTTCACCAATTTTCATACACATAACTGATACTCCTTGCCGTAATATAACAAAATAAAGACAACAAAAAAACTGATAACGGATTTTGGATATCAGTTCTCAGGAGGGAACGGATCCCTTGGAGTACAGTTACACCAGATGGAATTTTTCACACATTCCATTTCGGGGCGAGCTGTAAGGCATCTACCACGATGAACAAGTCTTAGTATGAGAATGTTTCACAAACAACAAACTCAAAACACTTCCCATAAAAGACAACCAACAAAGACATCGCGTCTTCTCTTCTCATCTCCTACTCTTTGCGAACGAATGCGACTTGCCTCGATAGTTCAGACAACGATATGGTAAACACCCTCGAGTCAGAGCCGGTAACACCTGAGTTAGAACTATGACAACGTCATCCTGAAAACACAAAATAGTTCCCGCCTTAGTTAGGCGAACTATGTCGACTCAGATCTTCATTTTCCCGATGAGGTACGTAGGCAGCGGGGTAGGGCCCGTGCGAGCATATTCTTTATTTTCCCTACATTTTCCCCGTTCTTCCTTTTCGTTCTCTTTTTCCCTGTCCCCTTTCTCATTTCACTTTCCATCCCAGTTAACGGTTTATTTCAGCAACAACTTTATTCTCTCACCCTTTGAAACAGACTTATAAGCGTGGATCCCGTCGGGTACGATGGACGGTCTGGGGTGCTAATACCTTCTCATTTTTTAACTGACTCCTGAACCCAGATCTTTGGTTCGCAAGGCCTCGTCCTTTCCTTCTTCCTCAGGTTTGTGCAGCATTACATTTTCGTTCCTTCGAGATAAAAATGTTTGGTTGGCGACTTTGTCTTTTCCGCACCACTTTCGCGTTTGTACTAGGATGAAAATCACGGGAGCGACACCCATTTGTAATAATAGTTCCTCTCTCTCTTTCTTTTAAAAAAATCTCACATTTTCCTTTTCACTCTCGTCTTCCCTCTTTCCATCACTTTCTTTATTTTTCTTGAGTACCTTCTTTCTCTTTCTCTCTCTCTCTCTCTCTCTCTCTGTTCTTTCCTTTTTCTCCCTTTTTTTTTCGTCACCCCTATTTTTTCCTATCTTCTTTTCCCTTCAAACCTTATGTATAGGAATGAAAAGTCATGGTTGTTGCTTATGAATGGTGAACACAACCGAAAAATAAGAAGTTTGGGTACACCGAATACAAAGTAACAATAAGAAGTTTAGGTTTTCATCATCATAAACTTATTTCTTCCTCTCATTTTCGGTTTTCTGCAAATGGATCTGTAAAATGGATGTTTATTTCTTCAATTCATCTGTAAAATGGTTTTCATCATCATAAACTAATTTCAGCGAATAAATATGTGAAATCGGTTTTGTTCATCATAAGCATGTTTCTTCTCATATTCCTTTTCGTTTTCATTTTCGCTAATGTTTTCTCTTTTATATTTTGATTATAAATTTGTGCAAAACTATGAATCTCGTAGAAGGAAGAATCTGGGTAAGAGCACCGACAGATGAAACAAATACAACGAGATTTTTGCAGGCGCACCTCTCTCTTGGGTTATGTGTTTAGGGTCCGTGAAATGATACATGTTTTGTCTTTCATACATTTTTATGTTATTAGACATTATTCATTATTTATATACTTTGCTTTATTTGTTGATTCATACATTTCAATCGTGTAAACACCCCAAATTTGCCCTCACCCATTCACACCATGGCTTGTGATCATTTCATATGCATAAACACAATCATATCACCCCATATTACATTTTTTGATTCACTGCATAGATTCTAAGTCATCTGCATCTAGGGTTTGTGATCTGAGCAATCCAAGAGCCTCTTGAGCCACTCCAAAGGCCATCAATCACTTCAAAGGGGTCTACATGTGTTCAAGTATCATATTATATCCTCTCAAAGTCAAGAATGCAAAAGAATCACAAGAACTGGGATTGGTGTGAATGCAGAGCCAAGTGTGACTGCACAGTTGACCTAAAATTAGGGTTTTGGTTTCAGAGGCCATAACTCCAAATTTTTTGGTCATTCTTGTTTCCATTGGTCTCTATATGGTATAGGGAGTATGCATATCAAGTTTCATGAAGAAATTCCATGGGGAAGTCATCTGATCAAGAGTTGACTTTTCAGACAAGTCAGTGCAAAATCAGGGCATCTGAGGCCCCCAATGACCCAACCAAGGGGTGATCTTCATCATTTTGAGTGTATATGATCTTTATTTGATCATGGAAGAAGGTTTAAGTTCACAAAATTCAAGAATTTGAAGTTTTTGCAAAGTTGACTTTTTAGGGCATAGTTGACTTTTAAAGAATATGTCATTTTAGGTCATTTTTCAAGCCTTGATTTTTGATCCAAAAAAGCTTCAAATGGAAAAACTTTGGTCATGAAAGTTGTAGAATACATTTTTCCCTTTTCAAAAAGTACAAGAACATGACCTAATTCATTTTGGATCAAAAGTTATGGTGTGACAAAGTTGGCAAAAATCACTAATTTTCAAGACATGCACCAATTGGAAAATTTGCAAAATCATGTAGCAAGGCCATTTGTAACTTCTAGTTCACTTCAAACCAATGTACAAACATCACATGAGTTCTAAAAATCAGAATTGAACTAAAAGATCACATGTTCATGGTTTGTATAACAAGGCATTTTCATGAAGTTTCAAAAGGAAGCAAGTTGCAAAATCACTCATGACACTTCACCCACTTGTTACATTGGATGCTGAACCATGCTAGCCTCCCATACACACCATGCTGCGCCAGCCCTAGCCATTGTACCAAGCTAGAACTCAAGCCATACCTCTCTTACAACAAAGTTGACATTTTGCAAAAGTGAACTTACCAATCAATAAAGGCCAGGTCACATCATCTGACCTATAAGATTATTTTATACTATCCATTTGCAAGCTAAACATAAGAAGAGGCCAAGCTGAAACACACCACAACATCACATACACAAAAACTCACCCCATTTGCATTTCTCTTCGAATCTCTCTGCCCAGCTCACAAACATTCAAACCAACTTCACCAATCATTTCACCATGTTCCATGGAGCCTAAACCAAGCAAAGCCTAAGCCTGAAACCAGCAAGAACTCCACTTCTCCATTTTCACCCTCACTTGCAAAACCTTTCGAAACTGATCACACAACTCACAAACATTCAAACAAGTTTCACCAATCAACTCACCTTGCATCATGGACCAGAAACCAACCCTTGTTTTGGCCTGAGACCCTCCATATCACAAACACGATTTTCACACTCCCTTGGTCAGAGCTCTTGCAAACTCACTCAAGAGGCTGTTTAAACTCCAACCAAGTGTCCAAAGCTTCAAAGGGGGATCATTGGGACCTGTTTGAGCCAAAGAACCATCCAGAAAGCTCCTGAATCAAAAGCTCAATCTCAGGTGACTCCATGAACTTTTTTTCCAGAACTTGCTTTTTAAGTTTCTAAATGGTAAAGCATGCTTCACTGATCACACTGAACTTGTTACTTTTGAAAAAGAGTGAGAAATGAGCCTGTATGATGTTTCTGAAATTTTTGCAGTTTTGAATGTTTGATTCGAATCTTGTTTGTGTGTTGAAATAAATGATGTTTGTTGCTGGAATCTTGTTTAGAATGAGCTAAGGTTTGATTCTGGAGAGTTTGGCATGATTTCATGGCGTATTGAGAGAGATAGGAAAATGGTATAGCCGGAGAAGACGACCGGAACAGTGTTCCGGTCGCCTGAGAATCATTAGGGTTTGATTAATTAGGGCTAAGTGTAATTAAGCCAGTTTGAATGTAGGCCGTCCGTTTCCGCGCGCAGTCAACTCCCGCGCGTGTGACTTTGAATTCAGGCCCTTGGATCAGCTGACTTCTCATTAATTCATTTATTTTCATTTTATTTTCATATTTTTCTCATTTGTTTTGCATAATTTATTAAAAATAGTAAAAATTGTCTAAAAATTATGAAACTTTTTCTCAAGACTTTCATTAATTTTTATGACACAAAAATATTTTTATTTTCATTTTTAGCATTTAAAAAGTATTTTTAAATATTTAAAAGTTTATTTTTAATTGATTAATGAAAATTAATTTATTAAAAATACTTTTAGGTATTTAAAAATCACCAAAAAATTCATGAAATGTTCTAAGACATTTAGAAACATTGTCCAACCTTCAAACCAAATTTATTTCTTGATCATGATGCATTTTAAGAATTTCTCATTGAATTAAAAAATCATTTTTGTGCATTATTTTGATCCAAAGTTCAAAAAACCATTTCTGCCTATCCATGAAGAGTTGGACATTGATTCTTTTTGCATTGCATTGTGTTTAGCATGTAGTTTGTAAGATTAAATGGCCATGATTTGATCTTTCATTTTCCATTTGTTTGACATTTCTTTTGTTTAGGAACCCTAAAACCCTAAAAAACTTGTGAAAATCATAACTTGAGATTGGTTAAGAGTTGAGACCTCTCCTTTGGGCTTTGGTTTAGTATAGGATTAGGGGTCCTTTGTGTGGCATTTTCAATTTTTTATAATGTTGTTTGCTTCTGATTTTGGTTTTTGTTTGATATGTTATTCATAAACCCTAATCTGGGCTTCCATATGCATCCATCTTGCATTTGCATTCATACCTTGACTTGCCATGATATTTGATGCATCCATATGATTCACTTAACATCATAAGACATCTTGTAAGCATGTTTGATCATTGCATCTTTCATTTGCCATGTTGTATGCCATATGCATCTCATAACTTTTCATGTATGTTCATGTGTCTTAACTTGCTCCATTTGCATTCATAAGCTTGTATAATCATTTCCATGTGCTGACTCATGTTTGCATCATCTCATAGCATCATTAGCATCATGTATATGCTTCTGGTTTTGTTTCTCATCATGCCATCTCATCCCATTTTGCATTGCATTGCATTCATTTCCTAACTTTTCAGGTGGTGAGTGATTTTGAGAAGTGAATTTGCCTTCACTTCTCATACTTTCTTTTCATCTCTCTCTTGCATCCATGCTGCATTCTTATATGTGTTTGGATTTGAGCTTTCTCATTCTTCTTCTTCCCACTTTCTTTCTTCAAGTGACTTGACTTCTTGAATGAAGCAAGTTGCTTTGCTTCTCTTGATCCTTTCATCTGCTTCCTGGTGGTTCCATTGAAGATTGTTCTTGCAAACCTCACAAACCTTAGGAACAACCAAGCATGACAATGATTAGGGTTTTGTTTAGTCTCCCCTCTTAGTTTTACCTTTGTGTCTCTTTTGAGTCTTCTCTTTTCATCTCATAATCAGGGACTAAACCCTAAAGGCTTTAAGGCTTTGTGATTAAGCTTATGCCTGCATCCTTCTCTTAGGATGGAGTGTATAACTTTAATCCTAAGTGTTAAACCCTTAATGTGTTTAAATCTCTTAATCAATTCACTTAATAAGTATCAAGACATCACACTTGTAACTTGGGCCTTGCATTAGGGTTCTAATTCTTCCTTAATTGGTTAAGAAGGACTAACCCTAGTGTTAATGGACAAGTCCCCCTCAAGTTGTCTTACAAACCATAAAAAACACTTCATCATCATATCACTAAATAAAATCCACTTAATCAAAGGCTTGTTTTGTCATGAGTTTAATCCCTAATCATGGATTAAGTTGAGGAGTTTTCCTCAGCTTAAACATTCTCATCTATTATCCTTCTATTAGGATAGTGTAATGGGTCTGTTTAATCCTTGATTATGGCTTAACCTCATTATTCAACACTAAACAAAAAACAACAAAAACATCTAAATAATCACAAGTAGGTTAATGATCTTAATCCTACACCAAAGGTGATTAAGTGTGAGAATCTGACTTCACACTTAAGGTACTCTCATCACCCCTAATCAGAGGGAAGATGTGATGAGTTTACTAACCCATTGGTTTAGGCTTAATCTCATTATCTTATGACAAACTTCCAAAAGCAATAAAAGACTGAAAACAAAAAAACAAACAATAATCGTCTCCTTCGGGATTCTTTTCTCATCTCATTCACCCATAAACGAGAACTTGCTTCTTCCGTCTAATGCAAGACAGTTTGCACCTGAGCCAGACAGGTCATACACTTGAGCATTGACAAGCAAGCAGTTCACAAGTCAATTCACCTTTCAGTCTCTTTGGGTCGAACTACGGTGTTCTGACTTCCTCATTGCACGAGAGGATACGTAGGCATAACTTAACGGTTATCGAACAAAAGTCTCTGTATATTCCCCTCCTCCCAGCTTTATTTTCTTAAGCCTCATGATCTTGAGCATCTCACTCTTGTTCTTACACTGACACTGTATATATTACACTTTACACTTCTTTTACACAGACACCTGTACATCTTTTTCCAGCTCTTTTATACACAGATTGCACTGACACTACCCCTTTAAAACACAAATCTTTCAAGCGTGGATCCCGTCGAGTACGACGGACAATCTGGGTGCTAATACCTTCCCAGGTTGTAACCAACCCCCTTTCTCAGTTTCTCTGGTTCGCAACCTTCTTATCCATATCTTTCCAGGTCTATGCAGCATTGCCTTTCCTCCGGGATAAAAATGCCTAGCTGGCGACTCTATTCATCTCCAGTGAGTTCACTGCTGTGTGTTCTCATTGTCCCTCTCGCCGACCGTTCGCGTCTGTACCTTTATTTGGGCCCATTCCCACTTATCGGGAGCGACAGCTTGGCGACTCTGCTGGGGACCCTTATACTGCAACCAGGGCTTCTGGTTCTTTTTGTGGGTTCCTCCTAGCGCTTGTTTGATTTGTGTTTACTGGGGTGTTATGTGCTTATTTGTGTTTATATATGTGCATTTATTTTTGCTTTATGTACAGTTGCTTTACTGCTTTCTTTATAGCTTTGCATTATATCATATTGTCATACTGTGCTGCTGGCTGGATCTGTTTGTTTGCTTTGGTGGGTGGGTGTTCCATTGAGAATTAAGGTCCTATACCTGGGACCTGAGTGACACCTAGGCTAGAGTGAATCATATTCTTTCCCATTCCATCTCGGTCTGGTGCGGGAATATGAAACACGGTTCAGATATGGGTTTCTTCTTGAGAACTCTGTGTTACAGATTTCCTGCAATGCTAGGGCTATCTGGGAAGCCTGCTAAGTCTGGATGACCTTTTAGTATTGACCTTCAGAAACTGAGGTGAATTAGAGGAGGAACTTTTATGGTTATTGTAAACACTGTACCTCCGGGTTAGAAGTGTTTACACTTCTCATAACTGATCCAAGTCTGAGGATCCTTGTTTTAGAACACCACCTGTGAGGGGGTAGGGCTGTTTACAGGTTTGCAGGTACCTTGACCTCAGAATACCCTGTTACTTTGACTTGATTAAGAATACTCCATGTTGGAACAGTTCTTGTGATTCTAAACCCTGGACATGTGGCTCTTTATTTGGGTCCCCCACCTTGGTTACTGGATTTATAGACCTCCATCTGGAATTCTTGAACATACTTGGACCTATATCAGAGTTTTTGATCAGATCCAGCTCAGTCGCAAACCCTTGCATATCATTTGCATACATAACCATTGCATCATATTGACATTTGCTTATTTGTGTTTCAGGGTATCCACTCTCATCTTTGGTTTTGGTTTTGACCCCATCTTCAGCATTGACCCATCTTCATCAGCATCTGCTTCAGCTATCACCTGCACCAGCCAATCAGTGGCCCATTCTTCAGTGTTATTATCAGCACCTGTCTCTACTCATTTTCAGCATCATGGCTCCTAAAAAGAGCAACATCACCTATCACTTCTTCCAGCCAGAGCTATCTGACATCAGGAGGATTCAGACCCTGATCACTCCAGATCATATACCATTGTTCAGGGAACACTATGGGGATATACTTGATATAGTTATGGATCTGGACCCGTCACAGAGAAGCCTGATCCACACTTGCATTCAGTTCTATGATCCCCCACTGAGATGTTTCACTTTCCAAGACTTTCAGTTGGGCCCTCTACTAGAAGAATACTCATCATTGGTTGGTATGCCTATCAGGGGTGGAATCCCTTTCAACCCTGAGATGGTCTTTCCTGGTAATGAAGAAGTAGTAAAGGCTTTGCATCTGGAACCTGTTCTGATTGAGCAGCATATGACTTCTAAAGCTGGAATCCCTGGTTTTCATCTGGATTTCTTGATCTCTCAAGCTACCCTGAAAGCTTCTTTAGGAGAGTGGAAAGCTGTTTGTGCTTTATTGGCCTTGAGTGTATATGGAATTGTATTGTTTGCAGATGAGCCTCGATTCATTAGCAAGAATACAATCCATCTTTTCATTCTGAAGAACCCAGTGCCCACTTTATTGCGGGACCTCTATTACTCAGTGCATCAGAGGAATGAAAAGCAGAGGGGAAGATTAGTGAGGTGTTGTGCTCCTTTGTTCCATACTTGGCTTCTCAGGCATCTACCCAGGACAGATGCATTTTTGAACCCTCATCAGCAGAGTAACTGGGCTAAGAGACTCACTGCTCTAACTTCAGCAGATATCAGATGGTTCACTCAAAGCACCAAGGGTAGGGATATCATCACCAGCTGTGGGCATTTTCCCAATGTGCCCCTAATAGGAGTTAAGGGTAGTATCAATTACAACCCTCTGCTGTTCAGAAGACAACTGGGCTATGCACTGGTCCACACTCCTAAGGCACAGGACTTGGTTGAGACTCTTTATTGTGAGAACAAGATTAATCTGGCTACTGTTAGGCAGGCAGCCTGGGCCTGGGATAATGTTCAAACCAAGGGAATAACCATTTTGGGGAAGTGCAGCAATGTGGCATCAGCACAATATTATGAATGGTCCCGTGCCAGGGCTCAATTCTCTGGAATGCCCTTTACCATAGAAGATATGCCTGAATCATCTTCAGCACCACCCCCTGCCACTATCAGTTTGGAGGAGTTTGAGAGCTTGAAGGAAAGAAATGAGAAGTTAACCCAGGATTTGCAGAAGACCCTCCGGGAGAGGAGTGATGGTAGGATGGAGATTGAGAGGCTAGAGAAATTGAGAGTGGAGCATTTGGTTAAGATTGAGAAGTCTGGGGATTATATCTAAAAGTCTAAAGCTGGAGAACAAATTCTGAAGAACGCTTGCAAGGAAGCCCAGTTCCAAAGAGCAAGGACAGACTTGTATCTGAAGGAGAGTCAGGCCCGGTGGGTCAGGATCACCGAGGCTCGTACTCTGGAGGACAAGAAAGTTCAAGACAAGATGGAGCAACTGGAAGCTAGTGCAAAAGTGCAGCAAGAAGCCCTGGCAGCAGCCCAGAGGGAGATATCAGAGCTAAAGATCAAAGCAGGAGTGAAGAGGTCAAAGGACCAAAGCCAGCACAAGAAGTTAACAGCAGCTGTTACAACCCGGAACCTCCTCATCAGGAATCTCACGGAGCGCCCGGCTGATCCTGTGACCGAAGCACTTCTAAAGGAAGTTCGTGAGGATGAGTTTGGTCTTGGTGTTTGACCATTTGCTTGTTGTTGTTTTCATTCCATGTACTTTTATTTTCCTGTAATGAATTTTGACCCCCCCCCGAGGGCTTGTAGTTGTAAAACAAACTATGTACCATTTGCTTTTGTAATATATGTATTAGTTTGTTCCATCCGAGTTTCACTTCAAAAGCAACATCAACAGCATCTTCAAGGGTCTGGAAGGGTCAAAACTGAATGCCAAACCGGATACCTTGAGAACAAATAAGCATAACTGCATTGCATGCTAACCCTTTTGTTTGTTTTGTAGGTTTTATTGCTACTAACTCTGTTGTGATATTCAGGAACTATTGCTCGGCGCCGGGTATTTCCCCTCAACCGTCCGCACCGTTATCCGACCCGTAACAACCTTCCGGGCATCCAAATGGATCAGATGCAGCAGGACCTTACTGAGGTCAGAAATCAAATGGCAAACGAAAGATTGGAAATGAGAACGCAGATGACTCAGTTTATGGAAGTGATGAACAACATGGCTCAGAGCCAGGAAAGATTGAGGGCCATGGTGGAAAGGCAGAATCAAGAAGATCCACATATAGGAACTGCTGGCACAAGCAATAACGAAAGGGTCCAACCTCATGTTAATCCCCCAGTCTTTGGACCACACCTCCATCCTGAGGTCAACATCCCTACAAATGTTCAAGGGACTGCCACTGCAGCCAGGGTACTTCAAGAAGACCCCCAAGAGGATCAATTCACAGTAATGGGCGCTGGGGAAGAAGCTTATGATAGAAGGCTGGATGAGATAGCTGAGAAATTGAGGTCCTTAGAGTCTCAAAACTCTTTGGGTTTCGACGTCATGGACATGGGCTTGGTAGACGGGGTCAGGATTCCCCATAAGTTTAAGCCTCCTTGTTTTGAAAAATACAACGGGACTTCATGCCCCCGGACTCATTTACAATCATTTCTGGGAAGGCTGAAGGCCTATACTATGGATGAGAAGCTCTGGATGTTCTATTTCGAGGATAGCTTAACGGGAGCTTCAAGAGAATGGTACTCTCACTTGACAAGGGCAACTATTAGATGCTGGAAGGACCTGGCAGAGGCCTTCATCAGACAATATCAGTATAACCTGGACATGGCACCCAACAGGACCCTCCTAATGGGAATGTCACAGTCGTCAAGGGAAAGTTTCCGAGAATATGCCCAGAGATGGAGGCAACTGGCTGCTGCTGTTCAGCCACCTATGTCTGAAAGGGAAATGGCAGACATGTTTATGAACACCCTTCAGGGAACCTATATTGACAGGCTGGCTGCTTTCTCTTCCACTAGCTTTGCAGATGTTGTCATAGCTGGTGAGAGAATTGAGAGCCTGTTAAAAATGGGTAAGATCTCAGACAACGGTGCAAGCTCGTCCAGTAGTACAAGAAAGCCTTTTGCAGGCCCAAGAAGAACTGGCGAGACCAATGCCATCCACACCAACAGGGGCAGACCCCAGTATGTTCACAGATCAGTGGCAGCAGTCACCATTCCCGCTCCAGCTCATCCTCAGCCAGTTTATCAACCTCCGCAACAAAACTATCAGCAGCAACCTCAGTACCATCAACAGAATCAGTATCCTCCGAGAAATTACAACAACAGCAACACCAACAACAATAACCAGCAAAGGCCATTCCAACAGAGGCCTTCTCAAGCCAACAGGGTAATCGATCCGATCCCTATGCCATATGCTACATTGCTGCCACAACTCCTGAAACTCAACCTAGTTGAGCTAAGGACGCTGGCACCTCCAGATCCCAATAGTCTACCCAGGAATTATGATTCCAACGCCAGATGTGCCTTCCATTCAAATGCACCTGGCCACAGTACAGAAAAGTGCAGAACCCTGCACATGAAGGTACAAGACCTGGTAGACTCGAAAGCTCTGAATTTCGCACCACCACCCAATGTCAATAAGAACCCCATGCCAAATCACGGTGGTCCCAGAATTAACGCTATTGAAGAAGACAAGCCGTCTTATTTAATAACCAGTGTGGGTCAGATCAGGACACCGTTGGTAGAAATTAAGGCTCAGCTCCTCGAATGTCAAATGTTCCCGGGGTGTGAGTTGGGGTGTGCTTACTGCAATATTTCAGTCAATGGGTGCGATAACCTGAGGAATGGCATAGACGGTCTCATTCAGAGTGGCCAACTTCAGATCACCACATCATTTCCTACAAATCCAGCAATCTCATCAGCAACAACTCCAGAACCTCCTACAACTGCAACAACCATTGTTCCTGACAATTCTTCGGCTTCATCAACAAGTGTTTCATCTGTCATTTCAACTGACCAGGCATCAACAAATGTTCCTTCTACAACTCCAGCACCACTCCATTTCGAAACTCCTACAACAACAACATCCATTCTTCCATCAATGTCTCCTACAACACCAGCAACAAATCATGAAGATGTCTCAACTGTCACAATATTTTATGATCCTGAAAACAACTCTGTCTACAACTCAGAAGGTGCTGCTCCCATCAGAGCACCAGTCACAATTTATTACGATCCACAGACTATCACAATTCCTTCCGCAGCTGCAGTCAGTCCAGTCACTATCACGGTGCCTGGACCAGTACCTTATGAAAGCAGCAATGTCATCCCTTGGCATTACGGCTCTGACCTGTACTGTGAAGGACAAAGAATCACTTTTGAACCATCAACCCCTGCACCACAAATTGACAATGTGGGAGGAGGCGGAGGCTTCACTCGAAGCGGACGTCTTTTCGCTCCACAAATTCAGAGACCCACTGCCGAAGCAGAAGCTGTTGCTAAAGCAAAAGGAAAAAGCTTGGTGCAGGAAGAGCAGACTGTCAAAGAAGCTTTGAAAACACCCTTCGATCAAGAGGTTGATGAGTTCATGCGAATCATCAAAAAGAGTGATTATAAAGTAGTGGATCAGCTTCATCAGACGCCTTCCAAGATCTCCATCCTATCATTGCTTATGTGCTCCGAGGCCCATCGGAATGCACTACTCAAAGTCTTGCACGCAGCTTACGTGCCTGAAGAGATCACTGTCAATCAGCTAGAAGCTGTAGTTGGAAATGTTAATGCTAGTCACGGACTAGGGTTCACCAATACTGATTTGACAACGGAAGGCCGCAACCATAACAAAGCCTTGCACATAACCATGGAATGCAAAGGTGCCGTCCTTTCCCAGGTGCTGGTGGACACGGGGTCATCCCTCAATGTCTTACCGAAGAAGGCCCTAGTGAAGCTAGAATATGATGGATTGGCGTTGAGACCCAGCAACCTGGTGGTGAGAGCCTTTGATGGTTCAAAGAGATCGGTTCTGGGAGAGATTGAGTTGCCCATAACGATTGGCCCGCAGACCTTCAAAACGACCTTCTACGTGATGGATATACAGCCTGCCTACAGCTGTCTATTGGGTAGGCCATGGATTCACGCCGCTGGCGCCGTGACCTCTACCCTTCACCAGAAGTTGAAATATGAGTGGGAGGGTCAAATCGTTACAATCTGTGGAGAGGAGGATATTTTTGTCAGCCACCTGGCTACCTATAAGTATATTGAGATGGACGGGGAGATCCATGAAACAATGAGCCAGGGGTTCGAAGCTTTGAATGTCAATGAAACATCTGCTGTGCCTGGTACTTCAATATCATCATACCAACAAGCCCGGAAGGTTGTTGAGGGAGGAAACGCCCAAGGCTGGGGCAAACTGCTATCGGTGGAGAAGAAAGAGGACAGATTTGGGTTGGGTTACAAACCAACTCAACAAGATCAAGCAGAGGCTGCGAAAGAGCCCAACTTTGTGAGTGGGGGGATGCTCACCCCTGATGCTGTCAACTGTCTGGAAGACGAGCTGGAAGAAGAACGCAACCTGGAAAGCTGGATTCGTCCAAAGATCCCGGGGAGCAGTATCTCGAACTGGTCTTCCCAGGAAATTATAAGAGTTACTCATGCAGAGTAATTATTATTTCCTGTATTTTTATAACATGCATCAAAGTCTTGCACCTTGCCCAAGATGACAAGACTCATTTTGTAATCGGGCCATCTGTACTTTTTGTGCAAACAAGATTAATCAACGAAATATCAGACATCTTTTTGCAAATGAGTCCTTTTCTTTTCCGCTCACTGTTTTTCCATTTTTCTTTTTGTACAAAAAAATAAATGGCAGTGTTTTCAAAATGACAACTTTATTTCACTTTTCTAAAACAAGATTAAAATCAAATCACTAAAATGAACAAACTGAACCCTTGCAGAGAGTGTCTTCCAGACAGCACCGACAACAGCACGGCTATGACTTCGTATGACTTTGACAATCCAATCAATCAAGCCAATGAAGGGGTTGAAGAAGAGTATGAGCTTCCTGAAGAGCTAGCCAGGTTGTTAAGACAAGAGGAAAAGGTTATTACTCCTCACCAGGAGGAGGTCGAAGTGATTAATCTTGGTACAGATGAAGACGTGAAAGAGGTTAAAATCGGGGCCTGCTTGCAAGACTCAGTGAAGAGACAATTGATTGATCTGCTTCGAGAATATGTGGACGTGTTTGCTTGGTCTTATCAAGATATGCCAGGGTTGGATACCGATATTGTCGTGCACAAGCTGCCTTTGAGAGAAGAATGCCCGCCAGTTAAACAGAAACTGCGCCGTACTCGTCCGGACATGGCAATGAAAATCAAAGAAGAGGTACAAAAGCAATGGGACGCCGGGTTCCTTGCTGTAACTAGCTATCCACCGTGGGTTGCTAATATAGTACCTGTGCCTAAGAAAGACGGCAAAGTAAGAATGTGTGTCGACTACCGGGATCTGAACAGGGCCAGCCCGAAAGATGATTTCCCTTTACCTCACATTGATGTATTGGTGGATAATACGGCTCAGTTCTCGGTATTCTCCTTCATGGATGGATTTTCAGGATACAATCAGATTAAAATGTCACCTGAAGACATGGAGAAGACAACCTTCATCACACCCTGGGGCACGTTCTGCTACAAAGTAATGCCATTTGGGCTCAAGAATGCCGGTGCAACATATCAACGGGCTATGGTAACATTATTCCACGATATGATCCATAAAGAAATCGAGTGTTATGTGGATGATATGATTGCCAAGTCCCTCACTGAAGAAGACCACCTGGTAAATCTGCTGAAGTTGTTCAAGCGTCTGAGGAAGTACCAATTGAAGCTGAACCCCAACAAATGCACATTTGGGGTGCGATCCGGTAAGCTGCTGGGCTTTATTGTAAGTGAGAAAGGGATTGAAGTTGACCCTGATAAAGTCAAAGCCATCCAAGAGATGCCTGCACCGAAAACAGAGAAAGAAGTTCGAGGGTTCTTAGGTCGATTGAACTACATTTCAAGGTTCATATCTCACCTCACGGCGACCTGTGAACCCTTGTTCAAATTGTTAAGAAAGGAACAGACGGTCAGGTGGAATGAAGGCTGCCAAAAGGCTTTTGACAAGATCAAGGAATACTTACAAGAACCTCCAATCCTTATGCCTCCAGTTGAAGGAAGACCTCTAATCATGTACTTGACAGTATTAGAAGAGTCGATGGGGTGTGTGTTGGGCCAGCATGACGAGTCTGGTCGAAAAGAGTATGCAATATACTACCTAAGCAAAAAGTTTACCGACTGTGAACAACGTTATTCACTGCTCGAGAAAACTTGCTGTGCTTTAGCGTGGGCTGCTCGCCGACTGAGGCAGTATATGTTGACCCACACTACTTTGTTGATATCAAAAATGGACCCAGTCAAGTACATTTTCGAGAAGCCAGCTCTTACCGGACGGGTTGCAAGATGGCAAATGATTCTCACAGAATATGACATCCAGTACACCTCTCAGAAAGCCATCAAAGGCAGTGTATTGTCTAAATATCTTGCTGAGCAACCTATTGATGATTACCAGCCTATGAGATTTGACTTCCCTGATGAAGACATCATGTTCATAAGAGCAAAAGATCATGAAGAGCCCATTCACACTGAGGGGCCTGACCCAGAAGAAGAATGGACTATGATGTTTGATGGGGCTGTTAATATGAATGGTCGTGGTGTTGGTGCAGTGCTCATTACACCCAAAGGAGTTCACATGCCTTTCTCGGCAAAACTCACTTTCAACTGCACTAACAACGAAGCTGAATACGAAGCTTGCATTATGGGTCTTGAGGAAGCCATTGACCTCAGGATCAAGACATTGACTGTATTCGGAGATTCAGCTCTGGTAGTTAATCAAACCAACGGAAAATGGTACACCCACCAGGATCATCTGATACCTTACAGGGATTATACAAGGAGGTTATTGACTTTCTTCACAACAGTCAAGCTTGAGTATATCCCTCGGGACGAGAATCAGTTTGCAGATGCCCTGGCTACCATTTCGTCCATGATCAAAGTTCAGGCTGCCAACTTTGTACCTCAGATTTCAGTGTCCAGACTTGACAGACCAGCATATGTGTTCGCAGCAGATGTTGTTAAAGATGATAAGCCTTGGTTCCATGACATTAAATGCTTCTTGGAGGATCAAACATACCCACCTGGGGCATCTTCCAATGATAAGAAGACTTTGAGAAGGCTTGCTGGTAGTTTCTTCCTGAACACTGATGGGTCTTTATACAAAAGGAACTTTGATATGGTACTCCTCAAATGTGTTGATAAGACGGAAGCGGAGTTGTTAATGCATGAAGTGCACGAGGGATCCTTTGGTACCCATGCTGGAGGGCATGCCATGGCTAAGAAGTTGCTAAGATCAGGCTATTACTGGATCACGATGGATGCTGACTGTTGTGCTTATGCCAGGAAATGCCACAAATGCCAGATCTATGCAGATAAGGTGCATGTGCCTCCCAATCCCTTGAACATAATGTCTTCACCCTGGCCCTTTGCTATGTGGGGCATTGATATGATTGGCAAGATCGAGCCAACTGCTTCAAATGGCCACAAATTCATCCTGGTCGCCATTGACTATTTCACCAAGTGGGTTGAAGCAGCCTCATATGCAAACGTCACAAGACAAGTGGTAGCCAGATTTCTGAAAAGAGATATCATCTATCGATACGGAGTGCCCGAGCGAATCATTACTGATAATGGTTCCAACTTGAACAACAAAATGATGGCAGAACTATGCCGGGACTTCAAGATCCAACATCACAATTCTTCTCCTTACAGGCCAAAGATGAACGGCGCTGTTGAGGCAGCAAATAAGAATATCAAGAAGATTGTGCAGAAGATGGTAATCACCTACAAGGACTGACATGAAATGCTACCGTTTGCCTTGCATGGGTACCGCACGTCAATCAGGACATCCACTGGGGCAACACCGTATCAACTCGTGTATGGTATGGAAGCAGTCCTACCGATTGAAGTTGAATTACCCTCTCTACGGGTACTAATGGATGTTAAACTGAACGAAGCAGAGTGGGTTCGGTCCCGATACGAACAACTAAGTCTGATCGAAGAGAAAAGATTGGCTGCAATCTGTCATGGGCAGTTATATCAGAAAAGAATGAAGAAGGCCTTCGATCAGAAAGTCAGGCATCGAGAGTACCAAGTAGGAGATCTTGTGCTGAAAAGAATCCTCCCTCCTCATACAGACCACAGGGGCAAATGGACTCCGAATTATGAAGGACCATTCGTGGTAAAGAAAGTTTTTTCCGGTGGAGCACTGATGCTCAGTACCATGGATGGTGAAGATTTCCCATCCCCTGTGAATTCAGATGCAGTTAAAAAATACTTCGCATAAAATGACCCGCTGGACACAAAAACAGAATGTAAGTCCAGGCAAAAATAGGGCATCCCGGCGAGTCAAAAACAGAATAAAAGACTCGGGCAAAAATAAGGGAAAATAAATAAAAAAATGTACACCCGCTGAGTTGAAAAGCCGCATTGGACAGCTCAGGCAAAAATGGGTATCCCGATGGATTGAAAACCCGAAAGGGCGATCCATGCAAAATAAGGGAATAAGCGAACAACTGCATTCTGAGTTCGTCTGTATCATCTACAACTTGGTAAGCTTCAACAAGGATCAAGCTTCAATCAGAATCAACATTCTTCAGAAAGCCAGATGAGAAGAACGTCAAAAGTCATACGAGTCATAGTAAAGGGGAAGCTCCTTAAAGCGTCGTCAACATTGCCAGCACTTTGTTTCTCAATTTGTAACAATCTCCTCATTCCAGGGGATTTGTTTCTTTGACTGTATCTCGCCAATTCAGGGCATATGAATTAATAAATCAGATTTTCAGTCATGTCTCGTCTTGTACATTTTCATTTATTTGCAAAAAATGTCTGATGTCTAAAAGAAACTGATTGCATAAAATACAGATGTTTATCTTCAAACAAAAACATGCTTGCAGGAAATATACTTACTCTCAGAAGTGCCTAACTCCTATGACGGAATCCAGTAAGGGATACCTCGGGATTATCTTGTACGTTTCTCTATCTTTTCAGGATTGCAGGTATCCAGAACGCAACTTGGGGCATGTAAGCTTCATCCCAGCAAGCTGGCAAACCAACATTCAATTTTAGCACCCGAAGTGCTCTCCCCCCAGCAGAGTTGCCTCCCATGACTTCTCCCAGCTGAGTTGGCCACTTATTACTTATCCCCATCAGAATGAGCAGGTATCACAGGAGATGCCCATATCCCCGGCTGAGTCAAGGATCCTCTTCAACAGAATCCCTAGGGAGGTCTCTCAATGATCTCTCTTTCTCCCCAGCCGAGTTACCATCTCGCCCTCAGCCGAGTATAAAAGTCAGGGAATCATCTCCCCACAGAGTCTCAGCCTCTATCCAGAAAGAGCAACGCACGAAGGAATCACGACAGAGTGAAGAAAGCTTCTACAAACCCCAGCTGGGTCTCTCATTTATAAGGATAGGTCTATCAATGACCCGTATCCCCAAGCAAATATCATCTTATTAGATCTACCAATGATCTCATCCCCAGCTGGGATGTCCATTTCAAGCAGATCGGCCAGAGATCTTCGCAGCAACGGGATCCGAGTCCCGGTTCGGTGTCTTTGCACAATCATAGCATTCGCATCATATTCACCCACAAAGCGTAGCATTCCGTCTAATACGGAGCATTACGGCAAAAATCAAACATATAGCATAATCACAAGCCATGTTTTAAACTAACACTTGTGAATAATGACAGTTCATCAATGTACAGAAAAATCCCCACCAGAGTCCCCGGCAAAAGCAGCTGCCTCACAATCCACAAACACCAGTATATACTCATTCTGACACCCGTCCGTGCCATCTTTCCCCAGTAAAGTCACCTGAACACTCTTCGCAAACAAGATCGCCCGTAGTACAGATACGTCCTGACACCCGTCCGTGTCATACCCCATCAAAAAGCCAAAGACATCCTCTTTGCACTCACATATACCTATATACACTTTCTTGACACCCGTCCGTGTCGTATCCCCCAGCGCAGTCGCCTACACTTTTACAATCCATATACTTGTTGATATTATTATACTTTTCTCGACACTCGTCCGTGTCACTCTCCCCAGCAGATAAACGCTCATCTATGCAATACTCATACTCATTACTCATGTTACACCCATACAGATACTCGTCCATATCTTGTATATACCATTCATATCCCCACAGATTCAACACTAGTTCTTGTACTTTGTTAACCAGTTGGTACACGTCCGTATCATCATCTCAGAACATGCGTCAAGTGTTTGTTTCTACATGATACTCGTCCGTATCATAGTCTTAAGGATGCTCGTCCGCATCTTTAATCCATACACCGTGTCAAACACTCTTGTCTTCTTGAATATAGATACTCGTCTGTGTCTAACTGTTCCCCAGAAGAGTCCTCTCAGATTCAACACTCGTCCGTGTTCTCTGTTAACCAGTTGATACTCGTCCGTATCATCATCTTTGAATGCGTGTCAGTATTTGTTTCTACCCGATACTCGTCCGTATCGTAGTCTTAAGGATGCTCGTCCGCATCTTTAATCTATACACAAAAATATAAACACTTATACCTTTTGTTTCTTGGATATAAACACTCGTCCGTGTTTACTACTCCCCAGTAGATTGCCAACAAAGCAAATTTTCCTTCTTATCTGGCACTCGTCCTGTGTCATGATAAACCCTGAGAGCAGCCGTACCCTGCTAGGTGGTCGTCCTCCACCTCTTGATGGTCGTCCTCCATCATGCTCATCCGGTGGCCGTCCCCATCGTTGATTTTAGCAGCCGTCCCCTGCTAGGTGGTCGTCCTCCACCTCTTGATGATCGTCCTTCATCAATTTTATCCAATGGCCGTCCCCATTGTTGATTTTGGTTATCTGGCATTCGTCCTATGTCATGATAAACCTTGAGAGCAACCGTCCCCTGCTAGGTGGTCGTCTTCCACCTCTTGATGGTCGTCCTCCATCATGCTCATCCGATGGCCGTCCCCATCGTTGACCTTTTATCCGGCATTCGTCTTATGTCGCGATATTTTTGGCAGCCGTACCCTGCCTGGTGGTCGTCCTCCACCTTTGATGGCCGTCCCCATCATAATTCCTTTATTCCCCAACAGAGCAGCCGTCCCCTGCTAGGTGATCGTCCTTCACCTTTGATGGTCGTACCCCATCATCTGTTTATTTCATTTATTCTTTAACCCGATGGCCGTCCCCGTCGTGGTCCCTTTTCCTTTTCCTTTAGCCCGATGGCCGTCCCCATCGTCGGTTACTTTGCTTTGTGAACTTGATGGCCGTCCTCGTCATGTTTCATCAATCCCCATAAAATTTTACAGCTTTACCTTGATGGCCGTCCCCATCATAATTTATTACTTTTCCCAGCTAGTCGGCCGTCCCCGTCTTTGCTTTACCTTTTATCCTCAGCATGTCGGCCGTCCCCGTCATTGCTTTATTTCACACACTTTTCCCAGCATGTCGGCCGTCCCCGTCATTGCTCCTTACCCAGCAGTCGTCCTCTGCTCGACGGTCGTCCTCCGTCGCCCACACTTTACAATATACTTTATTTTCCTTTACAATCTATATCCCTTTTCTTCTTCATTCTGTGAGTGCAAATTTTGGACTGTCTTTGGTATTCAACCACAAGTTATCTCGCTTGCCTGTTAAGCCGTTGCTTACATCCTGCACAGCTAACTCATGTTTGAATAGGGGCAGCTGTAAACACCCCAAATTTGCCCTCACCTATTCACACCATGGCTTGTGATCATTTCATATGCATAAACACAATCATATCACCCCATATTACATTTTTTGATTCACTGCATAGATTCTAAGTCATCTGCATCTAGGGTTTGTGATCTGAGCAATCCAAGAGCCTCTTGAGCCACTCCAAAGGCCATTAATCACTTCAAAGGGGTCTACATGTGTTCAAGTATCATATTATATCCTCTCAAAGTCAAGAATGCAAAAGAATCACAAGAACTGGGATTGGTGTGAATGCAGAGCCAAGTGTGACTGCACAGTTGACCTAAAATTAGGGTTTTGGTTTCAGAGGCCATAACTCCAATTTTTTTGGTCATTCTTGTTTCCATTGGTCTCTATATGGTATAGGGAGTATGCATATCAAGTTTCATGAAGAAATTCCATGGGGAAGTCATCTGATCAAGAGTTGACTTTTCAGACAAGTCAGTGCAAAATCAGGGCATCTGAGGCCCCCAATGACCCAACCAAGGGGTGATCTTCATCATTTTGAGTGTATATGATCTTTATTTGATCATGGAAGAAGGTTTAAGTTCACAAAATTCAAGAATTTGAAGTTTTTGCAAAGTTGACTTTTTAGGGCATAGTTGACTTTTAAAGAATATGTCATTTTAGGTCATTTTTCAAGCCTTGATTTTTGATCCAAAAAAGCTTCAAATGGAAAAACTTTGGTCATGAAAGTTGTAGAATACATTTTTCCCTTTTCAAAAAGTACAAGAACATGACCTAATTCATTTTGGATCAAAAGTTATGGTGTGACAAAGTTGGTAAAAATCACTAATTTTCAAGACATGCACCAATTGGAAAATTTGCAAAATCATGTAGCAAGGCCATTTGTAACTTCTAGTTCACTTCAAACCAATGTACAAACATCACATGAGTTCTAAAAATCAGAATTGAACTAAAAGATCACATGTTCATGGTTTGTATAACAAGGCATTTTCATGAAGTTTCAAAAGGAAGCAAGTTGCAAAATCACTCATGACACTTCACCCACTTGTTACATTGGATGCTGAACCATGCTAGCCTCCCATACACACCATGCTGCGCCAGCCCTAGCCATTGTACCAAGCTAGAACTCAAGCCATACCTCTCTTACAACAAAGTTGACATTTTGCAAAAGTGAACTTACCAATCAATAAAGGCCAGGTCACATCATCTGACCTATAAGATTATTTTATACTATCCATTTGCAAGCTAAACATAAGAAGAGGCCAAGCTGAAACACACCACAACATCACATACACAAAAACTCACCCCATTTGCATTTCTCTTCGAATCTCTCTGCCCAGCTCACAAACATTCAAACCAACTTCACCAATCATTTCACCATGTTCCATGGAGCCTAAACCAAGCAAAGCCTAAGCCTGAAACCAGCAAGAACTCCACTTCTCCATTTTCACCCTCACTTGCAAAACCTTTCGAAACTGATCACACAACTCACAAACATTCAAACAAGTTTCACCAATCAACTCACCTTGCATCATGGACCAGAAACCAACCCTTGTTTTGGCCTGAGACCCTCCATATCACAAACACGATTTTCACACTCCCTTGGTCAGAGCTCTTGCAAACTCACTCAAGAGGCTGTTTAAACTCCAACCAAGTGTCCAAAGCTTCAAAGGGGGATCATTGGGACCTGTTTGAGCCAAAGAACCATCCAGAAAGCTCCTGAATCAAAAGCTCAATCTCAGGTGACTCCATGAACTTTTTTTCCAGAACTTGCTTTTTAAGTTTCTAAATGGTAAAGCATGCTTCACTGATCACACTGAACTTGTTACTTTTGAAAAAGAGTGAGAAATGAGCCTGTATGATGTTTCTGAAATTTTTGCAGTTTTGAATGTTTGATTCGAATCTTGTTTGTGTGTTGAAATAAATGATGTTTGTTGCTGGAATCTTGTTTAGAATGAGCTAAGGTTTGATTCTGGAGAGTTTGGCATGATTTCATGGCGTATTGAGAGAGATAGGAAAATGGTATAGCCGGAGAAGACGACCGGAACAGTGTTCCGGTCGCCTGAGAATCATTAGGGTTTGATTAATTAGGGCTAAGTGTAATTAAGCCAGTTTGAATGTAGGCCGTCCGTTTCCGCGCGCAGTCAACTCCCGCGCGTGTGACTTTGAATTCAGGCCCTTGGATCAGCTGACTTCTCATTAATTCATTTATTTTCATTTTATTTTCATATTTTTCTCATTTGTTTTGCATAATTTATTAAAAATAGTAAAAATTGTCTAAAAATTATGAAACTTTTTCTCAAGACTTTCATTAATTTTTATGACACAAAAATATTTTTATTTTCATTTTTAGCATTTAAAAAGTATTTTTAAATATTTAAAAGTTTATTTTTAATTGATTAATGAAAATTAATTTATTAAAAATACTTTTAGGTATTTAAAAATCACCAAAAAATTCATGAAATGTTCTAAGACATTTAGAAACATTGTCCAACCTTCAAACCAAATTTATTTCTTGATCATGATGCATTTTAAGAATTTCTCATTGAATTAAAAAATCATTTTTGTGCATTATTTTGATCCAAAGTTCAAAAAACCATTTCTGCCTATCCATGAAGAGTTGGACATTGATTCTTTTTGCATTGCATTGTGTTTAGCATGTAGTTTGTAAGATTAAATGGCCATGATTTGATCTTTCATTTTCCATTTGTTTGACATTTCTTTTGTTTAGGAACCCTAAAACCCTAAAAAACTTGTGAAAATCATAACTTGAGATTGGTTAAGAGTTGAGACCTCTCCTTTGGGCTTTGGTTTAGTATAGGATTAGGGGTCCTTTGTGTGGCATTTTCAATTTTTTATAATGTTGTTTGCTTCTGATTTTGGTTTTTGTTTGATATGTTATTCATAAACCCTAATCTGGGCTTCCATATGCATCCATCTTGCATTTGCATTCATACCTTGACTTGCCATGATATTTGATGCATCCATATGATTCACTTAACATCATAAGACATCTTGTAAGCATGTTTGATCATTGCATCTTTCATTTGCCATGTTGTATGCCATATGCATCTCATAACTTTTCATGTATGTTCATGTGTCTTAACTTGCTCCATTTGCATTCATAAGCTTGTATAATCATTTCCATGTGCTGACTCATGTTTGCATCATCTCATAGCATCATTAGCATCATGTATATGCTTCTGGTTTTGTTTCTCATCATGCCATCTCATCCCATTTTGCATTGCATTGCATTCATTTCCTAACTTTTCAGGTGGTGAGTGATTTTGAGAAGTGAATTTGCCTTCACTTCTCATACTTTCTTTTCATCTCTCTCTTGCATCCATGCTGCATTCTTATATGTGTTTGGATTTGAGCTTTCTCATTCTTCTTCTTCCCACTTTCTTTCTTCAAGTGACTTGACTTCTTGAATGAAGCAAGTTGCTTTGCTTCTCTTGATCCTTTCATCTGCTTCCTGGTGGTTCCATTGAAGATTGTTCTTGCAAACCTCACAAACCTTAGGAACAACCAAGCATGACAATGATTAGGGTTTTGTTTAGTCTCCCCTCTTAGTTTTACCTTTGTGTCTCTTTTGAGTCTTCTCTTTTCATCTCATAATCAGGGACTAAACCCTAAAGGCTTTAAGGCTTTGTGATTAAGCTCATGCCTGCATCCTTCTCTTAGGATGGAGTGTATAACTTTAATCCTAAGTGTTAAACCCTTAATGTGTTTAAATCTCTTAATCAATTCACTTAATAAGTATCAAGACATCACACTTGTAACTTGGGCCTTGCATTAGGGTTCTAATTCTTCCTTAATTGGTTAAGAAGGACTAACCCTAGTGTTAATGGACAAGTCCCCCTCAAGTTGTCTTACAAACCATAAAAAACACTTCATCATCATATCACTAAATAAAATCCACTTAATCAAAGGCTTGTTTTGTCATGAGTTTAATCCCTAATCATGGATTAAGTTGAGGAGTTTTCCTCAGCTTAAACATTCTCATCTATTATCCTTCTATTAGGATAGTGTAATGGGTCTGTTTAATCCTTGATTATGGCTTAACCTCATTATTCAACACTAAACAAAAAACAACAAAAACATCTAAATAATCACAAGTAGGTTAATGATCTTAATCCTACACCAAAGGTGATTAAGTGTGAGAATCTGACTTCACACTTAAGGTACTCTCATCACCCCTAATCAGAGGGAAGATGTGATGAGTTTACTAACCCATTGGTTTAGGCTTAATCTCATTATCTTATGACAAACTTCCAAAAGCAATAAAAGACTGAAAACAAAAAAACAAACAATAATCGTCTCCTTCGGGATTCTTTTCTCATCTCATTCACCCATAAACGAGAACTTGCTTCTTCCGTCTAATGCAAGACAGTTTGCACCTGAGCCAGACAGGTCATACACTTGAGCATTGACAAGCAAGCAGTTCACAAGTCAATTCACCTTTCAGTCTCTTTGGGTCGAACTACGGTGTTCTGACTTCCTCATTGCACGAGAGGATACGTAGGCATAACTTAACGGTTATCGAACAAAAGTCTCTGTATATTCCCCTCCTCCCAGCTTTATTTTCTTAAGCCTCATGATCTTGAGCATCTCACTCTTGTTCTTACACTGACACTGTATATATTACACTTTACACTTCTTTTACACAGACACCTGTACATCTTTTTCCAGCTCTTTTATACACAGATTGCACTGACACTACCCCTTTAAAACACAAATCTTTCAAGCGTGGATCCCGTCGAGTACGACGGACAATCTGGGTGCTAATACCTTCCCAGGTTGTAACCAACCCCCTTTCTCAGTTTCTCTGGTTCGCAACCTTCTTATCCATATCTTTCCAGGTCTATGCAGCATTGCCTTTCCTCCGGGATAAAAATGCCTAACTGGCGACTCTATTCATCTCCAGTGAGTTCACTGCTGTGTGTTCTCATTGTCCCTCTCGCCGACCGTTCGCGTCTGTACCTTTATTTGGGCCCATTCCCACTTATCGGGAGCGACAGCTTGGCGACTCTGCTGGGGACCCTTATACTGCAACCAGGGCTTCTGGTTCTTTTTGTGGGTTCCTCCTAGCGCTTGTTTGATTTGTGTTTACTGGGGTGTTATGTGCTTATTTGTGTTTATATATGTGCATTTATTTTTGCTTTATGTACAGTTGCTTTACTGCTTTCTTTATAGCTTTGCATTATATCATATTGTCATACTGTGCTGCTGGCTGGATCTGTTTGTTTGCTTTGGTGGGTGGGTGTTCCATTGAGAATTAAGGTCCTATACCTGGGACCTGAGTGACACCTAGGCTAGAGTGAATCATATTCTTTCCCATTCCATCTCGGTCTGGTGCGGGAATATGAAACACGGTTCAGATATGGGTTTCTTCTTGAGAACTCTGTGTTACAGATTTCCTGCAATGCTAGGGCTATCTGGGAAGCCTGCTAAGTCTGGATGACCTTTTAGTATTGACCTTCAGAAACTGAGGTGAATTAGAGGAGGAACTTTTATGGTTATTGTAAACACTGTACCTCCGGGTTAGAAGTGTTTACACTTCTCATAACTGATCCAAGTCTGAGGATCCTTGTTTTAGAACACCACCTGTGAGGGGGTAGGGCTGTTTACAGGTTTGCAGGTACCTTGACCTCAGAATACCCTGTTACTTTGACTTGATTAAGAATACTCCATGTTGGAACAATTCTTGTGATTCTAAACCCTGGACATGTGGCTCTTTATTTGGGTCCCCCACCTTGGTTACTGGATTTATAGACCTCCATCTGGAATTATTGAACATACTTGGACCTATATCAGAGTTTTTGATCAGATCCAGCTCAGTCGCAAACCCTTGCATATCATTTGCATACATAACCATTGCATCATATTGACATTTGCTTATTTGTGTTTCAGGGTATCCACTCTCATCTTTGGTTTTGGTTTTGACCCCATCTTCAGCATTGACCCATCTTCATCAGCATCTGCTTCAGCTATCACCTGCACCAGCCAATCAGTGGCCCATTCTTCAGTGTTATTATCAGCACCTGTCTCTACTCATTTTCAGCATCATGGCTCCTAAAAAGAGCAACATCACCTATCACTTCTTCCAGCCAGAGCTATCTGACATCAGGAGGATTCAGACCCTGATCACTCCAGATCATATACCATTGTTCAGGGAACACTATGGGGATATACTTTATATAGTTATGGATCTGGACCCGTCACAGAGAAGCCTGATCCACACTTGCATTCAGTTCTATGATCCCCCACTGAGATGTTTCACTTTCCAAGACTTTCAGTTGGGCCCTCTACTAGAAGAATACTCATCATTGGTTGGTATGCCTATCAGGGGTGGAATCCCTTTCAACCCTGAGATGGTCTTTCCTGGTAATGAAGAAGTAGCAAAGGCTTTGCATCTGGAACCTGTTCTGATTGAGCAGCATATGACTTCTAAAGCTGGAATCCCTGGTTTTCATCTGGATTTCTTGATCTCTCAAGATACCCTGAAAGCTTCTTTAGGAGAGTGGAAAGCTGTTTGTGCTTTATTGGCCTTGAGTGTATATGGAATTGTATTGTTTGCAGATGAGCCTCGATTCATTAGCAAGAATACAATCCATCTTTTCATTCTGAAGAACCCAGTGCCCACTTTATTGGGGGACCTCTATTACTCAGTGCATCAGAGGAATGAAAAGCAGAGGGGAAGATTAGTGAGGTGTTGTGCTCCTTTGTTCCATACTTGGTTTCTCAGGCATCTACCCAGGACAGATGCATTTTTGAACCCTCATCAGTAGAGTAACTGGGCTAAGAGACTCACTGCTCTAACTTCAGCAGATATCAGATGGTGCACTCAAAGCACCAAGGGTAGGGATATCATCACCAGCTGTGGGCATTTTCCCAATGTGCCCCTAATATGAGTTAAGGGTAGTATCAATTGCAACCCTCTGCTGTTCAGAAGACAATTGGGCTATGCACTGGTCCACACTCCTAAGGCACAAGACTTGGTTGAGACTCTTTATTGTGAGAACAAGATTAATCTGGCTACTGTTAGACAGGCAGCCTGGGCCTGGGATAATGTTCAAACCAAGGGAATAACCATTTTGGGGAAGTGCAGCAATGTGGCATCAGCACAATATTATGAATGGTCCCGTGCCAGGGCTCAATTCTCTGGAATGCCCTTTACCATAGAAGATATGCCTGAATCATCTTCAGCACCACCCCCTGCCACTATCAGTTTGGAGGAGTTTGAGAGCTTGAAGGAAAGAAATGAGAAGTTAACCCAGGCTTTGCAGAAGACCCTCCGGGAGAGGAGTGATGGTAGGATGGAGATTGAGAGGCTAGAGAAATTGAGAGTGGAGCATTTGGTTAAGATCGAGAAGTCTGGGGATTATATCTAAAAGTCTAAAGCTGGAGAACAAATTCTGAAGAACGCTTGCAAGGAAGCCCAGTTCCAGAGAGCAAGGACAGACTTGTATCTGAAGGAGAGTCAGGCCCGGTGGGTCAGGATCACCGAGGCTCGTACTCTGGAGGACAAGAAAGTTCAAGACAAGATGGAGCAACTGGAAGCTAGTGCAAAAGTGCAGCAAGAAGCCCTGGCAGCAGCCCAGAGGGAGATATCAGAGCTAAAGATCAAAGCAGGAGTGAAGAGGTCAAAGGACCAAAGCCAGCACAAGAAGTTAACAGCAGTTGTTACAACCCGGAACCTCCTCATCAGGAATCTCACGGAGCGCCCGGCTGATCCTGTGACCGAAGCACTTCTCAAGGAAGTTCGTGAGGATGAGTTTGGTCTTGGTGTTTGACCATTTGCTTGTTGTTGTTTTCATTCCATGTACTTTTATTTTCCTGTAATGAATTTTGACCCCTCCCCCCCGAGGGCTTGTAGTTGTAAAACAAACTATGTACCATTTGCTTTTGTAATATATGTATTAGTTTGTTCCATCCGAGTTTCACTTCAAAAGCAACATCAACAGCATCTTCAAGGGTCTGGAAGGGTCAAAACTGAATGCCAAACCGGATACCTTGAGAACAAATAAGCATAACTGCATTGCATGCTAACCCTTTTGTTTGTTTTGTAGGTTTTATTGCTACTAACTCTGTTGTGATATTCAGGAACTATTGCTCGGCGCCGGGTATTTCCCCTCAACCGTCCGCACCGTTATCCGACCCGTAACAACCTTCCGGGCATCCAAATGGATCAGATGCAGCAGGACCTTACTGAGGTCAGAAATCAAATGGCAAACGAAAGATTGGAAATGAGAACGCAGATGACTCAGTTTATGGAAGTGATGAACAACATGGCTCAGAGCCAGGAAAGATTGAGGGCCATGGTGGAAAGGCAGAATCAAGAAGATCCACATATAGGAACTGCTGGCACAAGCAATAACGAAAGGGTCCAACCTCATGTTAATCCCCCAGTCTTTGGACCACACCTCCATCCTGAGGTCAACATCCCTGCAAATGTTCAAGGGACTGCCACTGCAGCCAGGGTACTTCAAGAAGACCCCCAAGAGGATCAATTCACAGTAATGGGCGCTGGGGAAGAAGCTTATGATAGAAGGCTGGATGAGATAGCTGAGAAATTGAGGTCCTTAGAGTCTCAAAACTCTTTGGGTTTCGACGTCATGGACATGGGCTTGGTAGACGGGGTCAGGATTCCCCATAAGTTTAAGCCTCCTTGTTTTGAAAAATACAACGGGACTTCATGCCCCCGGACTCATTTACAATCATTTCTGGGAAGGCTGAAGGCCTATACTATGGATGAGAAGCTCTGGATGTTCTATTTCGAGGATAGCTTAACGGGAGCTTCAAGAGAATGGTACTCTCACTTGACAAGGGCAACTATTAGATGCTGGAAGGACCTGGCAGAGGCCTTCATCAGACAATATCAGTATAACCTGGACATGGCACCCAACAGGACCCTCCTAATGGGAATGTCACAGTCGTCAAGGGAAAGTTTCCGAGAATATGCCCAGAGATGGAGGCAACTGGCTGCTGCTGTTCAGCCACCTATGTCTGAAAGGGAAATGGCAGACATGTTTATGAACACCCTTCAGGGAACCTATATTGACAGGCTGGCTGCTTTCTCTTCCACTAGCTTTGCAGATGTTGTCATAGCTGGTGAGAGAATTGAGAGCCTGTTAAAAATGGGTAAGATCTCAGACAACGGTGCAAGCTCGTCCAGTAGTACAAGAAAGCCTTTTGCAGGCCCAAGAAGAACTGGCGAGACCAATGCCATCCACACCAACAGGGGCAGACCCCAGTATGTTCACAGATCAGTGGCAGCAGTCACCATTCCCGCTCCAGCTCATCCTCAGCCAGTTTATCAACCTCCGCAACAAAACTATCAGCAGCAACCTCAGTACCATCAACAGAATCAGTATCCTCCGAGAAATTACAACAACAGCAACACCAACAACAATAACCAGCAAAGGCCATTCCAACAGAGGCCTTCTCAAGCCAACAGGGTAATCGATCCGATCCCTATGCCATATGCTACATTGCTGCCACAACTCCTGAAACTCAACCTAGTTGAGCTAAGGACGCTGGCACCTCCAGATCCCAACAGTCTACCCAGGAATTATGATTCCAACGCCAGATGTGCCTTCCATTCAAATGCACCTGGCCACAATACAGAAAAGTGCAGAGCCCTGCACATGAAGGTACAAGACCTGGTAGACTCGAAAGCTCTGAATTTCGCACCACCACCCAATGTCAATAAGAACCCCATGCCAAATCACGGTGGTCCCAGAATTAACGCTATTGAAGAAGACAAGCCGTCTTATTTAATAACCAGTGTGGGTCAGATCAGGACACCGTTGGTAGAAATTAAGGCTCAGCTCCTCGAATGTCAAATTTTCCCGGGGTGTGAGTTGGGGTGTGCTTACTGCAATATTTCAGTCAATGGGTGCGATAACCTGAGGAATGGCATAGACGGTCTCATTCAGAGTGGCCAACTTCAGATCACCACATCATTTCCTACAAATCCAGCAATCTCATCACCAACAACTCCAGAACCTCCTACAACTGCAACAACCATTGTTCCTGACAATTCTTCGGCTTCATCAACAAGTGTTTCATCTGTCATTTCAACTGACCAGGCATCAACAATCTGGGTGCTAATACCTTCCCAGGTTGTAACCAACCCCCTTTCTCAGTTTCTCTGGTTCGCAACCGTCTTATCCATATCTTTCCAGGTCTATGCAGCATTGCCTTTCCTCCGGGATAAAAATGCCTAGCTGGCGACTCTATTCATCTCCAGTGAGTTCACTGCTGTGTGTTCTCATTGTCCCTCTCGCCGACCGTTCGCGTCTGTACCTTTATTTGGGCCCGTCCCATATATCGGGAGCGACAAATCGATCATAGAAGATTTGGTGCAGTTTTTCGTCCAAGTGACTCAAAATCATCGACGTTGTTTTTGTACTAATAAAGTTAATCCTGTTAACCTGTTGTATTGTGGCTTTTTTCTGATGTTGTTCTGCAGGTGTTTTTTTGGCTCATCGTTATTGTCGATGTAGTGTTGTTTTTCACGACAACAATAGGCTTGGGCATCTGGTGGTAGTTATAGAAGGCTGGTTTAGTTTGTATTTTTAGTTGAATTTTTCTAGTTTAGCATAATTGTAGTCTTGGGAATGTCTAGCCATGTAGGTTATGTGTTATGTCCTTTAGAGCATTAGTCTGCTTTAGGTGTTGTAATATTTGTGTTATGTGTGTGTGTGTGCGCGTGTGTTTTGTAATTGTGTGTGATGATATTGTTATTGTTGTTGTTGTTAATTGAAACTTTTTGGATGTTCTTATTATTAGTCAATTCGTTGAAATATTTGTGTGCATTGAATATGTTAAGCTCATACGTGGGATCCTCAAGTGTGCGGTGATGATTATGATTATTTGTGTAGCGGGTGTTTAGCTTTTGGGGTTGATATATGATGAGAAAAATGCATCTCTTTCTCTTAAGATTAGTGATTTTGGAGGTAGGTTGCATTCAAAGGTTTTCATTCTTATTGTTGTTCTTTCCATATTTGTTTTCATACACTTTTTCCAGTTTCTATTAGTGATGTTATGATAGTTTAATATAGGTGTAACTGGAAAAGATGAGTGAATATAAAATTGAAATGAATGTGAGAAAACACTTAGGTTGTGATGTTGGTTGCCTATGATATTCCTTTTGAGATATATATATATATATATATATATATATATATATATATATATATATATATATATATATATATATATATATATATATATATATATATATATATATATATATATATATATATATATATATATATATATATATATATATATATATATATATATAGAGAGAGAGAGAGAGAGAGAGAGAGAGCACAATTACTAGATTATGATATTCATTGAAGAGGATTATGATATATATATATCTATTGAAGAGGATTATGCTATATATATATATATATATATATATATATATATATATATATATATATATATATATATATATATATATATATATATATATATATATATATATATATATATATATATATATATATATATATATATATATATATAGAGAGAGAGAGAGAGAGAGAGAGAGAGAGAGAGAGAGAGAGAGAGAGAGAGAGAGAGCAATTACTAGATTATGATATTCATTGAAGAGGATTATGATATATATATCCATTGAAGAGGATTATTATATATATATATATATATATATATATATATATATATATATATATATATATATATATATATATATATATATATATATATATATATATATATATATATATATATATATATATGTGTGTGTGTGTGTGTGTGTGTGTGTGTTTTAGGTCTGTATACATATCACCAATTACATATAACCAAACATGTCATATTCTCTTTACCCTACCTTATTTCCTTACTCTTCAATGAAACAAATTCACAGCCTATATGATTTACCTCACACACTTGATGCATTATCGTAAACAAACAACAAAACTCTTAATTTTTAAAAATTGAAGATATATCCTAACTAGATTATGATATATATGTGAAAAAAAGTGATTGAATAACCAATTATATATATATGTGTGTGTGTGTGTGTGTGTGCGCGCGTGTGTCTATGTGTGTGTGAGAGAGGGAGAGAGAGAAATACATCATTATTTGGTTGCATGATGGCCATTTGTTAATGGTTATCTCATACTAGAAATTCAATCACTGAAACTAATTGTAGTTCCTTATTTTAAGATGAAGGCATAATATGTGGTTCGATTTGTATATTGTATTTCATGATTCGTATGTCTTTAGGTAGAGACTTACACAATTTCTCTTATATTTACGGCAAAATTCATAATTTCTCTAATCTTCGATCCTTTTAAATATTTTTATTAAATTGCATATTAAAGAGCATGTCATCTTATTGATTTTCATTATAACACAATCCTTTTTATCTCACATGCACTTGTCTTCTTATTCTGTGTTGTTTGAGGGTGCTTTAAATACATTTTGGTTGCTAATTATGAGAATTGATGATTTGAAACAGTTTTGAAGAGCCTTTTGATGAAGTCATATATCCTGAAGGGGATCCGATGTTGTTTCTTCATTTGTGGGATGCTGAATTTTAGATCAAAGTTGATGGTGATGTTCATGTAAATATAGGTATAATCAAGTATTCAATCTCAGTAAAAACAATTGTTACATGCTATAATTTTTTCTCATAATTTATCTTTGCGAGTTTATGAAAATAAGTTGGAAAAACAACTTATACACATGGTTTTAAAGTGATGTAATTTTTAGTTTCCCTCTTCCTTGTAATGTTCTAAATGTTTGTACTTGTTTATCCTCTATTTGACTGGATCAAGCTATAAATTTATATATTTTATTGTCAATTATTGTTTATGAATGTTATAATAGTTTGATCCCACTACATGGCTTGATTGATTATGTTGTGTCCATCAGGTAACACATCATTTTTTCCACTGGAAGAAAGGAACTCTGTTTACGGATGATCAAGGGATATACAACAAAAGAACATGGTGGGAGCAGGTCGACATTGGACAACAACTCACTCGTAACTTGCCGTTTTTAATAGTTGTTCATTTGGTTTTGTAAGTTCTCCTTTATTGTTCCTGCTGATATCACGTGGTTTTTATTTTGCACAGTTGTGTTAAATAAATAATAATTATTGTGCACTAACTAATGTAGTGTCTAATCTGATACAAACAAATGTGTTTGTGTCTTCTTATGTATTCTCATTTAATTTTCGCAAGTATCTAGGGACAACTAGCATTAACTAGAGCATGGTGTGTACTTCTCTTACATTGTAACCTGTGTCGGCTTTGTTGGTTTCAGGGGAGTTGTTTTGGATTTTATCGGGGGTGTTAATTTACCTTTCATTCGGTCAGTATTATGCTAGGATCATTGGTGCGGAGGAGCCTTTCGTAGTTCAAATTTGTTGTGTTGATCAGAGTGATGGTTTGTTGAATCTTGGTTTGCTTATCTCTTGTGTAGTGTAGGAGTTGGATTCCATCCAACTTTTATCCTCATAGACATGTCATCTTCCTCAAATATTTGCATCTCATATACTTACAAAGTCTGAAAAGCCAGTATATGGCCCTTTACATAAGTCAGGTGGGGCAAATTCCCAAAAGCTAAGTGTTGCAACAAAATTCAAGGTATATCAGTTTCATTATGAGGTGATCTAAAACATTAATTTTCATGAAATGGTCTAAAACTTTGGCAAACTAAAATTAGATATCCTATATTTTGTTGTTGTAATGATAATATTTATTTGATTCAAACTATGCAAAAATATTGCACTTGTTGAAATAGGATTTCTCATAAAATATTGCACATGTGGAAAATATGTTTTCCTCCAATTGCTTGCAGGGTTAGTTGTTCCAACTAATGCAACGCTTATAGAGCACAAATTCACATTTTATTCGCTGCATTAAACCCAACATTCTTCAATCACCTGAATCATATGAACAAGGATGTTGTGGATCTTGTTGTGAATTACAACAAAATTCAATATCAATTTGTGGGGAAAAGAATAATAGCAACCAAAATAAATGGTCTACAATAATAATAATAATAATATGTACACATGTAATACAACAGGATAAGGCAAGAAACAAAATAAATGTTTGCTTACCCAGTTCGATCAAACGATCTACTATGGGGGAGAGGGCAACTCTCCAATTTACTATACTCAGAAAGTTGTTATAAGAGATTACATATGAGTTACAAGAAAATAGCCTTCGCCTTCAGGATCCCAAAAACAACCCTGAAGGCGCCCAAGAACAACCATATTTTTTACCTAAGTGTTTCTCGACCTCTCCAACTCTCAATTTATGAATCACTTAAACCCAATGTGTAATCCAAGGTTTTCTTTGTGTTGTAACCTAATACCTTTAAACTCTTGCTCTCCCTTGTTGGTGTAAACCCTAAGATTGTCACACACCAAACATATAAGAGATACATATTTATAATAACAAATAGCCAACAAACAAAGCCTAAAATTTGGATCCATGGACCGAGCCGAGAAAAAACAAACCTGAAAAACTAAAAATGATATTTACTGTACGGATAATACTATTCATCCGTACGAACAACATTATTCATTTGTACATTCGTCACTATTCATTCGTGCATATGGCATTATTCACCGCCCAATTTCTTTTTCCCGTTCGACTTTTTAAAACTTCTGATTTTTGCGGTAAATGTTATCTCCAAAATATGTTTTCCTTCTCTTAATCAACCAAGGTTTTAAGACACATTTACAACAATCTCCACCTTGACTTTAAACCGTGTTGATACCGATTTAACAATTAACAAAATTGTTGCTCTCTACCAAGTTGAAACTCTAATCATAACCTTGATCAAATTCAAGCAACCCTTGAATCTTGATCTCGCCACTTGTAACCACTTGTTTCCAGTTAACTTTTTCTGCTTAGGTAATTTAACAAGCCTACAAGTATGATTTTTCAACTACCCTTGACTCCACCTGTTTTCAAATGCCTCTCTGAAGTTTTTTCTTCTTTTATTTTACAGTCCTTCAAACACAGTAAAAACATAATATCCAAGGCTAGCATAATTGTCCCTTTGAGATGTTACAATAACTCTTCTTACCTTATCTTGTGTCAAATGATAATCAAAGATCTCTGTAATCGTTCCATCATTACTGCTAGTATCCATAGTAGGAAACTCCACCTTAAACTGAGTTTTCTCCATTATAGTTTCTACCAGTTTTCTTCCTTGGTTTTCACTATTCTTCTTTTGAAGAAATTCTCTACCAACCAAGTAAGTTGTTTTAACCTCAACTCTTCCCCAAAAACTTAATAACAAACTCATCAGTAACATGCATTTTTATCCCTTGATTTCTTCAAAATTCATCATACTCCTCTAAAACTTTCTCAAGGCATTCATAACTCCTTAAACTCAAATCCCATAGCTTTTTCTTGTCATGAAAGCCTCCACTAGTTACCGATGAATGAATAACAACATTTGAACCTTCTAAAATATATAAATAACATATTTTAGACCCCCTAGCAATAATCAATTCATCACGTGAAATCTTCAACACTCCACGTTCAACTCTAGTACAGTAGCCTAGATCATCAAACATACTTATATATAACAAATTTCGCTTGAGTTCTGGAACATACTTCACATTGTGAATAAGAAGTTCATGATCATTAAACATTTTAAATCAGACTGTATCAATACCATGGACCATGCATATCTTATGATTACCAAGGCGAACTACTCCACCTTGCACCATCTTCAAAGTTTCAAAGTATTATATTCTTGGACACACGTGATAAGAGCAACTCGAGTCAATGACCCAACTATCTTCAATTTCCAAACTTGATACTATTAGTGATTCGGCATAATCATAACTTTCCTCACCCAGGGCAAATGCAGCTTCAACAGAATCTTCATTGAGCTTTCTTTCAGGACAATCCCTTTTAAAGTGACCGATTTTCTGACAATTAAAACATTTTACCTTTGAATTGTCATACCTCTTTGATTTGGACATCCCTTTACGTTCATCTCCTCCTCTTGACACATTTAATCCTTCACCATTATCTTTAATCTTCAAATATTTCAACTTTGAAAATTCATTGGATTTCACCTCCGTCTGGACTTCATCCAAAGTAATAGTACCTTCCTTGCTATAAAGAAGGGCATCCTTAAAGTGCTCAAAGGATTTAGGTAATGAACTCAGCAGGAGCACAACCTTGTCCTCATCATCAATCTTCACTTCAATATTCTCAAGATCATCGATAATCTTGTGAAACTTTGTAAGTTTTTCAACTATGGATTTATTCTCCACCATTAGGAATGAATAAATTTGTTGTTTCAGATACAACCTGTGAGCCAAAGACTTTATCATATACAATGATTCAAGTTTTGTCCACATAGCAACCACAGTTTGCTCCCTGGCGACTTCTCTTACAACTTTATCCCCAAGGCACAAGATAATGGAACTCTTGGACTTATCCATCATCTCGGTCTTCTATATCTGCGTAAGCCCTGCAGACATCAATGTTTCACTCTTCAAAGCATCAATACACTTCTCTTCAATTAAAATTGCTTACATCTTAATTTTCCACAACCCAAAGTCGTTGTTACTGGAAAATTTCTTGATCTGCCATCTACTAACCATGATGCTCACTTTGCTCCATGCTCACCGCACCACTTGTTGTGAATCTTGTTATGAATTACAACAAAATTAAATATCAATTTGTGGGGTAAAGAATAGTAGCAACCAAAATAAATGGTCTACAACAATAATAATTAGTACACAAGTAATATAATAGAATAAGACAAGAAACAAAATGAATGTTTGTTTACCCAGTTCAATCAAACGATTTACTTTGGGGGAGAGAGCAGCCCTCCAACTCACTATACTCAGAAAGTTGTTACAAGAGATTACAAATGAGTTACAAGAAAATAGCCTTCGCCTTCAGGTTCCCAAGAACAACCCTGAAGGCGCCCAAGAACAACCTTATTTTCTACCCAGGTGTTTCCTAACCTCTCCAACTCTTAATATATGAATCACTCAAATCCAATGTGTAATCCAAGGTTTTCTTTGTGCTGAAACCTAATACATTTAAACCTTTTCTCTCCCTTTTTGGTGTAAACCCTAAGATTGTTACACACAAAACATATAAGAGATACATATTTATAATAGCAAATACCCAACAAACAAAGCCCAAAATCTGGATCCATGGACCAAACCGAGAAAAAAAAACCCGAAAAACTAAAAACATTATTCACCGTACGGACAATACTATTCATCCGTACTGAGAAACACTATTCATCCGTATAGACATCACGCTTCATCCGTGCGGATGGCACTATTCACCGCCCAATTTTTTTTCATCTGACTTTCTAAAACTTCTGATTTTTGCGGTAAATGTTATCTCTAGAATATGTTTTTCGTCTCTTAATCAACCAAGGTTTTAAGACACATTTACAACAAAGGATTTGTACAACAACAACTGAGATGTTGTGGGGTGCTGGAAGTTGTTCGAATATCAAGATTTGACTTTCCAACAAGAATGTCTCGCCAAAGGTTTACCAAAAGGTATATGACCAAAAGTAACTGATGATTCTAGTTACTTCCATCACCTACACCTCATCCCTTATTCCATATTAGATTTCTTATATGTAATTATAACCATTTTCTTATTGGATTGGGTGTAGTGAATCAGATATGGATTTCTTTTCCTTGATAGTGTTGCATCTCAAGATCCACATAGTGTTTCAGTTTCAATTCTTCACCAATTTAATATTTTGCCTGAGATGTATCAAGTTGGCTACATATTTTTTTCCTAATAGGACAAGTAATTTTTTATAGTATGAAAATTATCAGATATGGTTTTTTTCTCACTTCCTAACCACTCAGCTGAATGTTATATCTATGTAATAGTAAATTTACAAAAAAAAATGTTGAATTCAATTTACTATGTGAATAATTATGAGCTAACAAGCTATTCGAAGTTGCATTGAACCTATTCTACTACCATAAAATGAATATAAGATACTTGGAAAGTGGAAAATCAATCATATTCAATGTCTAACTAATACACATTATTTTCTTTGATCCACAAAACTTTTTAACCCTTGTTTTATGTAATTCACGCAAGTATGGTGCCTGTAAGACATATAACATAAGAAAATGGTACCGATGAAGAATGTTATGTATATGTGTGTTTTGGCGGTGAAATAATATTAAACCCACGTTCAGTTCAAAGCTTTAGTTTGTAGCTTATTGAATATCACTGTGATAAGACTTAATATCGTGTGGTCAAGGTGATTATCTGCACACTCAAACACGAGATAAAATTGATATTAATTTTGTCAATGTTACTGTGTACGATTAGGTTTAAGTTGTCAAATAGAAAAATAGATCTTTAGTGATTGTGGATTTAATTGAATTAGTATTTCCAATTTGTATTTCTATTTATATCTAAAGGTCCGCCACCATGATATTTATTTATTTTAAATTTATCCTGCTTTGACCATATTTCAGAATGATGTGCTTGAAGATACTAGAAATCATACCTTTCATGGCATATTACTCGTGCAAAGTTGTTTTAGGGGTTACCTTGCTTGTCATGTATCTGTAGTCATGTATTTCCCTTTTCTCTGCCTCATTCTTCCAGCCTTTAATATGGTGTTAATGTAAGTATACATAATGAAAACATATTATCTATGCATGCATTTATTCGGGGAGATAAAACAAGAAATGCATATGTTGTTTTGCTTCAGAGACATAAAGTTGTTGTTATTATACATAAGTAGAAGTAGTTTTTGTCATAAACAAAGTTCAGATTATTAAAGATGTTACAATTGTCATACAACCATATTAGAATTTATATTTTGTAGTGTCAAGATTTATAATACCACTGTTTATTTATTTTGGATGTTTGAATTAGAGCTTACAACTATGATGCCTAACATAATAAGAGCATCAAATACAATACACATATGGCGCCATGGTATGTTGTCACTTGAAAAATACAGGATACGATTGAAGCTACATATATAAGTTAACATAAAATCATTGTTTATTTACTCTATCATATCATTATACCAGTTGTTTTGTTAGATAAATATCTTCTAATATTTTGGAAACTTCTCATGGCAAGGTGTTTTCCTTTGTTTTCTCAGAGTCACCTAGTGGGCAATGTGTTTAACTGTTGAGATGGATTCATCAGGGATAATTGCTACACTAGGTTTGTTATGTATTTTTTCCTACTAGATGGAACACACGATTTGAGCTTTAGTTGCTTGTACTTTAGTTCGTTTTTTAAAATGTTTGCTTGAATAATGGATGCTTATACTACTCTACCTCAATAAATCATGATTTTCTTGGAAGTCAATACATATCGTGTCACTTTTCCTTTTCCACCAAATGGTACTTTCTATTCATTGTAAGTTAACATAGTTAACCTTCACTACAAGAAAATTGGCATGTTGCGACGGTTGATTTTGGCATATTACGGCGGTTCAAACTGTCGTAAATTACAAGTTACGACGGTTTTGGTTCTGTCGCAAAAACGTGTGTTGCCAGGTTGTATTGCGACGGTTATTAAAACCGTCACTCCAACCGTCGTTATAAGTTGCGACGGTTAGAAAACTGACGTTAATTGCAAATAACGACGGTTTAAACCGTCGTAATTATATTTACTAATTCTAAATAAATTATGCTTGTTGCGACGATTTAAACCGCCGTAATTTTATCTACAAGATTTATTTTATAATATTATTTTTCATAAATTATTTTCATCTCAATTTTTTTTTATATTCTTTTTTTTAGTCTATGAAGGTAGAAAAAAATAACATTTAAAACAATTACAAATATATGAGTTGTATCATTCAGTTTACAAATATTCAAAGTGTCAATTGTTAGTTTAACTATGATAATATGAGATAACATAATTTTAATGTATGTGTTCACCTTATTACAATGTATGAATTAAGGTAGTTTATAACCGTTCCCAAGCTTTGTAAAAATAAAAAAGGAATTGCCTTAGCATTCCCAACAAATTGATCTATACATAAAAATTTCTTTCCCTAACTAACTACCAATCATATAAGTAGTCTGTAACATATTTTCAAGTTGTAGATGAGTGAGATGAGCGAGACCTGGCAAAATTCGACTCATCTGAAAACTAGATGATGGCATATGTTATCACAAGGGTAAGGACAATCAATGTCCTTAATCGACAATCATGCTAATAGCCACAAGAATCGTCCGCTGGAGGACTAAGCTTGATTTGATCTGTCGACAAAAAGAAAATATATCAGTTAATAACATGTCAAGTAAGTCATGCATGACAAAGCTTGATTTGATTTCTGTTTTCCCCTGAAAGTAGGCCAAATTGCATAACAAATTAACAAGACAATAATTTTACTCTCATTTTGTCTCTCTCTTCAATTAACTACAATCAGTTGAATTTTCTTTCTTTCTATTTTTTAGTATCATCAAAACAAGTTGAATAATTTGTATCAATGATTACTAACACACATACCTAAGCAATGAATGAATGTTTACCTTGAGAGTTTCAGAGCAGTGGACTTTTAAAATACTTGCCTTTTCTTGAAGTTGAATTACCCACCAATTTGTGCTTCTTGAACATATCCTTCGAAAACTCAGTCAGTACCAATGGCTCAAAACCATCTTTTGTTCAATTCAATGCATCAAAAATACATCAAAATCAACATAACTAATCAAAACCAAGTCAACTTCAACAAATGTGAAAGTGAACTAATTCTGCTATATGCTACAAAATCAGAGAGTTTCCTTTCCATACAATGATTTTAATTGCCCTATATTAGTAAAACTTAAATCTAGGACCATTCTATATCCATTTATTTTATAACAGAATATTTGTATGCCAAAATTTAGAGATGTCTATGTTATACACTACATGTTTTCTGCACAACAATTTTCTTCTGTCAAAGAATAACACAATCACTTTATTTCATGAATTAACATAGAAAGAAGACCCCGTCTTGGAATATTTGAAAAATATATATATTTCCCTAAAAATTTAATGACAAAACATATTTGATGCAGTTATTTTAACAATTTTTCATCACAATATAATATACTTCATCCAATGAAATCCACAGTTTTTAAATTCACTCATGTAGCAATTTTTACTAGTTATCTCAATACCATAATTGTAGATAAAAGTTATAAACTTACTATCTAAAGAGGATTAATGTCCTACATATCTAATGTCCATACTTCATAGTATTATATGTATACAAACATACAAACAACAATGATAATATAAAAATAAAAAATAAATAAATTATGTATCTTCACTCAATAACAATACACAATCACTATAATAACATCATACAATATATTTCACACTTCAAACCATATATAGCCGCCATAGAACAATTTCAATTGAACAAATCTCAATAAAAAGTTACCTCATTACTATTCATGCAACCTTTTCAGTTGAACAAATCTCAATAAGAAGTCAATGGCAAACAAGGCAAAGTAAAAGAATTTGTCATGCATGTTAACTAAAGACTATTTTATACCAAAAAAAGTGTTATTCTTAATGAAGCTTACTCGGCTTCCACCTCATTGAAGTCTCTCGCTCTCACATTAGATGATTTCCTTATACCTAAAATTAAAAAGTGAAACAACATTAATTCATATTACTTTTAGTATCTTCAATTTTCATCAACCTTTTAAATTTGCGAGCAGGTTTAGTGCTTATAGTTATTTCGCCACAACTTGCATGTGATTCTTCACTGATGCTTGGATCAACAACATGCATATAACTTTCCTCAATTTGAGAAACAAAGACTCGTCCTTTTCTAATCACACAATTGTTCAGCTCAAGCAATGGGGTTCAGGTTTCATTAACATGGGAGGTACATACATTTTTACTGTTGTCACCATCATTAACAGGGGACGTACATACATTTCAACATTGCTACTATCAATGATGACATTTTCAGTTTCATTAAAACTCAAAGAGCCAACATCTTGTTCTTCCTGGAGATGAACATGTGAAATACAACCTCAGATGACAAACCTGTTTCTTGACTTACCTGAAAAATTCAATTTGCTTCAGAATAAATTATTTAAACACAACCACAACCAACAAAGTTATCACTTTTATATATTGTACACACAAGCAAAACAAATAAACCTAATTTTCCAAAGAAAAACAAACAATTTTTAAGGATTCACCAACAGATTAGCAAAATTAAAACAATGCAGGAGAATAACCATTTTCAAGTTGTAGAAAGTTAATTAAAAATAAAATATTTTATTCTATAATAAAATAGGAGGGTAAGCTGAATTGAATGACCTTAGTTATATTTTATACGACAATAATATTTTTTTTAAAGTTCTATTCATTTTTATTAAAACTTTTGCGGCAGTTGAGTTTAACTGTCGTAAATAGAGAATTAGGACAATTTTTACATAAAGGTCGCAACTCATATGTCATAAAATAGAAAATTTCTTGTAGTGCTTTTGGAGGGTACATAAGATACATTACCATATAAAGTAATGCTTGTCTTGCTAACCACATATGATCGTATCACACTGTCATTCATCATTAACACTTTTGTATCTCAATGACTTATGTATACCACTTAGTTCCATCTCATATTTCCTTATGTTAGTTCAACTTATTTATAACTTTTTAATCCAAGTATTTAAGGTATAACACACTTCATTAATCAAAATTAAGTGACTCATTTGTAACTTTATAATCCAAATTAAGTGATAAATAAACATGCAACACAATAAGAAGGACTCGTGTCTCTATTCAGCTGCTCACCAAATGAAATAACAGGTAAAGCATAAGCAAAGAAAATATAGGTCGTTGTTGCTTCAATATGATGAAACAACTGAGGACCAAATGATACAGAAAGATACTAGTGATGAAAACCTGGAGTATTCGTTGGATCGCAATGAAAACACCAAGCTACCAACTTTTGTGAATTTTATCAGTGAAACTCATTATTTTTACGGGACACTATCACCACAATACCTTTTTTTTAATCAACGACTTTCATAAAAACTTCCCTTAAAATGTCATGCGTTTGAGGCTGATTCAAAAACCTTTAGAAAAACTTTCCTAAATGTCTCTCGCTCAACATAATTGAATTACATGAAATTGTTGATTTTTTAAACTTTCTTGAGCCACACTCAATTATCTACTTGTAAAAAAATATAAGTAACTACGAGTTTATTCTTATTTATTAAGTTAATAACTATCGACTTGATATATATATATATATATATATATATATATATATATATATATATATATATATATATATATATATATATATATATATATATATATATATATATATACTAGTATGATACCCGTGCGTTCGCACGGGTCCTGTCTCTATTCACACATCACTTGTCAATTCTGCCACTTTTCAGGGTTTAAATTTTGTGCAGAGTAACCAATTAAATAGGTTAATAAATCCAACAATATTAATATGGATAATTACAAATACAATTCAAATATATTAATAACGGACCAGACCAGAGTAACAAAATTAATAACGGATTCAAATATATATAATTTATTGTTTCATAAATCCGTTCATATGTTTTCAACTCTTCATGACTTGTATTGGTCACAAACTGATGATACACGTGTCTTTATAGTTTAATTGTATTATTTAATGTGTGATTGGTTTTACTATGATAAAAAAATTATTTAAATTTAATTAATTTTATAAAACTTGTTCAAATTAAAAGCGATTAAAAAAATAAAGAGATTTCTTTTCTGATGTACTTAAATAAAAATGAGTCGAATAATAAATTAGTGATAAAAATCATTTTCATAACCAAAACTACAATTTATAGCCTATAATAGAATAAGCTTTGAAAACAAAATCAATTCTATTTTACAGTAGTCAAACATATCAAAATCAATTTTATATCTTTAAAGTCACTCTTGACTCTTTTAAAAATGAATCTTAACAAATACTTTGATGATTTGTTTTTCCATGATATTTTATTTTATTTTTCGGTAAATTTGGTTGAGACAATTTTCTTCTAAACTTTCAATTTTCATTAACTCTAACATCTCAATTATAAATAGAAGATGTTGTGAAAATTGATTTAATTAGTTACGCCAAAAATGCTGATGTGTGATATAGAGAATAATGACAACTAAAATAAATTGTCTAAAGCAAAATTAATATGTCAAATAGTGTTAGAAAATCCACAAGTGCAAGAATAAAATAAAAGACGAGTGCACGCATAATTTAGGCAACTAGTTAAATTAAATCGATCTAGTAAGGGGGAGAGAGCAAGTCTTTGGTCTAATATACTTCAAAAGTTGTTACATGAGATTACAAGATGGGTTACAAGAAAACAATCTTCCAAGTTCATAAGAACATCTTTTATTTTATACCCAATTTTTTTCAATCTCTTCTCCTAATATATGAATCACACAAACTCATGATGTTTATAAGTGTTTCCCAATCCTCTTCAATATCCCAAAAAATTTCAAATCATATGAAAAATGAATATTAAGAATCCATCCATTTGTATCTCTAAGCTTCTCTCACTAGAATTTCACCACTTAAATCAAAAGCGATCGATGACCACATTTGTAAAGGCCTAGAATTTGAAAAAGAAAAAAAAAACACATTTTCAGACCCAAAACACTCATAATGTACCTGGCTCATCTGCTTCGCGCTTGACTACTCGTATAACATCCCGTGCCACGCGCCTAAGGCTCCTTACAACGTTAAAATTATAAGGTGGTATAACTTATCTCCTTGTCTTGTCACGAGCCAAATGATAATAATGAGATATTATAGGTTGTCCCTAATTAGAATTGGAAAGAAAAGCCTTAACTTCCTTCCCATCTCTAGTATCCCTAGCAGAAACCTCCACCATAAGATGGATTTCCTTCACCATAATTTATGATTCTTTAACCTCCAGATCTTTACACATCATCCCCGTGTAGATCTGATCAAAAGTGACATACATGCTTATAATGAATTTTGTTCCTTCAGATTCCACCTTCTATAGTTTGTAACCCTTCATACCTTAAAAATCTTTGGCAACCCAACTCCAACCAACATGCACCTTAAATGGCATTTTTCTTATATTTAGGTAGAACATTTTGTTAAGGTGTGCCAACAACATTTCCATACCTCTTTATACCTTGTTTCCAACAAAAACAATTAAATTGCACAAAAACTAACTTCGGACCATTGTCAGTTATTCTTTTACTAACATGATTTGAACTCAAATTCCATAACTTGTTTTTTTAGAAAGTCTTTAATAGTTAATGATGCATGACAAATAATAGTGGAACCATCTAAAATATACAACCCACACGTTTTAGACCTTTTAGCCATGAACAATTCATCATGCTAAAATTTCAACACCCATGTAGAACTCTAGTGCAATAACTTAGATCATCAAACACACTTATGGACAACAAATTTTGCTTAAGCTTGGGAACATACCTCACATTTCTTAGAAGGAACTCACGATCATCGCACATTAAGTCTAATTGTACATATACCACTACAACAAAAATGACATTTAACAGTGCACCTTAGACAGCGCTTTCTTAAGGAAGCGCTGTCTAAGGTTAAAATTAATAGCAAACACATAAACTGTTTAAAAAAAATTAAAAAAGTGTTGTTAAAAGTCCTACCTTAGACAACGCTTTTAGAAAGCGCTTTTAAAGCTAGGCCTTAGACAACGCTTTGTCAAAAGCACTGTCTAAAGTCTTTCAATTTAAAAAATAAATTAAAAACAAAAGCGCTGTCTAAGGGGGGCTTAGACAACGCTTTTCAAAAGCGCTGTCTAAGGCCTACCTTAGAAAGCGCTTTTATCAAAAGCGATATCTAAGGTCTAATTATATTAAAATTATACAGATCTATTTTCATTTCTTCCTTTCCCTCTCTTCTGTGAACGACGAACAGAAATCGCCATTTTCGCCCTAACGAGCTTCAACAGTCTTACCTCCACCATCGTCCACCAGATTCTACCTCCGTGAAGTCCACCGCCGTACAACTGTCGTCTTCCGTTCAAAAAGGTATGTTCTTGATAATGGTATTGTTCTTGTTCTTGTTCTTGCTTGTTTTTTTGCTGAAAAGTTGCATATTCTTGAAATTTTATTGCTTGTAGTTACTATGTATATATAGTATGAACCATAAGATTCATTGATGGATAATGTTCTTGTTCTTGTTCTTTTGTTGTTACTATGTATATACACTGAGTTTATATAAATATTAACACTGAGTTGTTAGCTTCATTACCTGAGAAGTTTTTTTGTTGAATCTGTAGACTGAGTTAAAATTAAACATTTAGGATACAGAGTTTTTGTTTAAAACATTTAGGATACGGAGATACGTTAGTCATTGGTGTTATGTTCGATAAGTCTAATATTGTTGTTATTATATGAAACTCTATTTTCAACTTCAATGATGTAAATATCTGTTAAATGTGAGAAAATGAAGTGAACTTGAAAGTTATTAGAATATTTGAAGATACTACCTTAGTTATGTATTTTCGTCTGGATTTAACTGGGTTATTGTCGTTTGGAGAAACATTGGTTATGTATACGTTATTGAAGTTGATATTGATTGTTTACCTTAATAAGTAGGAAAACCATGGATAAAACATTGACTCTGTGTTGATCGAATGACCAAAGAGTACGAGAATGGGGTTGCGGAATTAGTTAAGTTTGCTGTTCAACACGCTGAAAACCCCAGACGAATGCATTGTCCTTGCTTGCGTTGTTGTTATATTGGTAAGGTTGACGCAGATGGATTGAAATCGCATTTACTGAGGCATGGAATTGATCAAAGTTATCAGTGTTGGATATTTCATGGTGAGAAAATTAACAAGACTGTTGAACTGAGTGGAAAAAGTAATACGACCTATGCTTCATACGACAAAGACACAGAAACATACGATTGTGATCGATTTGAAGAGAATGTAGAAGCACATGAAGAAGATCTTCATGATTGTCCTGAAATGTTTGAGAGGATGGTAAGCGATGCAGAGAAACCGCTTTACAAAGGTTGCACTAAATTCTCAAGACTGTCTGCGGTATTAAAGTTGTACAACTTAAAGGCGGGCAATGGATGGTCGGATAAAAGTTTCACAAAGTTGTTGGCCCTTATGAGAGAAATTCTATCGGATGATAATGTTCTTCCTAATCGAACCTATGAGGCAAAAAATGCTGTGCTCTATTGGCATGAGCTATGATAAGATACATGCTTGTCCTAACGATTGCATTTTGTTTCGTAATGAATATGCATCGTTAACCGAGTGCCCTAAATGCAGTTTGTCTCGATATAAGAAAAGATTGTCTCCCGCAAAAGTCTTATGGTATTTTCCCATAATTCCGAGATTTAGGCGCATGTTTCATAGTGAAATCGATGCAAGACATCTGACTTGGCATGCATATGAAAGAATTATTGATGGAAAGTATCGGTATCCGGCTGATTCACCATAGTGGTCGAAGATTGATAATGATTATCATGAGTTTGGAGAAGAAGCAAGAAACCTTCGCTTGGCATTATCAACTGATGGAATGAACCTGCATGGTCTTCAAAGTATCTCACATACCTTATGGCCTGTGATTTTTATGATTTATAACCTACCTCCATGGCTATGTATGAAGCGTAAGTACATGATATTATCTATATTAATATCTGGGCCTAAACAACCAGGGAATGACATAGACGTATACTTGACACCTTTGATCAAAGATTTAAAGATTTTGTGGGAGAACGGTGTAGAGGTTTATGATGGATATAGGAAAGAAAGTTTCAATTTGAGGGCGATGTTTTTTGGCACAATTAATGATTTTCCAGCATAGGGGAATCTATCTGGGTATAACATTAAAGGTCAACGTGCGTGTCCTGTTTGTGAAGACGGAACCGATACGATTCGATTGGAACTTTGTCAGAAGAATGTGTTTCTCGGTCATCGTAGATTCTTACATTCTAAACATCACTACCGTGGGTGGATAAAAGCATTTAATGGAGACACCGAACAACGTAAAGCTCCACCCGCATTGTCAGGTGACCAAGTTTTTGAAAAGGTGAAAGATGTGCGTACTGAGTTTGGAAAGCCTTTTGCACATAATGTTGTCAAAGGTGGGTGGAAGAAAAGGTCGATATTTTTTGAATTGACATATTGGAAGTCTTTGTACGTGAGACATTTTCTTGATGTTATGTATATTGAAAAAATGTATTTGAAAGTGTTATTGGTACATTACTCAATATAAAAGGAAAGTCTAAGGATGACCTTAAAGCAAGGGAGGACATGTTAAAAATGGGAATGAGAACTGAATTAGCACCCGTGAAGAAAGGAAAACGAACATATCTACCACCTGCTGCTTTTACTTTATCTAGAAAGGAGAAAAAAAATTGTGTAAGTCTCAAAGTGAAGTTAAGGTTCCAGAAGGATACTCATCAGATATTAGAAGACTTGTTTCTATGAAAGACCTCAAGTTGAAGAATTTGAAGACACATGATTGCCATGTTATAATGGAACATTTTCTACCGATAGGTATACGTTATATTTTGCCAGAAAAAGTAAGAATATGATGTTGAATATAATGTCGAATATGATGTTGAGACATCTTATCTGTTACTTATAAACATGGTAAGGCATACATATCAATACTTAAATAATTCTGATATATCAGAGTCAAACATGCTTCAGGATGTTGTGACATTTGATAGGACATTCAGTTCAGGTACTGCATAAAACATAAAAGATATAAAGAACACAGCAGAATTGTTAACCCAGTTCGATCAAATCAATCTACTCTGGGGGCTACCAAGCCAGGAAGGAAATCCAATATAAGTAATATTAATTCTGGACTTAAACCACTCAGTTTAATCTTTCACTTAATATCTACCCAAGGCAATTTCTACCTAAGACACAACTTAGATATGAGTACCAACTCACTCCCCCTCAATCACACAGTGATATGTTACAATGTTTAATAAAATTGAAGTCACACTTCAAACACAACAACTTGATTTTACTTAACAGTTTCAATCAAGACACAATACTTCTCTTGCTTACAAGCTTCGAGAATCACAGGTGAAACAACCACAATATGGTTCCTTGTTACGCACGGCTGCCTCAAGAACACAACCCTAATAATGTTTACATTTTCGATTCATTGGGTTAATTCTAAACTAGGTTACAAGGTTTCTTTTATAACCTATTCCCTACTAGATTTGGGCCTAAACAATCACAACAATAGCTGCTACAAATATGCAGAAAAAATCTGCTACAAATATACCAAAAGATCTTCAAATATAAAAACTCCTAAAATATCTCTAAATATAGAAACTCTATATTTTTCAATATTTGTCTTCAATTTAAATTGAGTCTTTAAGATCTTCTAAATCAGCACCCTTTAAATCAGCGCCACATATGATTGCATAATATCTCCAGAATATTCTGCATCTTTAAAAAATAATTCCACCTGTGATATCAGAATATTTTGTAGAATATTCTGCATAATTCAGATCTGATAAATCCCACTGTCATCACCTTGAATTAGGGTTAGTTAGTTTGTTACCTCCTTGATTCAAGGTGAGTTAGTTATTCTGTTATACTGAATTCAGATAACTAATCTCCCTAAATATGCGCCTTGTATTGCTTATCTCTTTCCAATTAATTCCAGATAAATTCCCCTGAATTTACTCAGTTCTGTTGCGCATCATTTAAGTCTGGTAGCAGGTTTACGATGTCCCAACATCTGGTGTGACATCCTGATGTCTTGACTTAAGTGTTACTCTGTTTGACAATGTCACAACATCTGGTGTGACATCCTGAACTAAGTTCAACACTTCTTGTTTGATATCTATCTGTAACACATGACAGTAATGTTGTCATGACAGTTGCAGATGTTTTAACATTTTCTTTGACATATGTCTGTAACATATGACAGTAATTCTGTCATGACATTTGCAGATGTTTCAACATCTTCTTTGACATCTGTCTGTAACATATAACAGTAATTATGTCATGACATTTGCAGATGTTTCAACATTTTCTTTGACATCTGTCTGTAACATATGACAATAATTCTGTCATGACATTTGCAGATGTTTCAATATCTTCTTTGACATCTGTCTGTAACATATGACAGTAATTCTGTCATGACATTTGCAGATGTTTCAACATCGTCTTTGACATCTGTCTATTATTATAACCACATTTATCTGTGCCACCATGTCAGGACATCATATTTGACATGTTCTTCCAGAATCTATACCATGTTAATTTAACATATGGAACTTCTTATTCAACATTTTCCAGCCATATTAGTTTTACCAAACATAATGCCAATCATAAAATAATAGGATTAACAAGTGCCATAACTAAATTGTGTTTTTTCTTTAGGTCAATCTGTAGTAAGGTGATCGATCCCAAGATCTTACCAACACTACAAAAGAGATTGTAATTACCTTGTGTGAGCTTGAAATGTATTTTCCTCCGTCTTTTTTTGACATAATGGTTCATCTTGTGAAAGAGACACAGTTGTGTGGACCAGCTTATATGAGATGGATGTACCCTGCTGAACGGTATATGAAAATATTAAAAGGGTACGTGAAATCCCGAAGTCGACCAGAGGGTTGTATTGTTGAACGATACATTGTTGAAGAAGCTGTTGAGTTTTGTACTGAATATTTGACTAACGTTCAATCGATTGGACTCCCCAAAGTTCAGATTTTCGAAAAACTGGAAGGTAAAAAATTAATTGGAAATAAAATTGTGACAATATCAAGGGATAAACGGGATCAAGTTCATTTGTATGTTCTGCACAATGATAATGAGGTTGAGCCATATGTTGAAATGCACAAGGATGTACTCCGAAGGTTAAATCCGAACAGAAATGAAAATTGGATAGTTAGAGAGCACAATCAAAGTTTCATACAATGGTTAAAGGATCATATTTATTCGAAGCGCTCTTCAGATCCTTCTTCGGTAACAGAAAGGTTGGGATGTTTGACATATGGTCCAAGTTTGCATGTGTTTTCTCATAGCGCATACTCAATTAATGGATACAAATTTTATACCAAAGAACAAGATGATAAGAGTACTATGCAAAATAGTGGTGTCACTGTGCTAGCTGAAGCAATGCATATATCAAGTATGAAGGACTTAAACCCCAAATATGCAAATTTGTCATATTTTGGAGTTATTGAGCACATTTGGGTGTTTGATTACGAGAAATTTCAGATTCCCATCTTTGGTTGCAAGTGGGTAAATAGTAGTGGCATGCAAATGAATAAGTCTGGATTTTTGCAAGTTGATTTTACTAGGGTGAGGTACAAAGATGAACCTTTTATTCTAGCATCTCAAGCTAAACAAGTGTTCTATGTGAATGACCCGACGAGTACAAAATGGTATATAGTGCTTTTCTCTAACAAAGTGGTTGATGATAGCGGTGTCGATCAATGTGATATTGATGTTGAGAATGAGTCATGCATTAGACGAAATGAGTTGAATAGAAATGATGAAGATGAGGATCTTATAGCGGATGAGTCATATATAAGAAACGATCATAATGAGGGAATTTAGATCAATTCATCTATACGCATTGCTAAGAAACAAGTGATTAATATTCCAACAAAGAAAAGAAAGAGATGTTAGTGAAAGAGGTAAATTATGCAATTATATCCTTGGTTTCTTGATTATAAGTTATATTTACACATATCTCTCATATAATTAAATAGTTGAAATTAAATCAAACTATGTTATATTATTATGTAGTACTTTGATGAATTCAAGTGTGCATATTATACAAAAGATCAAGTGGACGAAATCAAAGAGGAATGGTGTCAATTCATTATAGAGCTAGGTGTTATGTGAGGTATAATATTGTACTCTTACTTTAATTGATGAGAATTTAAATATGTGTAACATTGTAATTTCTATAATATTGTTTATTAATTGAATTGCAATCTTTGTGTTGTTTCAGGACCTATGTATATTTGAAGCAATGCTTTGGATGAATTAGATATGTGTACTTATAATATGTACATTTGTAGTAAAATGCAATGACTTGTAATTATAATAGGCCAAAATGGTTTGAATTGGTATATATATGTATATTGGTTTGAATTGCATTTTATGGATTTATAATTTTCGTGCATAAATTGATATATAATTTGTGATATTTGTCTGCCAAAATTTGGTTGAAAACAAGTCAAAATTCTGGTTTAAAAACCTGGTAAAAAAGTGGTTTCAAAAACATTATTCAAAATTTTTTGTATACCTTAGATAGCGCTTTTGGCAAAAGCGCTGTCTAAGGGGGGGATTAGACAACACTTTCACCAAAAGCGTTGTCTAAGGTATACCTAAAAAAATTAAAATAGGAGGGGATTAGACAGTGCTTTCACCAAAAGCTCTGTTTAAGGTATACCTAAAAAAATTAAAATAGGACGGGATTAGACAACGCTTAAACCAAAAGCGTTGTCTAAGGTATTCCTAAAAGCGCTGTCTAAGGGTACCTTAGACAATGCTTTTAAGATTTAAAAAAGCGCTGTCTAAACCATTAGCAGCGGAGGTTTGGACAACGCTTTAAAGCGCTGTTTAAGTGAAAAAAAGTGCTATCTAAGGTCTTGTTTGTTGTAGTGTACCATGAATTTTGCAAGTCTTATTGTTACCTTATCAGACAATGCCACCTTCTTTCAGCTTTAAAGTCCCGAAATATATTATTTCCTTGGGCACATGTGATAAGAAAATATTGAGTCCATGACCCAACTTTTCCATCTCTCCATGATCCATGCACCAACACTCTCATAAGCATACTCATACGAGGAAACTACAATCTGAATCATCTTTGCCCCTCTCGAAACAATCCTTCTTTAAGTGTTTGGTTTTATGACAAGTAAAGCATGTTAACTTTGACTTATTAAAACCCTTAAGTTTGGACTTCCAAACACTCTCTCTCATTTCTCTTGAAATACTTAAGCCTTAATTATTATCACCAACCTATAAATCTTTCATCTTTCATAAATCATTATATCTTATAATTGATCGAACCTCCTCCGATGTGATAATGTGTTCCTTAATATAAAGAAGGAAGTCATTTAAATGCTTAAAATATTTTGGTAATGATCTCAACAAGAGTAGATCATTGTCCTCATCATTACACTTCAAATATAAAAATATTCTTTCGCTGGGCACGTGTGATAAAAGAATATTTAGTCCATGACTCAATTTTTCTCTGTCTTCACTATCCATGTACCAACACTCTCATAATCATACTCATTTAAGGAAACTATAATCTGACTAGAATCATTCTTACCCCATTTCAGAACAATCCTTCTCGTAGTGTTTGGTTTTATGACAAGTGAAACATTTTAACTTTGACTTATTGAAATCCTAGGATTTGGAATTCCATATACTCTCACTAATTTCTCTTGAAATACTCAAGCCTTCACCATTACCGTCAACCTATAAATCTTTCATCTTTTATAGATCCTTTGATCTTATAGCTAATCAGACATCCTCTAACGTGATAATGTCTTCCTTACTATAGAGAAGGGTGTCCTTGAAATGCTTAAAGGATTTTGGTAATTATCTCAACAAGAGTAGATCATTGCTTTCATCATCAAACTTCACCTCAATATTTTACAAGTTATCAAAGATCTTATTAAATTATTACAATTGCTCCACAATGGATTTTTTTATTGATCATTTGAAATGAGTATAGTTGGTGTTTCACACATAATCTATAAGTTAAGAACTTGGTCATATAAAATGGTTCAAGCTGATCCACATCATTCAGGGTCTTATCCTTAGTTACTCCCCTTAGGACTTTATCTCCAAGGCACAAGAAATTAATGTCACAAGACATAAATATCTCCAAGACCAAGATATTTTTGGGCTTATGCAAAATCTCAGTCTTCACTATTTTTGTTAGGCATGCATATGCCAATGTCTCGTTTTTCAATGCTTATACACACCTTTCTTGCATTGATATTGCTTGAATGTTCACCTTTCACAATCCAACATAGTTGTCTCCAGAAAATTTATTAATGTTCCATTTAGAATCCATATATGTTGCTCACTTGTAAACTTAGCCCATTGTCCCACGGTGGTGCCACTTGTTGTGAAAATTGATTGAATGAGTCACACTAACAATGTCGATGTGTGAGAAAAGAATAATGACAACCAAAATAAATCGCCCCAACAAAATTAATGTATCAAATAGTGTTAGCAAATCCATTATACTTCAAGAGTTGTTAAAAAAGATTATAATATGAGTTATAAGAACGTGGTCTTCCAAGTTCATGAGAACATGTTTTATTTTTTTAATCAAATGTTTTCTAATATCTACTTCTCTCAATGCATGAATCACACAAATTCAAAATATTTAAAAGTGTTTCTCGATCCCCTTGAAAATACTCAGAGGTCTTTCAATTCCTAAAACAATGAATCCCAATAATCTATATTTGTTGTTTCTCTAAGTTTTTCTTATTAAAATGTCACCACATACAAACAAAAGTGACTGAGAGCCACATTTATAAAGGCAAAGAACTTGAAAACCCTCATTTTTTTAACCAAAACACGCCCAACGCGCTTGACCCCTTGACCCAACTGTCTCACGCATTACCACTTGCCCTACGCGTGATGTCCAACGCCCACGCTCCGCGTGCATGACAAAGCCGAAAACTAAAACTTTTTTCTGAATCAATTGAGATTTTTAGACACACATCTAAATCAATTGAACTTTAAATTCGAAAATTTTCTCTTTTAATTTAGGTTCCAATTTAAAAAACATCAATGTTTTAGAAGAAATAATCCAATAATTTGATTAAAAACATTAAAGAAGTTTGTGGTAAAAAATCTAAGATTCAGTTCTTCATATTAAGATTTCTCCCTGCCCTGACAAAATTAACAAATAACATTTGTCCACATAATTTTTTTTGACATAAAATATGCAATTTATTAGTGTTTAAGTACGGGATGAATATATAACGAGGCCTCATATTGTATTTAAGTATACAACACTATCAAGTTGAGCTTAACAACCTGTTAAATTGCTGTCCCAACTGTGCACAGCACAATTCTCAATAAGAAGTAAACTGCTAAGTGCTAAGAATAACAACCCTCCTATCAAAACAAAAGTAATTAATTCAACATATTGTTGACCTTTAGACCAAAGAAACTTTATGGATTACATGCTGCTGATATAAGACAAAAATATGTACTTAACAAAAACCACTGAAACCAAGCAACAAACAAAATATAGACAAAACAAAAAGTTGAAACAACATCAACAGTTCCTAAAGATGTTTCATTATTTTTTCATCTTGTCATAGCTGGTGAAATCATAGGTGGTGCCACTGTAACTGTAACTGATCCTTGGCTTTGTCTTTCCATGTTAGCTTCCCACCCTATATAATTGTCAAAAACAAGTCAAGGGTCAAACAAAAGCAAAACCATAGTATTTGAAGAAAGAGAGATATAATTATGCACCTATGCTCAAGTCATATCCACGGTTTTTGAGCTCTCTATATTCCTGACAAAGAGCACAAGTTTCACAACAAAAATGAACTAAGCAATCCATACAAGGTGCCTCTGGCAAGTCATACTGTGCCCTCAGTTTTGACCTATAATAACATGAATACAAACATGCAAGTCCTGTCATAGCCAGTAACGCCCCATAAATTGTTCCATTACAAGTGCAACCTGCATATAGAAAAATATCAAATCAACAATGATAAATAATTATTCTAGTTTAAATTTGATATAAAGGTTATACTTACTTGAATCGCCTTTCTCTACTATCTCTGATATCAATCCAAAAGTAACACAAGGGCAGAAGCAAGTAACCAAACCTTGTAAATAGAACAAAAATATGTCTTAACGATAATATACATGGTAGTACCGTTTTAACGAAAGGTGAATGAATGATTCTTACAGATTCCAGGGTCATCAAGACACCGACATAGACCAGTTGACCAGTGATGTGTTCTTGGGATGGCCCTTGAACTGTTGCTGATATATGGAGGAGGAGGTGGAGGATAAGGTTGTGGTATGCCGTAACTTGGCATTTGTAGGACATAGCCTTGAGGGGGATGGCTATGATTATTAGCTCCATATACATGATCATGATGATCTGTTTCATTTACTGTAGGATACATAATGTTATTTGTTGAATTAGTCCTTCAACCAACACAAGCTTTTCTTTCTTAACTTTGGAGAAACTTTTATAAGAGAGTACACCACTTCCACATTAGTATAGTTTGTAACAACTAGGAAAAACCAATTTCTGTCTGATTAGTCTTTTTTTATAAATAATAATCAGTAGTTGCAAAGTATAAATAATTAGGGTTTGAATATATCAGTATATAACTATATATAATGTGTAAATGCATGTTTCATTGTCATGACCAGTGATTTATGGTAAACGTTGAAATTGTATATTTTAGTTGTAAATTGCATTTCCATGCTCTTTCTTAGGAGCCAGGATCGGAGATATATTAATAATAATAATCATTTCACATGCTATATCGAGAGTTGAAAATCTGACTGCAAAAAGATAGGAAGAGAAGACAATTTGCAATCACCTTGCAAGTTCCAACAGTATCTGTTCAAGATTACAAGTTGACTACAGAATAATGTATTGTTTGTAATGATGTAAGCTGAAATCAATGATTAGTTGGCAACTGTTAAGCTGTTAAGGATATATAAGGTACCTTCTTAATTACAAAGTCATTAAAACGGAAACAAGTTACGTATTTAAAGTTTTAAAAAATTGAAATTTTATACTAATACTTTGAACAAACAAAGGCTTTAATTTATATGTTCAACGAGAAAAACATTATAATATATACAACATGATTGTAGAAGCATTGGTATAAAACAATGTATTAAAAAACGACTCCCCTGGGTTATTTGGCCATGGAGTCTGGTGGCTCGCCGACATTTTATCCTGCCATCCCCTACTTTAACATGGCATCCCACAGATCTTATAAATTTATCAAATTAATCCTGTAAAATTTTAAAACTCATTTTACTTAGTCATTGGACCATTTCAATTTTTTTTTTGGTAAAACATTTGATTAGAACTGAATTTTTCGAATAGACTATCGGAAATTTTAAATTTATGATTTGTAAGCATCAATTTTTACCGTACTTTTAAGTTTATACGAATTTTTATGTAGTTTTATTGATTTTTTTTGGAAACATCCAATAAAAACACATATTCCGTATTCATTTTTATCGAATTAAAAAAAAATCGATAAAAAAACATACGAAATATGTGTTTTAACCCGATATTAAAAAAATCGATAAAACCCCATACATTATAACAAATTATTTGAAATAACAGATAAAAATGCATACATTTTTATCGTTTTTTTTTAAAATCCGGAAACAAGTATGGTCTGTACCGATTTTTTCAAAAAACTCGGAAAAATATATGCATTTTTACCTTTTTTTTTTAAAATCAAATAATTGTCACAGTGTTATCGAAATTTTCAAAAACCCGGTAGGTTAAATAATTGTGTTTTTCACCAATGAGTAGCGAAGGAACAAATGACATGATTACTTCTTGGCAGTATGATAGAGCTGAAGCTGCTACAACTACGGCTCGAGCGAGGCGATGTAACGTAGATGACTCATATATCTGTGCGAAGAGAGTAGCTTAGACCGATTCTCATAAGAAGTGGTTGACAATCGATCAGTTTCGTGCACCCCGTAGTACTCGACGTAGAGGATCTAGAGTTGTTGTTGGATGGACCATAGATCCTCATTATGAGTTTGTTGTCGAGGATATCCAAGCAGGAATTGAGGATGCCATATAGATGGTGGCTGTGTCAAATGTGCCACATCCTTCTGAGACGACAGAGGTGCCTCATCCTTATGAGATAGACACTCTGACTACAATAGAGGTTACTCTACTGATGTCTACTGAGGTGTTGATGACAATTTGTCATTACATGATTTTTATGAGTATTTGTGATGAATTCAATGAAATCTCAAGTTAAAGATGACCTAAATATGAATAAGTATGACATAAATGAAGAAGTCGGAGAAACAAAGTAAAGCCAAGAAATTAGGAAGAAATTGTGAAAAAATGAATATTTTTTCAGCATAATTTACTTCTTGACACCTGTCTAGTAAATCGATCATTTATGAAGTCTCATAACTTGTTTTGACATGGTTTTTTATTTAGAAAAATGAAGCTAAGAGAAATATACACATTCAAGAATAATCACGCGAGTGATGCATATTGTTTAAATCGTGTGCGCGATGGAAAAAGTATCACACATGCGATGGGTTATTCTTCTCATATGTAATTCTTCTTAATTGTTTTTGGTATTGTAATCTGAATTATGAGTAGCTAATTCTCTCTATGTTAGGTTGTGTTTGATGAACCCGTTTCAATGTTGTTAGGGCATATATTGATTTGACTTTGCATAATACTTTGATCTATAATTCTATTCAATTGCTTCTTGTTCATAGATTTTTATGTGAGATACTTTTTTAATCCAATTTTGGACACATAGGAAATTTAACTATTAGTATATGTGTTGGACCTAGAGCAATTGTTGTACTTACACTGATTAAATAAGAATCATAAACCTCGAGTAGTTGCTAGTGAATTAGCGCTCTATTGCATCTCTTAATTCTGCTTACGCTAGTGTACTAGGGATAAAAAAAGTGAGTAGTGATTAGTGAGCTATATCACAAGGGATTGTTTATAACAGTTTTGTTAATTCATCATGGGATTGTAGTGATAAGATTATTCCTGTAAGACATCCAACATCAATAGTAGAGAAATAGATAATTATATACACAACCTGACTGCTTTCTTGTTATTGTCTAAACATTTATTTACTATTCGTATTACAAACTTGACCCCCCATTTACTAATTTATAAGCATTGCATAATTTTGTCTTATTAAAAAACAGTCCCTGTGGATTTGTTCTTATTTATTACTTTGACATTATCGGTACACTTGCCCAGAAGTCATCAAGTTTTTGGCGTCGTTTCTAGGGACACTACTACAAAACGTGCAAACAACAACGCCAAGTTTATAACAAATTCTTATACACCGTTGTAATACGTTAAAAAATTCGCAATTGTATTTATCTTCAGTCATTTAACGACGATTGTAATAACAACCGTAGTAATAAGCGATATGTAACAAGCTTCGATTCTCAGCAACTACATTTTTTTTCATTTTAAACATATATTTTATTTCATTTTATGTTGTTACGGGACTTTACCATCATTTAACGACGGTTGTATTATAATCCGTAGTAATAAGTGATGTGTAACTAGCTTCGATTCCTAGCAACTAGGTTTTTTTTCAATTTTCTTTCCATTTTAAACATCAATTTTATTTTATTTTTTGGTGTTACGGGACTTTACCATCAAAACCCCAAATTCATCTTTTTTCTATTTTTAAGTGAATGAGAAGAATTTGATAAAAAAAAAGTGAAAGACAAGAGTATAAATAAATAACTTCATTAATATTTAAAAAATATGAGTACATATATTTTTCAAATGTCAGAGCCCATAACAACAAATGCATCTTCATAATTTAAGACTCTCTCCTCACTACCCTTATCAGATTCATAATAAAAATTCATTCTCTCTCTTTTTTTCTTCTTCTTCGACTTCTTCATCATCATCTTCTTATTGGCCTTCCTCACCCTTAACGTGTCTCTGACAGACAATGATCTAGATGGTTGAACCTTCTCATTTGGCCACTGACGTTGTTCATTTGTGACCTCGGTGATGTTTCTGTTAGCATTATCATTTGTATAACTCATTGTTAATTAGCACATATTATGAAGAAATGTAAAAATGACTATTTATAGATGAGGTTGAAGATGAAAAGTCTGATAGTTTAATGCTTGCAATGATGATAATTTGTAATGTTTGATATTCTCGAACAATATTTTTGAAAAACGGAGCAAATTTTAAATCATTATTATGCTCGGGATGAGTGTTTTCCTCTTCCGAGACGAGCAAAGGTTGTAATATTACAACGATTACTTATTATAATCGTTGTGATATATTTAAAAATTATTTGTATATAACAGCAGTTAAATAACCAACTGTTGTGATATATTTTAAAATTATTTGTATATAATAGCGGTTACATAACCAACAATTGTGATATATTTATTATAAATTAATACTTGTCATTACGGTCTTTATGTTTAACCATTGTGAAATTGTTTACCCATATATAAGTGAATTAACTTTCACATATTGACAGTAGCGTCGTTTCCTTCATAGCGAAACCCTACAACTCATTTTTTGTCTTCTTCTTCACCATTAGCCCTGAATATTTTACTTCATACATTAAGGTATTCTTCAATTGTTCTCATTTTTTCAGATTCATCTTCACTACCTTAACAAAGACCATACTTTGGATATGGTACATATTGTTTTTGTAGCTATGGAAAAAAGTACAAGAAGCATGAAGCTATGATGGAAACTTCATCCACCTTGTACTTCTTCTTCATAGCTTCACAAATGAGATGTTAGTAAATGAAGAAACAACCATGACAGTAAACTTCATCTAGTTTTAGAAACAATGAAAAGAAATATAAGAAATATGAAGCTTTTGTGTAAGCTTCTACCACCTTGTATTTTTTTTTCATTGCTTCACAAACTAGATGAAATTCATAGTTTGGAAAGTCATGGTATAACCCATATTAAGTCGGCGACGAAGATGATATGTTCTCATGATCTCTCTTTTAGATCTCTCTTTACTCTTCACTAGATTATGATTTTAGGGTTTGGTTTTAACTGAAGATCTCATTGTCGAAGTTTGCAGATTAAGGGGATGATACATGGTGATAGCAAGCGATGGTAGGAAGTGTATAGTATGAAATGATAAAGTTCATATGGTTTGTGTAGCAATGAAAAAAAATACAAGAAGTATGAAATCATTGTGGAAACTTCATCCACCTTGTGTTTATTTTTCATTGCTTCACAAACTAGATGAAACTCAAACTCAAGTGGTGATAATTTTCAATAAAAGGTGCGTTCTTGAAACAGTTTAACATAGTTTGTGATATTGTATGCGGTTAGGGTTTTGTTGATTAATTTATAATATCTGGTTCTAGTGCATGATGTTGTTTGAGTTTATTATATTTTATGTAGATTGTTTGTTTCACTAATTCTCACTTAAAATATATTCATTTAAATTGACATAAATACTTATAATTTGCAAATTAAGTTGTATTTGAAAAACAACTTAAACAAAACATTGTTGTTTTTGAATTGCATGCGTCTCATCGTTTATCTCATGCTATTTACATATGTTATGGAATAATGATCTGGCTCCTTAGATGATCCTTAGATACCAATATACCATAATATATGTAAACAACATGAGATGCACAATGAGATGAATGCAATTAGAAAACAACAATGGTTTGATTAAATTGGTTTTCAAGAATAGTTTAATTTTCAGATTATAGACTTTTTCGTCAATTTGAATCCCTGTATTTATTTATTTTGGTGTATATAAAACAAGCAATCTATATATAAATAATAAACTCCAGGGACTTTCAACGACGATTATCTATTGTAATCGAGATTAAAGGTAATTTATGTTTTTGGCTAATTTGTTGCTGATGGGTTTCGAACCCAGTACCTAAGTGTATATATCACAACGGTTAATAAGTATAACCATTGTGACATATGACGCACATCCTGGTTTTTAATAATGGTTTACAACCCTTTGTAGAACCAATGAACTTATAACGACACTCTACTTAACAACGGTATGACCGACGTGATGGTACCCTTTTTCCAACCATTGTGAAATGGGTTTTCCGTAGTAGTGGGACTGTTGATATTTCAACAATGTAATGCTTGTGCAACATTTAAGTTTTTTATTTTTATATTTGTTTTCAATTGTAAATATATTTTTTTCTAAATACTGTATTTTTATTTCCTCTTAATTTTCTTTTTCTATTCTAATTCTTTTTAGTTCTATTCTTGTTTAAATTTTTTATCTAGTGCAATGCTACTAAGGTGTTTTTATTTTTGTTTGTATGCAAAGTCAAGATAATTATACAAGGTGACATCTATGCTATCTTTTCAAAGTTTGAAGCTTATGCAAAGGAGCTTGCAACAAAAACACTCATTCTGGAAAATGCTAGAAATTATTCAGAGCTAGAACCTTACATCAACATTGATCATTCTTGGGAAGAGTATTCATCATCTCAACTTGAAAAAACATTGACTCAGTTTATAAATATGTCTCAACTCAATTTCGAGAAAATCAACAAGCATCAAGAAACCATGCAAAGTTACATTGAAACATCCTTCAAGAATTTAGAAATGCAACTTGGTCAAATATCTAGCCAATTAGCATTAAAATTGAGATCTAGTTGGGATTTCTATGAAAATATGTTAGATAATCCTAAAGATAAGGAAATTGAAAGAGAAGTCAAACAAGAATGTGGGGTATTTAATGAATGAAGGGTTAAAAAGGAGAAAAAAGAAGAAAAATGCAAAGCACTTGATAAAAAGATAGAAGTAAAATTAGAAGCAACAAAGGTGAAAAAGATATATGGGACAAAAGTAAGAATACAAGATGAAGATTTTATCGTTTTGGAGGAAGCTTCAATTTCAATAATTCATTCAGACTTAGATATCCAACTACAAGATCTTCACCAAAAGAATAGTCATACACCTAGCAACAGGTTTCTTTGGGGTTCGTTCAAGAAACTCCGGTGAACTTCAACATCAAATACTTTAAGATTTCAGATTTGAGAGATAAGCAATTTGACGGGAACATAACTAGTATCCATGGGAGCATCTATCCAGATTCTACGAGATAACGTCAATGTTTCAACCAAAGCGTATTATAGAGGATCGAGTTAAATTAAAAAATTTCAACTTCTCTTTGATTTTGAGAGTTGAGGATTGGTTATTATGTCTTCTGAATGGAGTAATAATAACTTTGAGATAATTGGAAGAATAATTTCTATAAAGGTTTTTCACTACAACCTAATTCACGAAAAGAAATGATGAAATTACACATTTCGAACAGCAAGAGACCAGATCTCTCTACGATTCTTGGGAGAGGTTTAAATTGTTTTTACGCCTATGCCATAATCACAATATGATTAGTATGGAACAAATTCATAGTTTTTTTAAGGGTCTACAAATGCAAGCACAAATGCTTTTAGAAACATCCATCGAAGGAATGATCAGAACCTTTACCGGGCCGTAAGTGAAAAAGTTGGTGGAGAACACGCGTTTTAATGAGTATAACTTTGCAAATGCAAGAGTAATTCAAATAATGGAAACAAAAAAATAAATATCACTGTAAGTTGACTTTATGAGGATACAAAGAGCTTCTCAAAAAGTTGGAAGTGCTAAATAGAAAGTTGAATGTAGCAAAGACAACTCTTGAATCTGAAAATGAGGTAGTATTTGTATTATGTGCCAACTATGAGGAAGATTGTTTTTGCAGGTAATTATGCTAAAGAACAACTTACAGGGAAAGTACAAGATATAACAATGAATGCTCATTAGAGAGCACAACAAATGAATACAAAAGTCAAGAACTTGTCTTTGGAAGAAACATTGACTCAATTTATGTTGGTGACACAAAATGAATTATTAAGGATTACCATATCATAGAAATTTTTGATCGAAAAATATGAGGAGTCAATGAGAAGAATGGAATGGAAAATGTCTAACATATCACATCAAATCACATCATTAACCTAAGAAAGAAGAAACTGTGACACAATAGAATTGAGAAATCGCACATTCCCTCAACCCCCAGTGGAAACACACATAAAATAAATAGTTGAACAAAACAATGAGAAGGAGGAGGAACCAAAATCTATACCATCAAAATAGGAGGTTTCAAGTGAGACTCTTGAGAGGGGAGAGCCGGTTGATAAATTCATTTATAACGTGTTACCTTTTAGAAGATCAAAAAACCAAATCCTAAATGAACCAAACCCTCTTTTACCCGATTAAATTAAACCATCTTATCCTCTGAATGAGAAGAAACCAAAGAGGGGGATGGAAGTGGGATAGTTTAAAAAGTTCATGGAGATGCTCACAACCTTACAAGTAAACATCCATTTTTGTGATACTTTGGAACAAATACCCGTATATGCTAAATTCATGAAAAAACTTTTTAATGGTAAACGCAAATTGAAGGATGATGAAACTATAGCTTTAATTGAGGAATGTAGTGCCATCATTCAACGTAAATTACCACCTAAACTAATAGATCCATGTATATTTACTATCCACTGATCTACAGGTTCATTAAAAATTGGCCAGACACTCTGTGAATTAGGAGCAAGCATCAATTTGACGCCATTGTCTATGATGAAGAAACTAAATTGTAGGGAGCCAAAACTTACAAAAATGACTTTGGGTCTGGCCGACTTATCTATCACTTATTCCTATGGAGTACTTAAAGACTTATTATTAAAGATGTCGGAACACCGTTGTTGTTAGGAAGACTTTTCCTTGCAACTGGTAGAGGATTGATTGACGTGGAAAGAGAAGAATTGAGTCTCTGTTTTAATAAAGAACAAGTAGTATTTAATGTTTTTGAAGCCATGAAACACGCTCAAGAAGATTTTCATTGCTAACAAATTGATTTAATTGACGAGTTGATAGAAAGTGTTTCGAAAGAAAAAGGCTTGTCATCTCTGATAGAAAAGGTTTTAGTGCAATTTATCAAAAAACAATGAGAGGTGATGATCATGATGAGGTAAACGAGTTGGTACTATAATTGCATGCATTACAGCTGGATTGTGCTTATAAATTTTTGGCAAAATACTCAAATTGGTCCCTTAAGTCTACCTTGGGGTCCATTTTGGTCCCTTAATTTTAAAAAGTTCCAAAGTGATCCCTTAAGTTTTTAAATAGTGCCACTTTAGTCCTTTCCGTATGAATATCACAAATGGCGTTTATATTTGCTTGTGTAGCATCCGACATGGCATATATATTATAATCAAAATTCTAAGAAAATTATATTTTTTCCTAAACCCGAAATCGAACCAACAACCTCAAGCAAAATAAAGTACACCTCCACCAACTATGCTATTAAGAACTTCTGATATCAAAACCCATATATATATATATATATATATATATATATATATATATATATATATATATATATATATATATATATATATATATATATATATATATATATATAACTATTTTTAACAGAAAAACTAGGCTATTAGCTTCTTTAGCAAGATCGCAGGGCTTCATTCCAGATTCAACTGCATCCATCCCACATCTTGCATTAGGGAGTCCATTCCAATCAACAAATAGTAAAAAGAAAGTTGAAAAACATATGTTGAATCCAAGACTCATAATTTCAACAATCCACTTTATGATTATGCACCATAACCCTTTCTCACAGTAGTAGGCATAAAGTCTTTCAAAAAAGATATCCAAATCAGCAATTGGCTCGACACCATTCTTATAAAATATGCAACTTAAAAAAAATTAAATTAATTTGGCCTTCTTTTACTCATTCCATTCCATTCCTGTTCAATACCATTTCTAACCCCTTTTTTCCTTCATCACTCTTCTAGACCCTTTTCCACCAACCATCCATGACTACAAGCTTTCAACACTGCAACACTTTCTCTGTTTTCTCAGTATTCTATAATAAAAGTTGATTTATTATTTCACCCAAATATGTAATAATAACCCAAATGTGTAAAAATCTAATTTTGTAATAATAAGAATCATTGCAATTTTTAGGGTTTGTTGAATTGAAGATGAATTGCAATTTCCCAGATTTTCTAAGATTTTCCCAGATCTTTTGCAATGTGTTTCGTTTTTTGTTATTCATATCCAACATGGCAGATGAATCAGCAAATTGCAGCACCACGTGTCCAAAACGTTTAACTTTGACTAACGGTAGGTAACAGAAGGACTAACGTGGAACCTTTTAAATACTTAAGGGACCTTTTTGACACTTTTTAAACTTAAGGGACCAAATTGGACCTAGAGGTAGAGTTAAGGGACCGATTTAGGTATTTTGCTTAAAATATTACTCATGAGTGTGATTTTGGTTATCATTGTTCTTTGCCATACATATCAAGTTTTTTATTGATGTGTTTAAATGGGGTAGTATATTGGTATTGCCATTCTTGGTATGGTGTCCGTGTACATTGGAGTAGTGATGTCAAAATGGATTAGACCTATTGGATAAGCCTGTTTAGCTCGTTGTTTTTCGCCGGACGAGTTGAGAGTTTCAACCTGTCACTGCTAATTAGCCTGCCTCGATTAACTTGCTAAATAAAGGGGTTGTAACATATAATATAAAAGAAAATAAAAAATCAAAACTATTCTTTATACTTCTTTTTTTATTAGTCACAATTCATTTTAAAATTTTTCTTTAAAGAATAGAGAGAAAAAATGAACTCAAGTTTCATAAAGTTAGTTAGCCTCAAGTTTCTCATAATTTGTTAAATAATAAACTCGTTAACTTTTTATTTTAGATTGTTGACTTATTATACTTTTTAGATGATTAAATACTATCCAAGAGTACTTGGATGAGATGGTAAGGGATTTCTTCTAGCTTAAACATATGTCATGGGTTCGAACACAATCCTTGGCATGCAACAATGTTAAATTCAGTTGAGGGAGAGCTTTGTCGCCCATTGTGGTCCTCCCCAACTCGAGGGATTAATAGTCTCTACAGTTTCTACTAAAAATATTAATATATGAATTATAATTTTCGTATTTTTCGTTAGTACATATTTGGGTATCTTAAAATAACTGATTATCCCTAAGTAGGTATATGGCCAATATTGAGAAGGCATACTGGAAAGATTTGAAGTGGATTCTGAGATACATAAAATGATCCCTTAGTAGGGCTTTGGTTTATGGTGGAGCCATGAGTGATGGTGAAGCTAGTGTCGAAGGATTTGTCGACTCTGACTATGTAGGATGTATGGATTGAAAGAACCTGGGGTTTGATGATATTTTGGATAAACACAAGAAGACTGAAGATAAAGAATCTGTGCAGAATAAAGATGTCGAAGAAGATGTCCTAATAGCAAGATGAGACATCTTGGACTGTATTGCAGGATTTAAATTAGTAACACATTTGTCCGTGATTTATTGAGGATTTAAAGTCTGGATCAAGGAGCAAAGATAGAAATCCCAACAACAGAAGACTATATAAGGAGACTTAGACCTAGGATTAAAATAACCTTTGTAACTTTTGTATCACTTGTAACTTTGTAACCTAAATACTTTGTAAAATAAGGGTTTAAGGTTTGAGAGTCGTTGGCTCTCTTAGGAGTTAGAAGTCTCTACTCTACAATAAGGGATGTATGGTAAAAGGCAGAGGCACAAGGGGCACGACCAGAAGCCTTTAGGTAATGGTTTGTGTAATGTTCTTGGACGAAGCTTTGAAGCAAGTCCAGGATAACTTGTAGGTCAAGAAACCGTGTCAGGTTCTGGAGATTAGCAGAAGACATATTCATCACAGGTGGTGATGAAGGATATGAGAAGGAGTCTCATATCAAAGGTTGTAAACGACTAGAGTTTAGCATTATATAAAGATATTCATTGAAGGTAGTGATTAGGATAAAGTTGTAAACTATGATTTTAACTTTAGGGTAATACTACAAGATAATGAAGTCTTCATCCTTGATTGGTATCCTCTAAATGTAGGTTTATTAACACCGAACTGGGTCAACATATTCTGTGTACTTTATATTCTGCTATTTACAGTTTTCTGTATTGTGTTATTGACTAAGATGTCCCAACATGATGTCTTAACATCTGTTGGTGATTGTGTTGCACCACTTCAAAAACAACAACTTTGTATTCATCCTTGTTTCCTAAAGTGAGGTAATCATTGTCGTAACATTAAGATATGACATTAGAGTATCTGCATAACCAAAATTTCAATTGGTATTAGAGCAGGCATCCTGGTCTGTTTCTGGATGAGATCCATGGAGTACTTTCTAGTAATTAAACATGGAGGAGTTATTGTATGAAGGGTTCTGCAATAACAAATAGGAGGAGTGGTAGTTATCTTGGATCGTGTCATGAAAGATGTCTTGACATCTTGTCTAGGGCAAGTTGAAGTTGTTCTTTTGTGATTCCGCTGCATATATTCTGATTGAAGTATTCCAATAGTATGGGATACTGGAGTAATGATTAAAGGAAGATTGTAGTTGTCCTTACCTATTTCTTTTCTTTTAAATGTAAATAGGTTTGAAGATACATAACATTCAAAATCCGGGAGCAGAGGGATGTTATTATGATGATTGAGTCTTATGTGACTTGGTACATGGTTGAGTGGCGTCATCATGTATGTTGAAACCAAACTGGATAGAAGAAGTAAGATGAATTATCAAACTCATGCTCTAGGGATTTGATAATTTTTTGTTGGCTAAGTTGTTTAAGATACTTGATATGATGATCAAGTCCAATCAAGGAAATTCAACCATATTTTGGAGTCTGCAATTTATTCTTCAGATTAGGAGGTGCTTTCTTGGAAGCATGAAATTGAAGACAATATATGTGATTTATTTTCACCATCCACAAACAACGTGCAAGGAATAAATCATACTTTTTAACCCTAAGGATGAGTTCACACAGTTGAGGTAATTAGGATTTTTTCAAAGAGAATCTTAAGAGCTTGTGTCAAGGGGGAACCTTGATATCTCAACAACTTGCACAACAATAGAAGAATACAACATGGAGAGAAATATCTATGTGATATTCAGAATATGATGGAATTGGACAGGGTTATAACTACAGGGATTAAAGATCAATTGCTTTGTGAAAATTTGATTATCCTTGTGATTCAAGATTGAGGATGTTGTATCAGATATTCTAACATCTTTTCATCAGAGGTTCGGAGAATAATGGGAGGAGTTCTACATTCACTCAAAAGTCTCATAGGCTTTTGACCTAGGATTATTGGCTTCGCATATTTTCCTAGAAAGTATTGAGACTTGTCCAGATGGTGATGCATTTTGAAGATTGAGATGGAAGACTGTGAATACATCATAATATTGAAAGACTACTTGGAAGAATATGATGCATTTTGTCCAGGTACTTTAGGGCATTCCAGAAATCTCATCATGGAGTTCAGATAGGTGGAAATATTAGCAACTTCATGAAGATGACTCTACTCAAGGAAATATGGCCTCCTTGGTACAACTATAGGGGTTAGTTTCTAACTAGTCCTTCAGAAGATTCAAACAGTGGCATGTTTGAAGTCTTTGGAGAAGCACTAGCAGGTATTCATCAAGGTGTGAAATTATATGACATAACTCCAAAATCAACAAAATGGAGGTTGCCTACTCCAACTTGGTTGGTGAATCAAGTCAATGAGAGCATGAAACTCTTGTTTTGTTAAATGAGGAAGTTCTTTCAAGTGACAGAAGAAGGGGGTGAATTCAACAACTAGATGACGAATCATAATGTTTTGACATCTAGTTCAACATCAGAATCCCAGTTGGTGAAATGGCACATCAACTTAAGATATGGTATCTACAAGAATAAAGATATGATGCTTCAAAAAGATCGTTCTCATGGCCATTTGTGGGAGCTGTAGTAAGGAGAAGATGTTACATGTCCATGGCTTAGGGAGTCTAAGTGTGTTTGCTATTAAGCAAGTGGATACATGTAACTTGAAGATCAAGTTCATTATGTAAATCAGGATACCTTTGTGAGAATTCTGATAAACATGAAGAATAAAATTTGTGCCAATTGGCTTTTTCACATGAGGATTCATGAAGGAGGTGATCAAACTGTGGCAATTGATTGATCTCAGAAGAGGATTAGAAGAATCAAGATAATTAACATGTGGCACCTAGTTAGTCTTGAGGATTATCTTGGAACAAGTTACTCTTGGGAAAAAGGTTGATGGGTTGAAGACTCAAGGAGATTATCTCTTCTTGAAGGTGGATGATAGTTTATTTATCTCTTTCTGGAGTTCTTATTTAAGCTGGTGGTGCAGTGTTGATTGGAGTTCTTCAGTTCTTTAGATTACTATGCTATAGTAAGTCTAGTTGGTGGATCACATCAAGAATTTTGTCTTGGTGTATAAAAAATGTTCTAACTTGGTGGTAGGACATTATCTGGGTTGAATATACTTGGTTAATGATGATTATGCTCTGGTTATGGTGCTTTTTACTTACATTATTTTCTAAGGAGCATCTACATAGTCATACAGGAGAATGATGAAGTAGAAGGTCTGCGTTGGAAGGAGAATGTAGAGAAGACTGAAGTAGATCAGGTATTGATTGCTTGGAATTATGCATGTGGATAGTCAACAACTGATCAGGAGTATTCCAGATTATCATATGGGAGAATGATAGGGAATGACTTCTTTTGAAGAGTTGGGTGACTGTCTATTTAAATTCTTGTGGAAGGACTTTGTCCTTATTTAGCAAGTCATTCTTTTTAAAGCATGTTTCCAGTATTTGACACTAATGGGAGGAAAATAAAATAAGAGGTATGGTATCTCTTTTGTGGAGTGTGCTATATTCCATGCCAATTGGATTTTATCTCGAGTTGCTGAATGCCTATACATGAAAACTTATGTGGAGTTTTGAAGATGTGTAGATGGTTGCAGGAAAAAGGGGATCAATGGGACTTTGATCTTAATCCAACAGTTTGTTACTATGAGGATGATGATCCTTATGTGCCTCACAGATAGCATGATGGTTTTCATGTGTGAGTGACTACTATTTCTTGTCAGAAGGGATAGTGGTGCCAAAATGAATGTGCTTCAGTGGGTGGTTGAACAGAGAGTGAGCTCTTGAAGACATTGAAGATACATATTAAGTTTTCCATTTATTTCTACGAAGGTGCTCAGGGGAGCACAAATTATCTTAGATAGAGGGAGTTGCCTCTTGATCTAAGGATCTACTGTAGGGGTGCAGTCGACACCAAGCTTGTGGTGAGTTCCAAGAAATTTTTTCCATCCAGGAGGGTGAAGATGTCAAGTATGGTGTCTTCGCATTGTATTGTTGCAAGTTGGGGGAAAACTTGACAATATAAAATATATGATTCTTGATGGATGCTTAGAGAATCATTGACCAGTCTGGGAGAATTTATTTTTCTCTGAATATGTTAAATCAGCATAAAAGGCCACTAAAGAGTAGATATTGTCTGACATGATGTCAGGACATTGTCTTGGAACATGTCTAAATATAACTAGTTTCCTTGAATGGTTTTCTCAAAATAAGAAACAATAATCAGTCTTTGCCGATGCATATTTAGTGGAGTTATTAGCTCTTTGAATTGACCAACGTTTTGCTCGATGGTTCGTTACTTTCAAAGGAAATTGCTTATTATAAATTGGATTGTTGTGGCACTTCTTGGTCTCATAATTCCTTTCTTTCAAAAGAAGTATTTGTTGGCATTTTTCTAAATCTGGATGGGTTGTTCCTGGATTTGGAGTTGTCTTGGTTACTTTTGCCAAGTTTTGGATAAAAAGGGGGAGAAAAATGATCTTCTGGTTGTTGGGTTCATTCAAGTAGTGGCAACGTAAGAATGTTGGAGGAAGATGTTCTATCATCTTAACATACTACTTTCTATCTGTTTATGTCTTGTGATCTAAGTTGTGAAGCAAGTTGTGTCTTGTGACTTGAGTCACATAATTCTTGTACTCTATGTTACAAAGGCTACAACTGATGGTTCTTTTCTGGAAGAGTCTTCTACATTTTTCTGGATCATTCTTGGAAGGAAAAAGAAATGTGTGGAAGAAGATAAATTCAAATTCAGAGAAAAGCTCCAATCATCTCTTAAGGTGGAGTCTTGCTGAGTATAAAAAATAGAAGAAGATGTTTTAGCCAAAAATGTGTCAAAAGGGGGAGATTGAAAGCACCTGAGGTTTGACGAAATTTTGGCTAAACACAAGAAGTCTGAAGATAAAAAATTTGTGCGGAATAAAGATATCGAAGAAGATGTCCTAACAGCAAGATGAGACATCCTGAACTATATTGCAGGATTTAAATTAGTAACAAAAATGTTCGTGATTTGTTGAGGATTTAAAGTATGGATCAAGAAGCAAAGATAGAAAGCCCAACAACATAAGACTATATAAGGAACATCACACCATTTTCTACCCCATCACAATTATAATACATTTTAATCACAAAATCAGAGTTTCCTTTTAAAATGGGTATCACAATTACTCATTTACTCATAAACCTCATATTGAGTCTTGTCCAGTAAAATGGGTTACCAATCCAGATCATCAATTAAAATATTCGACAATTATGCAGCGGAAAACAAAACATCGTCTTTTATCTTTAATAAAATGAACCTTATAAATTTGTCCAAAACATCATTTAAATCAACAGTAATCAAAATAAATAACATCTTAGTTAAAATAAACAAAACAACTCAAGCGAAACCCATCCTGATGTTACTGGACACAGAGCAGGACTCCACTTCTAACTAACAAGACAACTCACTAACTCCGAGCCAAAATGCACACTGAGCTAACCTTGATTATCTGCAGGATGGTATAATATACCATCACAAAAGGCAGGCATAGTGAGTAAATTCACATTCAATAAAGTAATATAGAAATGATAATTTAAAACATAAGCAACAACAACAAAAGTCATCATCAACAATTTATTCATACACAATGTCGAATACATCACATCAATATACAAACTCAATGCAAATCATGCTATGTCATTTAGAATGAAATGCAACCTCTTATTATGCATGTGGTAACAAAACATCCTCCTGGATGGACACTGGGCCATCAACCCTCCACTAAGGGAGCACATCATAACATCTAATCACTTTAATCCGCACAATGGGATTGAAGCTACCAATGGACCAAAAGTCCTCTCATAAATCATGCCATGAATGTAAGACACAATATACACACACATCATCCTCAAAACATCATAAACATTGCATCCACATTCATTGTTAGTCATCATGTTACATACTCATTCAATCATCATACTACATACTCATTTAACATCATACCACATACTCATTTAACATCATGTAATCATACTTCATAACTCCTAAAAATCATTCAAGTTATCATACATCATTTAATCACTAATCCTACTCATATAGCATCTAAAAACACATCATACAACATATCTAAAACATCATAGCAGCTTACGACACAAACTACATTGAGTAAAACATTTTTCTGAATTAAAATTATTTTTCAAACATGTCAGGTCGCACTAAGCGAGACACCTTGCTCGCTAAGCGACCAACTCACGGGTTTTTGGTTTTCAAAGTTTTTACTTGCTCGCTAAGCGAGCTTCGTGATTTCCCGAGAAAAACCTGCGATCCAGGACTGTCTTTCTGCGACAAAACTCATCAAAAATCAGTATTTCAACAATAACATCAACAACAATCATAATCATACTCAAAGGTACTCATAACAACATCATATACATCATCTAACATCATTATATTAATCAAAATCATCACAAAGTCATCATCCTAACACAATTCATCCATCAAAACCCTATACCCTAAATTTTTTCCTCAAAAACCCAAATTCTAATCCTACATTATAATACCGAACAAAAAATTACTCCCCATACCTTAGGTTCTGTAATCCTTTCGATAATCTTCTCGCAAAATCTCTCCAACCATCAAGCCCTAGATTTTCCTCTTCCTCAAAACTCTTCCTCATTTCTCTCCAAAAGTGCGATCGTTCCAATTGATCGTACACAAACCAACTTTACTCTTTAGTCACTCTTGCCCCTAAGACCTCAATATACTTTCCCCATAATTCCCTCACTAATCCTCCACCAAAAGACTACATTACCCTTATCCTCTAATTCCTCTTATTTTATTTAATTAATCTTAGATAATTAACTAAACCCACTATACTCAATATTCTAATATTGATAAAATATTAAATCACACTCATTACCCCATAAAACATCAAATAACATCATAAATCATCAAAATTCATAAGAAACACATCAAATAAATCCAAATCAACTTTGGGATGTTACAAGGAGACTTAGACCTAGGGTTAAAATAACCTTTGTAACTTTTTGTAGCTCGATTTTTGTGGTCTTTACTCACTATAGCATTTTTGCTACTTTTTTATTTCTTATTTTTTCCTGGTGAAACTGGTTATGGAAGGGAAAAGATATCTTAAACTCACCCCGCTTTGCATACTGTTATTTAACATATGCCCACATTGTTTTGGTTTCTTCTTTAGCTTATTTCGCCTTCGGTTTAGTGCAAAATTTGTTCTTATTGATATTGATGGGGGTTTCTATGATATGGGTCTGGGTATGAGATGAGTGTTGATTGATAAGGTAATGTTGATGTTTTTATGTTTCTGTATCATCATAATTTTCTGATGTTTTTCTTAGGTTTAGAAACCTAATTGTTGTTTTTTATTTGCTATGCTCGCAAAGATCTTACGACCTTTTGCCTACTTAACCCCAAAAAGAGAATTGAGGGATCAGATCATCGTAGTTCCTCCTAAAAGGCTAGAGCTAAGAGGAAAAGGGTTGATTTGTGTCCTAGTTAAAGCATAGGATGTTGATGCTCAAAAGTTTGATTTGTGTCTTGATCAAAGCCCAATATTGAAGCTAACAAGTATGTTTGTTTGCTGATCAAAGCCCAAGATTGAAGCTGAAAATAGTTGTTTGTAACTGGTTGGTTGATTGCTTGAATTGCATAGCTCAAGGCATAAGTTGAATGGTATCTTGATTTGCATAGCTTAAGAAAGGTTGAATGGGTACCCTGAATCGCATAGCTCAAGGAGGACTGTATGGTTGACCTGAATTGCATAGCTCAGGAAAGCTGAATGAGTTATCTTGATTTGCATAGCTCAAGAAAGGTTGGATGTTTAACTTAGTTAGAGTCCAAGACTATGACTAGTGTTGTAGGAAATTAGCTTAGTTAAAGTCCAAGACTATGACTGTTGGGAATGAGCTTAGTTAAAGTCCAAGACTATGAATGTATTGATGTTGTTTAGCTTAGTTAAAGTCCAAGGTAATGACTGTATTGAAAGAATTAGCTTAGTTAAAGTCCAAGACTATGACAAATTTTGAGTGACTGTAAAGTGTTTGACCGTTTGTGCCTTGATTGAAGCCCAATGTTGAAGCTAAAAGGTGCTCAGTAGAGAGAATTTTTCATCTCTAAGAGGGAAGATTTTGATTTATGTGTGCCTTGATTGAAGCCCAAGGTTGAAGCTAAAGGATGAAAACTGAGTCTGAGGGAAATTTTTATCTGTGTCCTGATTTAGAAGCCCAAGTGTGAAGCTTATTTGTGAGAGACTGACTCTTGGTTTATATGTATCTTATATGAAGCCTAAGATGGGAGGCTGAAAATTGTTGGTAGACTGACTTTCTATGAAGAATGGTTTGTCTGTTGGTTTGATAAAGGTTTTGAAGGTCATCAGACATTCCCTTGTCTGGGGAGGATTCAATTGTACAAAGCCCAAGAAGAGGATATCTTGGTCATCCATCGGGGAGAGGGAGACTACTGTATGTGTTTGATTCTAAGGTCTATTCCTATGATTTTAGGAAGCTTGAGAGGGTCCTTGTGTTTAAGTCCAAGAGGAGGCTAGGTTACCTGTATGAGGCACATGGGTCCTTGGATAAAGCCCAAGAGGAGGTTGGGGATGGTTTACAAAGAATCCTTTCACCGGGAAACTTCTTATCTTTGTAAACCTCTAGTAAGTTGTAAAGAAATAAATTTTTGAGTGTTTTGAAAGGGTGTATCTTGTTTGGATGAAGATAACCTAAATTCTTAGAGATTCTAGCAATATGAAAATATATACAGATGAAATGCATGCAGACAAATAAAAGATGTCAGTGAATGTGTTTAACAACTTTTAGTATTGTCTTTGCTATGGTTTGAGTAATCTTAAGTTGTTTTATTAAGAATGAAGTTGGGGGGTTACACTGGGAAGCAGATGCCCAAAATCCAGAGGGAGAAAGATTACAAATGTGTTTTACATTATATTCTCTTTGTCATTAAGAAGTATTTTATTTTCTTTTCTTTAGTATGAGGTGGAGAAAGATAATTTTGGGAAACAATTCTATTTTAAGCAAGCACAACAGTTTAAGAAAACAACGAAAAGTTAGAAAGAAAAAAGATTGCTCAGAAGCCAATAATAGGGCTTAAACATAAGGATGCCTATGGAATTTGTTTTTTTGATTAATTATCGGATGATTTCATACATAGAGTAGGACTTGGATGATAAAAAGATGCCTACAGCCTAGAAAGTAGTTCACTGGAGTGAAGCTCAGTCTAGTTGCTGGTGTATTATATCTTTAGTCATAAAGATGAAAAAAGAAAAGGGAGATGAGATTTGTAAACAAATGCTCATGATCTCTGTTTAGGAAATTAAAATTGTTTAAGAAATAGTTGGTGGGTTCAGGACTTATACGGAATCCTGACAGAGTTTTAAAATAGACCGGAGAAAGCTTAAAACAAAAAGAATGAGTCCTAAATACAAAGTGAAATTTTGGTATCAGATACGTGATGTCAAAGGCGATGTCACGACATTACTATCTGAGCATTAACAAGATAAAAGCAGTAAACATAACAACATTAAAAATACACAAGATTGTTAACCTAGTTCGGTGCAAACACACCTACTCTGGGGGCTACCAAGCCATGAAGGAAATCCACTATTAGTAGAACAATTCAAAGCCTAAACATTCTCAGTTTACAACTTCTCACTTGAACCTACCTAGTACAACTTCTACCTAGAAATCAACATCTAGATATGAGAAATCACCATTTCACTCCCCCTCAATCGCACACTATGATATACAAACAAATTAAAGAAAAACAGAAGATCACTCTTCCAAAACACAACACCTTGATCTTGTTTAAAAGCTTTGATTAAGAACAAACACTCATGCTTAAAATCTTAGAGTGGACATAATTACAACTTAAAAATTAGTCCAATTCAAACATCTAGGTGATGTATGAATGGCTCGCACAAAGGACATGCACACAGAAAAACCCTAACACTCAAAAGCACTCTACTTTACAATATCATATTTCATACAGAGAAATTAGGTTAAACATCAATAATATAGAAATCTGAATGGGCCTGGATCTGATCAGAAACTTCCTCAAAAAGATCATAAGGATTAAGCAATAAAAGATCTTCAATAATCTCCAAAAACTAACGCATATCAACTTATGTTTTTTACAACAACACTCCCTTGATTTTTTCACATCCTGGAGCAATATAAAAGACCAAAAACCTGCTAAATTTTTTATAGAAATTAAATCAAAACTTTATGTATTTAGAAAGTCCCAGAACTATCAAGACAAATGTTACAACATATGTTCTGACATCACAACAACACCGCACACCATAAGATCTTCAAGCATTTCAAGGAAATATTACAAGACATCAAGGAAAATGATAATTTTTTTCTACATATACAGCCAAACGAAGAACCTTTAATCCCCCCTTTGGCAAATTGTGGCTAAAACATTATTAGCACCAGTCAACACCAGTCAACCAGAAAAACCACCCATCAGAGATCAAAGCAGCGGAAGAAAAAAATATCACAACATTCTGGTTTCACATAGTAGAACACCTGATAACACAACACCCAATCAGAATAGCAATCCTCTTTATCCACTCAACCAGACACAACATCAGAAGAAATAGTGCAGATTTAGCTAACTCTCCCCCTTTTTAGCCATAATGTGACAACCACGCCAACATATGCTCCCCCATAACGCATGATTAGTACTCAACAGAGAGAGAGAGAGAGAGAGAGAGAGAGAGAGACCACACAAGCTTCCCATATCAGCACTGGAAGCAACAACACCAAACTTCTTTTTCAGCAACTTTCTCTCCAAGGGTAATATTCTCAGCATCATCTTAAATATTATAGCCTGAGACGTTATCAGACCCATCAAATTATTCTTAGCAAGAGAAACAGTAGCAAAAAATGTGTCTTTCCTTGTCTTGATCTCTATGTCATCATCATGATTCACACTTTTGATCCAACCATCATTAATAGGCACATAATGATAAATTGCAGTAGGAGAATTGAAAAGTATTGACTAGTTTTCCCACACAAATTTAGTTGATATAGATCCTCATTGATGCAATTCCTAACTTACCTCTCAGGGTTTCAAACTGATTAGCATCCAAAGCTTTAGTAAAAATGTCATCCAGTTGTAAATCAGTGGCTACATGTTCTAAAGCAACAATCTTTTCTTCAACCAGTTCTCTAATAAAATGATGACGAATATCAATATGCTTGGTTCTACTATGCTGAATATGATTCTTGGAAATGTTGATAGCACTCAAATTGTCACAGTACAATGTCATGACATCTTGAGAAACGTTGTATTCTGTCAGCATTTGCTTCATCCAAACCAACTGAGAACAACTACTTCCAGCTTTTATGTATTCAGCCTCAGTTGTGGATAGAGAACACAATTTTGCTTCTTACTGAACCAAGATGTTAAATTGTTTTCCAAAAAGAAGCATCCTCCATATGTGTTTTTTCTATCATCAGCACATCCTGCCCAGTCAACATCACAATAACCACTTAGCTCGGAATTGTAACCATGAGAGTATAACGTGTCATAATCACATGTACCATTGACATACTTCAAGATTGTTTTCATTTGGTTGATATGACTCACTTTGGGATCAGCTTGATACCTAACACAAACTCCTATAACAAAGGCAATGTCAGGCCTGCTTGCTGTTAGATATAATAAGCTTCCAATCATACTTCTGTAGAGACTTTTATCCATATTTACACCTTTTTCATCGTTAGATAACTTCAGATGAGTAGGAACAGGTGTCCTTTTGTGGCTAGCATTCTCCATTCCAAACTTCTTTAAATTGTTATTCACTTGTAATAAACCCTAATTATGGAGAAAGTGAATAGAGAAAATTGTTATAACCAACTTTATTTCCCTTTTCTCTCTCCCTGTGTGTGTGTGTGTGTGTGTGTGTGTGTGTGTGTAATTGAATTATTTTCTTATGTTTGTTCAAGAAAATATTTTTTTCTCACAAGATTACTTTGTTCCTGGTATGACATTTGTCACAACACCATTTATAGGCTTTATTTTTAATCAAAGTGAGACTTGAATTTTTTTCCAACTCTCTCACGCCCCACACTATTACACTTGATGGGTGTATATAAACAATATATGGTATTAATTATCTATTTGTTGAACTTGGTTTTCCAATACACATTCCTTACGTCCAACATTATCAAGTTTGATGTGTGTATATGTTAGTGGTGGGTGACCTAATGGATGAGATCATGGTATTATATATATAATGTTGGATTTATAAGAGAAATGACTCATATACATAATGCTTTAATGTTTTGAATGGAGATGTGATATCTCACTACAAAAAAAAAAGGAAATTTTTTTCGTGTTTAATAAAAAAAGGTAAGAAAAACGAAAATAAATAAATTACTATATTCTATTTTATAAATTCATTACTAAAAGCGAAAAAAAATGTAAATTTAATATAAAAAAAGTAAAGAAAACAAAAATTAATTAATTATTATATTTTGTTTTATAAATTAATTACTAGAAAGAAGTAAATAGTAAAAAAAAAGACTATAACTATGAAATACATAACAAAAAAAACAAGGTTAAATTACAGTTTTGGTTCTCCTGTTTTGAAGTTTTTTTAAATTTAGCCTTCCTATTTTATAAAAATCAGTTTTTTGGTCTCTAAACTTATATCACTTAAGATTTGATTGGTCCCCCTTCACTTTTGCGTGATGATTGAGATTAATAAATTATTATTGATGAGTTGGTAATGGTAACTATGATTATTAATTAATTAATTAATTAATTATTAATTTTTAAATCATTTATTAATACATTACATATTTTTTTAATATTTAAAAGAATAATCTTAGACTTTGAAATAAATCCAGTGATTCAACCCACAATTGTTTAACAAATCATGTTTGTTTCCAATATATAAACACTAATGTTTTCTTTGAACAAAACAATGTGGGACATAAAAGTAGATCCAAGAGAGGAACAAAAGATGGCAAAGAATTACGATTTTTGCCTATAAAAGTAGATCCTTTCTCTTTGATGAGGCTCCATTCCATTATGTTTGCAAGGAAATGAATATTCCATTGTTGCTTTTGTCTCCAAATTATCGTTTCATTGATAGGAAAATTAACGGATCTAAGTTCTGGTTTGCAAGATGCCATATAAAGGCTGGAGATTTCAATTCAGTGCTTTCCATGCATTAATTACAAGCTATTGTCAACTATTCAACATCTTGTAATTATATATGTGGCACCGTTGCTTTTGTGTGCTTGTTCTTATGTTGTTCTTAGATTTGCAAGTTTCGTTTGAGTTTATGTTGTGATTCACTGTATTAGTTGCTGCATTTTCTATTTCTGAGTTGATAATTTTTGGGTCCCTACAAATATCCCATTTTTGGTCCCTACAAATATCCCATTTTTTGAAATTGGTCCCTCTAAATATTTTCTTCAAACATTAGTCCTCCCAAATTTTTCTGTTTCTAAATGTAGTCCCTCCCGTTAGTTTGAACTAACGGAGGGTGATGTGGCATGCAATGTGGGAATTTTTTTGATGACGTGGAAAGTCATAGCTAATTCGTAGCTAATTCGTGGCTAATTCGTAGCTAATATCATATTTAAACTCATAAATTGTAGTTAATTCCTAGCTAATTCGTAGCTAATTTCACATAAAATGAGCTTTTCCCGTATAAGAAAAATCAAACTAATTACTACTGTTTTCCCATTGGTTAGTTACCATTTCAAAGTCTTCACACCCAATTTGTAACAAAGCCATTCATTGGGTTAAGGCCCAAACCCAGTATACCAATTCCTAACATCACTACTATTTTACCTTTGGAAATACCTAACATAAATTGATATCAATTTCCTCAGAAAATTTAGCATTTCATTATACTTGATGCAAAACACAGTGAAGGCATGCCACTTTGATAAATTTCCCTAGAAGGCAAACCACAATGAACTCATTACACTTGACAATAAACTAATCTTCATTCTCAAGAAAGAAAAAAATAGACAGACGAAACAATGATTATGAGGCCGATAATACTTGTGGGGAAGCATCTAACTGCAAGAAACCACAATGGCAAGCATAATGATATATACAACCTTCCAGTTGTGTTATGTTTAGTCTAATATTAATGCATCCTATATATCGTAATGTCAATATCACTACATAGATACATTGCTTTATGCCATCAAATGCACAGATAACCATATTAACCCATAGAAAAGCTATATGTGGATCATTTTACTACACCAGTGTGACCCTTGATGCAGTAGTAAGCTTCTGAATATCATTTACAGTAATGTTATTTCTTATAACACTTTTCCACCGCTTAGACTCTTTTGGGGCGTAACCACCATTTTTATACCTAAATTCTGAAGTGCAATTTCTGGATGAATATTTGTGAGATCGAGGGGTACCAGTTAAAAGAAGTATTACAATAAGAAATTTAATTGAAGTTCATATAATTCATTATGATGATTATATATATTTCTACAGGGAAAATAACAATAAGAAATTCTAGAGTAAGTGCCAGGATGCAATAATTTTTTGTGAGAACAGTTGCCAAAAGTTTATAATAACAGAGAAAATCTCCATGTCTTTTTTAGAACAATGATATTTACTTAGACATAAAACCTGCGCACAGTTGTTCATTACATTTTAGGGGCTTTTTGAAATAGGAGACATATGAATGATCAATCAAAACCTCATTGGAAGCTAGAAGTTAGTTGTCGCTCCCACCAAAATGACCACCGGGGCCAAGAGGGGTACAGACGCGAACGGTCGGCGAAAAGAGGATGTGAGAACACACAGGAGTGAACTCACAAGAAAAGAAAAGAGTCGCCAGCTAGGCATTTTTATCCCGGAGGAAAGGCAATGCTGCATAGACCTAGAAAGATATGGATAAGACGGTTGCGAACCAGAGAAACTGAGAAAGGGGGTTGGTTACAACCTGGGAAGGTATTAGCACCCAGATTGTCCGTCGTACTCGACGGGATCCACGCTTAAAAGATTTGTGTTTTAAAGGGGTAGTGTCAGTGCAATTTGTGTACAAAAAGAGCTGGAAAAGGATGCACAGGTGTCAGTGTAAATGAAGTGTATAAGTGAAGTGTCAGTGTGAGAATAAAAATGAAATGCTCATGATAATGAGGCTAAAAGACTAAGGCTAGAAAGAGGGGGAATATACAGAGACTTTTGTTCGATAACTGTTAAGTTATGCCTACGTATCCTCTCGTGCAATGAGGAAGTCAGAACACCGTAGTTCGACCCAAAGAGACTGAAAGATGAATTGACTTGTGAACTGCTTACTTGTCTATGCTCAAGTGTATGACCTGTCTGGCTCAGGTGCAAACTGTCTTGCATTAGACAGAAGAAGCAAGTTCTCGTTTGTGAGTGAATGAGATGAGAAAAGAATCCCGGAGGAGACGATTATTGTTTGTTTTTGTGTTTTCAGTCTTTTATTGCTTTTGGATGTTTGTCATAAGTTAATGAGCTTAAGCCTAAACCAATAGGTTAGTAAACTCATCACATCTTCCCTCTGATTAGGGGTAATGAGAATACCTTAAGTGTGAAGTCAGCATCTCACACTTAATCACCTTTTGATGTAGGATTAAGATCATTAACCTACTTGTGATTTTTTAGATGTTTTTGCTGTTTTTGTTTAGTGTTAAGTAATGAGATTAAGCCATAATCAGGGATTAAACAGACTCATTACACCATCCTAATAGAAGGATAATGGATGAGAATGTTTAAGCTGAGGAAGACCCCTCAACTTAATCCATGATTAGGGATTAACCTCATGAAAAAACAAAGCCTTTATTAGATGGATTTTAGTTAATGATAAGATGAAGAAGTGGGTTTTATGGTTTGTAAGACAACTTGAGGGGGACTTGTCCATTAACACTAGGGTTAGTTCTTCTTAACCAATTAAGGAAGAATTAGAACCCTAATGCAAGGCCCAAGTTACAAGCTTGATGTCTTGATGATTATTAAGTGAATTGATTAAAGGATTTAAACACATTAAGGGTTTAACACTTAGGATTAAAGTTATACACTCCATCCTAATAGAAGGATGCAGGCATAAGCTTAATCACAAAGCCTTAAAGCCTTTAGGGTTTAGTCCCTGATTATGAGATGAGAAGAGGGGACTCAAAGAGACACAAAGGTAAAAACTAAGTGGGGGACTAATCAACCCTAATTGTTATCATGCTTGGAAGTCCAAGGGTTTGTGGGGTTTAAGAAAGAAATCTTCAAAGAGCCACCAAGGAGAGAAGCAGATGAAAGGAGCAAATAGAAGCAAAACAACTTGCTTCACTTAAGAAGACAAGTTGCTTGAAGAAAGAAGGTGGGATGAACAAGAATGAGCAAGCTCAATCCAAACACATACAAAAATGCAGTAATGATGCATAAGAGAGATGAAAAGAGATTGTGAGAAGTGAAGGCAAATTCACTTCTCAAACAACTTACCACCTGAAAAGTTAGCAAAAGAAATGAAATGCAATGCAAAATGAGATGCAATGTGATGATGCAAACCAAAACCAGAAGCATAAGTATGATGTTAATGATGCTAAGAGATGATGCAAACATGAGGCAAGGCATTAGAATGACCATACAAACATATGGATGCAAGAGAAGCATGCTTAGAACCATGAACATATATGAAAAGTTATGAAATGCAAATGACATACAACATGGAAAATGAAAGATGCAATGATCAAACATGATTCTAATATGTCCTAAGATGTGTTATGAATCAAATGGGTGCACAAAATATCATGGCAAGTCATGGTATGCAAACAAATGGGGAATGGATGCAAAGGAAGGCATGAATTAGGGTTTATGATCAATGCACAAAACAAAATTCAAAACCAGAAACAAACATCATGATAAAAATTTGAAAATGCATTAAAAGAGACCGTAAACCTATACAAACTCACTGCCCAAAGGAGGGGACCCAACTCTTAACCTAGTGAGGGTTATGAATTTCCTAAGATTTCTAGGGTTTTAAGGTACCTCATCAAGGAAAATGAAAAACAAATTGAAAATGCAAGATCAATTCATGCCAATTTAATCCTATAAACTACATGTTATGCAAGATGCAATGCAAAAAGAATCATTGTCCAACTATCAATGGTTAGGCAGGAATGAATTTTTGAAGTTTGAATCAAAATAATGCCTTAAAATGAAATTAATTCCATTGAAAATTGTCAAAAGGCATCAAGATCAAAAAAGAAATTTGGTTTGAGAGTTGGACAATGTTTCTAAATGATTTTAAATGTCACATGAATTTTTTTGTGATTTTTAAATACCTAAAAGTATTTTTAATTAATTAATTTTCATTAATTAATTAAAAATAAACTTTTAAATGATTTAAAAATAATTTTTGATGCAAAAAATAAAAATGAAAATATTTTTGGTTTCTGAAAATTAATAAAAGGCTTGATAAAAATTTTCAGAATTTTTTGATGATTTTTACTATTTTTAATTAAAAGTACAAAACAAATGAAATAAAATGAAAATGAAATGAAATTTAAATAAAAAAAGAGAAAGTCAGCAGAATCAAGGGCTGTGGTTCAAACTCAAGGATGCGGGAACTGACCACGCGCGCATCTGGACGGCCAGAATTCAAATTTACGTAATTAAGATTAAACCCTAATCAGAAACCCTAATGACTTTCAGATGACCGGAACAGTGTTCCGGTCATCTTCTCCGGTAGGCCACTTATGCTATCTCACTCCCTACGCATCCCCAAGCCCTCTAACTTTCCAGAAATGATCCCCATAACATCCCTAACAAGAATCACTCACCAAAAATCATTTATTCAAACTCAAAATCATGAATCGAAGCAAAACGGAAAAAATGGCAGGAATTTCAGAAGATCAATACATGCTCAATACTCAACTATTTTCAAAAATAAAAACATCATGGTGATCAGTGAGACATGTAGAATCATTCTATAACATAAAATGAGAGTTCTGGAAAAATAAGTGCCATGGCTACCTGAGCTTTGAGCTTTCGAATCAGGGACTTTCTGGCCAGTTCTTTGCTTCAAATCCCCTCCAATGAACCTCCTAAGAAGCTTGCAATGCTTGGTTGGAGTTTAAATAGCCTCTGGAGAGAGTTTGCAGAATCTCAGTTTGTGAAATGTGAAAATCGTGTTTTTGATTGTGGAAGTTTTATGGCAAAATGGAGGGTGGGAAATGATCAGTGAGGTTTATGGAGTTGAATGGTGAAAAAAGTTTGAAGGTTTGATGGCTGAATCAAGAGATTCGAAGGCTTTTGCAAATGAGAGGATTTTTGAGTGTGCTGTGTTCTTGGAGTTTCAGGCTGAGTTGATATGTGCTTTTGCTTGCCTTTGATCCACATAAAGAAGTGGGATAGGTCAGAGAGTGGGTGCTGGCCTATTGTGATTGGTATGGGCAAGTTGCCAAAATGTCAAACTTTGTGTAAGAGAGGTATGGGCTCATAGCTAGCCAAGGACAAATGGGGTGTCCTGCGCAGCAAGAAGTGTGGAGAGCCCTAGGATCAATTCTGAGGTCAGCAAGCAAGTGGATTAGGGTTTGGGTGAGGTTTTGCAACTTGCTTCATCCTTGGCCCTTTTGAAGTTTCTTGCCCCACAAGTCACAAAAATGAGCAAACTCTTGGTGAATTCTGATCTTTAGACATTGGTTCATGTTTGTGTGAAGTTTAGAAGTCCATTTGGAAGTTCAATTTGCCTTGGCAAGTGGTTTTGCAACTTTGCCTCTTTGGTGCATAACTTGAAATTATGTGATTTTTCCCAACTTTGACAAGCCATAACTTTTGATCCAAAATGAATTAGGTCAAGTTCTTGTACTTTTTAAAAAGGGAATGATCCATTCTACAACTTTCATGACCAAAGTTTTTTCCATTTGAAGCATTTTTGAATCAAAAAGCAAGGGTTGAAAAAGTTTCCCAAAATGGCAAGTTTCCATTACAAGTCATTTTCCCAAAAAGGCAACTTTGCAAATGGCTTGAAATTCTTCAATTTTGTGAACTTACAACATCTTCTATGATCAAATTAAGGTCATACACAATCAAAATGATGAAGAACACCCTTTGGTTGGGTCATTGGGGGCCTCAGATGCCCTGATTTTGCACTGACTTGCTCAAAAAGTCAACCCTTGATCAGATGACTTCCCCATGGAATTTCTTCATGAAAATTGATATGCATGCTCCTTATAACATATAGAGACCAATAGAAACAAGAATGACCAAAAAATTTGGAGTTATGGCCTTTGAAACCAAAACCCTAATTCTAGGTCATCTGTGCAGTTAAACCTGGCTCTGCTTCCATGCCATTCCCAGTTCTTGTGATTTTGACATTCTTGACTTTGATAGGATATAATATGATGTTTGAACATACATGGACCCCTTTGAAGTGATTGATGACCTTTGGAGTGGCTCAAGAAGCCCTTGGATTGCTCAGATCACAAACCCTAGATGCAGATGACTTAGAAACAATGTAGTGAATCACAAATGCAATATGAGATGCTATGATTGAACTTATGTATATGAGGATATCACAAGCCATGGTGTGAATGGGTGAGGGAAAATTTGGGGTGTTTACAGCTGCCCCTATTCAAACATGAGTTAGCTGTGCAGGATGTAAGCAACGACTTAACAGGTAAACAAGATAACTCGTGGTTGAATACCAAAAGACAGTCCAAAATTTGCACTCACAGAATGAAGAAGAAAATGGATATAGATTGTAAAAGAAAATAAAGTATATTGTAAAGTGCGGGCGACGGAGGACGACCGTCGAGCAGAGGACGACTGCTGGGGAAAGAGCAATGGCGGGGACGGCCGACATGCTGGGGAAAATGCGGGAAGTAAAACAATGACGGGGACGGCCGACAAGCTGGGGATAAAAGGGATTATGATGGGGACGGCCATCAGGTAAAGCTAAGATTCTCTGGGGATTAGTAAAAATGATGGGGACGGCCATCAGGTTCATAAAGTAATGTAAACAACGATGGGGATGGCCATCGGGCTAAACTGATGAAGGACGATCATCAGGAAAAGGAAAAGGGACCACGACGGGGACGACCATCGGGTTAAAGAATAAATGAAATAATGATGAGGGACGGTCATCAAAGGTGAAGGACGATCACCTAGCAGGGGACGGCTTCTCTGATGGGGATAAGATGAGGGAAAATCATCTAAGGTGAAGGACGATCACCTGACAGGGTACGGCTGCCGAAAGTATCGCGACATAGGACGAATGCCGGATAAAAGGTCGACGATGGGGACGGCCATCAGATGAGCATGATGAAGGACGATCATCAAGAGGTGAAGGACGATCACCTAGCAGGGGACGGCTGCTCTCAAGTATCGCGACACAGGACGAATGCCGGATAAAAAGGTCGACGATGGGGACGGCCATCGGATGAGCATGATGAAGGACGATCATCAAGAGGTGAAGGACGATCACCTAGCAGGGGACGGCTGCTCTCAAGTTTTATCATGACATAGGACGAATGTCAGATAACAAGATCAACGATGGGGACGGCCATCGGATAAAATGATGAAGGACGATCATCAAAAGGTGAAGGATGATCACCTAGCAGGGTACGAATGCTAAAAAAACACGACATAGGACGAATGTCAGATAGAAAAAGGTTGCTTTGTTGACGACCTACTGGGGAACAGTAAACACGGACGAGTGTTTACATCCAAGAAATAAAAGGTATAAGTGTTTTGACGTTGTGTACAGATTAAAGATGCGGACGAGCATCCTTAAGACTACGATATGGACGAGTATCGGGTAGAAACAAATACTGACACGTGTTCAGAGATGATGATACAGATGAGTATCAACTGGTTAACAAGGAACACGGACGAGTGTTGATTCTGAGGGGACTCTTCTGGGGAATAGTAGACACAGACGAGTGTCTAAATCCAAGAAGACATAAGTGTTTGACACGTGTATGGATTAAAGATGCGGACGAGCATCCCTAAGACTATGATACGGACGAGTATCAAGTAGAAACAAACGCTCGACGCATGTTCTGAGATGATGATACGGATGAGTATCAACTGGTTAACAAGGAACACGGACGAGTGTTGATTCTGAGGGGACTCTTCTGGGGAATAGTAGACACAGACGAGTGTCTAAATCCAAGAAGACATAAGTGTTTGACACGTGTATGGATTAAAGATGCGGACGAGCATCCCTAAGACTATGATACGGACGAGTATCAAGTAGAAACAAACGCTCGACGCATGTTCTGAGATGATGATACGGACGAGTATCAACTGGTTAACAAAGAACACGGACGAGTGTCGGATCTGAGGGGATTTGAGTGGTATATACAAGATACAGACGAGTATCTGTATGGGTGAAATAAGTATAAATGATGTACAGGAGAGTGTTTAACTTGCTGAGGAGGGTGACACGAACGAGTGTCAAAAGGAAGTATAATATAAACAAGTATATGGTTTACAAAATGTTCAGGTAACTCTGTTGGGGAAAGTGACACGGACGGGTGTCAGGGAATTTGTATAAAGATGTATCTGTGAGTGCAGAGAGGACGCTTTGGTTTTCTACTGGGGATATGACACGGACGGGTGTCAAGAAGCATCTGTAATACATAAGTGTTTGTTTGTAAAGAAGGCTCGGGCGATTTTACTGGGGAATGATGACACGGACGGGTGCAAAAGGAGGGTGTATTTGTATTTGTGAGTGTAAGGCCAGTGCTTTGGCTCTCTGGTGGAGAATTTGGGGAGTTTTCTGTATATCTCTGATGAATTGCCAGTATTCACAAGTGTCTGATTCAGAACATGGCTTATGATTATGCAATATGTTTGATTTTTGCCGTAATGCTCCGTGTTAGACGGAATGCTACGCTTTGTGGGGAGAATATGATGTTAATGCCATGATTATGCAAAGATACCGATCTGGGATTTGGATCCCGTTGCTGTGAAGATCTCTGGTCGATCTGCTTGAAGTGAATATCCCAGCTGGGGATGAGATCATTGACATATGGGACTCTGCTTAGGGATATAGGTCACTGATAGACCTATCTCAGTAATGAGGGACCCAGCTGGGGTTTGTAGAAGCTATCTTTACTCTGTTGTGGGATCTTCAGACGTTGCTCTTCCGGGTAGAGGCTGAAGCTCTGTGGGGAGGTGGTTTCCTGGCTTTGTACTTGGCTGCGGAGGAATAGTAGATGGCCACTCGGCTGGGGAAGAAGAAAGACCATGGGAAGGTCTTCCTGGATTTTTCTGTAGGGGTCCTGCTGAGGATGATACTGGACAAATTCAGCTGGGGAGAAAGCATCCCCGGTGCTAATTGGGAGATAGACTAAGTAGATATTGATTTGCCCGCTTGCTGGGACGAAGCTTTCATGCCCCATGTTGTGCTTTGAATTACCTGCAATCCTGAAAAGACAGAGAAGTGCACAAGTAATCCCGAGGTATCCCTTACCGGATTCCGTCGTAGGAGTTCAGACACTCCCGGGAGTAAGTATATTTCCTGCAAGCACGTATTTTTAGAAGAAGAGCATCTGTATTTATGCAATCAGTATCTTAAGGACATCGAACATTTTGCAAATGAAGGTAAAGTGTACGAGACGAAATGTGACTGAAAAATCTGATTTTATTAATTCATGTGCCCTGAATTGGCAAGATACAGTCAAAGAAACAAATCCCCTAGAATGAGGAGATTGTTATAAATTGAGAAACAAAAGGTATTGGCAATGTTGATGACGCTTCAGGGAGCTTCCCTTGGCTATGACCCGTATAACATTTGACGTTCTTCTTATCTTGCTTTCTGAAGAGGGCTGATTCTGATTGTCGCTTGATCCTTTCGAAGCTTATCAAGTTGTGAGTGATGCAGACGAATTCAGAATGCAGTTGTTCGCTTATTCCCTTGTTTTGCATGGATCGCCCTTTCGGGTTTTCAATCCATCGGGATACCCATTTTTGCCTAAGTCGTCCAATGTGGCTTTTCAACTCAGCGGGTGTACACATTTTTTTGTTTATTTCCCTTATTTTTGCCCGAGTCTTTTATTCTGTTTTTGACTCGCCGGGATGCCCCATTTTTGCCTGGACTTACATTCTGTTTTTATGTCCAGCGGGTCATTTTCATGCGAAGTATTTTTTAACTGCATCTGAATTCACAGGGGACGGGAAATCTTCACCATCCATAGTACTGAGCATGAGTGCTCCACCAGAGAAAACTTTCTTTACTACGAATGGTCCTTCATAGTTCGGAGTCCACTTGCCCCTGTGGTTTGTATGAGGAGGGAGGAGTCTTTTCAGCACAAGATCCCCTACTTGGTATTCTCGGAGCCTGACTTTCTGATCGAAGGCCTTCTTCATTCTTTTCTGATATAACTGCCCATGACAGATTGCAGCTAATCTCTTCTCTTCAATCAGATTCAGTTGCTCGTATCGGGACCGGACCCATTCTGCTTCGTTCAGCTTAACATCCATTAACACCCGTAGGGAGGGTAATTCAACTTCAACAGGTAGGACTGCTTCCATACCATACACAAGTTGATACGGTGTTGCCCCAATGGATGTTCTGATTGACGTACGGTACCCATGCAAGGCAAATGGTAGCATTTCATGCCAGTCTTTGTAAGTGACTACCATCTTCTGCACAATCTTCTTGATATTCTTGTTTGCTGCCTCAACAACGCCATTCATCTTTGGCCTGTAAGGAGAAGAATTGTGGTGTTGGATCTTGAAATCCCGGCACAGTTCTGCCATCATTTTGTTGTTTAAGTTGGAACCATTATCAGTAATGATTCTCTCGGGAACTCCATACCGACAGATGATATCTCTCTTCAGGAATCTGGCTACCACTTGCCTTGTAACATTTGCATAGGAAGCTGCTTCGACCCACTTGGTAAAATAGTCAATGGCTACCAGGATGAATCTGTGGCCGTTTGAAGCGGTCGGTTCAATCTTGCCAATCATATCAATGCCCCACATGGCAAAGGGCCAAGGTGAAGACATCACATTCAGAGGATTCGGAGGCACATGCACTTTATCCGCATAAATCTGGCATTTATGGCATTTTCTGGCATAAGCACAACAGTCTGCATCCATTGTGATCCAGTAATAGCCTGATCTTAGCAACTTCTTTGCCATGGAATGCCCTCCGGCATGGGTACCAAAGGATCCTTCGTGTACTTCATGCATCAACAAGTCTGCTTCTGTTCTATCAACTCATCTGAGGAGTACCATGTCAAAGTTTCTCTTGTAAAGGGAACCATCGGTATTCAGGAAGAAACTACCAGCTAGCCTTCTTAAAGTCTTCTTATCATTGGAAGATGCCCCAGGTGGGTATGTTTGATCCTCCAAGAAGCACTTAATGTCATGGAACCAAGGCTTGTCATCTTTGGCAATATCTGCTGCAAATACATACGCTGGTCTGTCAAGTCTGGATACTGAAATCCGAGGCACAAAGTTGGCAGCTTGAACTTTGATCATGGATGAAACGGTGGCAAGAGCATCTGCAAACTGATTCTCGTCTCAAGGGATATACTCAAGCTTGACCGTTGTAAAGAAAGTCAATAACCTCCTTGTATAATCCCTGTAAGGTATCAGATGATCCTGGTGTGTGTACCATTTGCCATTGGTTTGATTAATTACCAGAGCTGAATCTCCAAACACAGTCAAAGTCTTGATCCTGAGGTCAATGGCTTCCTCCAGACCCATAATACAAGCTTCGTATTCAGCTTCGTTGTTAGTGCAGTTAAAGGTGAGTTTTGCCGAGAAAGGCATGTGAACTCCTTTAGGCGTAATGAGTACTGCACCAACACCACGACCATTCATATTAACAGCCCCGTCAAACATCATAGTCCATTCTTCTTCTGGGTCAGGCCCTTCAGTGTGAACAGGCTCTTCATGATCTTTTGCTTTTATGAACATGATGTCTTCATCAGGGAAGTCAAATCTCATAGGCTTGTAATCATCAATGGGTTGCTTAGCAAGATAATCAGACAATACACTGCCCTTGATGGCTTTTTGAGATGTGTACTGGATGTCATATTCTGTGAGGATCATTTGCCATCTTGCAACCCGTCCGGTAAGTGATGGCTTCTCAAAAATGTACTTAACTGGGTCCATCTTGGAGATCAATAAAGTAGTGTGGGTCAACATATACTGTCTCAGTCGGCGAGCAGCCCACGCTAAAGCACAACAAGTTTTCTCGAGCAGTGAATAACGTTGTTCACAGTCGGTAAACTTTTTGCTCAGGTAGTATATTGCATACTCTTTTCGACCAGACTCGTCATGCTGGCCCAACACACACCCCATTGACTCTTCTAATACTATCAAGTACATGATTAGAGGTCTTCCTTCAACTGGAGGCATAAGGATTAGAGGTTCTTGCAAGTATTCCTTGATTTTTTCAAAAGCCCTCTGGCAGTCTTCGTTCCACCTGACCGTTTGTTCTTTTCTTAACAGCTTGAACAAAGGTTCACAAGTTGCTGTAAGGTGAGATATGAACCGTGAAATGTAGTTCAATCTACCTAAGAACCCCCGAACTTCTTTCTCAGTCTTCGGTGCAGGCATTTCTTGAATGGCTTTAACTTTATCAGGGTCAACTTCAATCCCTTTCTCACTCACAATAAAGCCCAGCAGCTTACCAGATCGCACCCCGAATGTGCACTTATTGGGGTTCAGCTTCAATTGGTATTTCCTCAGACGCTTGAATAACTTCAGCAGATTTACCAGGTGGTCTTCTTCTGTGAGGGACTTGGCAATCATGTCATCCACATAACATTCAATTTCTTTATGGATCATGTCGTGGAATAATGTTACCATAGCCCGTTGATATGTTGCACCAGCATTCTTCAGTCCGAATGGCATCACCTTATAACAGAACGTGCCCCAGGGTGTGATGAAAGTTGTCTTCTCCATGTCTTCAGGTGACATCTTGATCTGATTGTATCCTGAAAATCCGTCCATGAAGGAGAATACCGAGAACTGAGCCGTATTATCCACCAATACATCAATGTGAGGTAAAGGAAAGTCATCTTTCGGGCTGGCTCTATTCAGATCCCGGTAATCCACACACATCCTCACCTTGCCATCCTTCTTAGGAACAGGTACAATATTAGCAACCCACAGTGGATAGCTAGTCACATCAAGGAACCCGGCGTCCCACTGCTTTTGTACCTCTTCTTTGATCTTCATTGCCATATCTGGGCGAGTACGGCGCAGTTTCTGTTTAACCGGTGGGCAATCTTCTCTTAAAGGCAGCTTGTGCATAACAATATCGGTGTCCAACCCTGGCATATCTTGATAAGACCAAGCAAACACATCCACATATTCACGAAGCAGGTCAATCAGTTGCTCTTTCACTGAGTCTTGTAAGCAGGCCCCGATCTTAACCTCTTTCACATCTTCATCCGTACCAAGATTAATCGTTTCGACCTCCTCCTGATGAGGAGTGATAACCTTCTCCTCTTGCCTTAACAACCTGGCTAGCTCTTCAGGAAGCTCATAATCTTCTTCAACCCCTTCATTAGCTTGATTGATTGGATTGTCAGTCATACGAAGCCATAGCTGTGCTGTTGTCGGTGCAGTCTGAAAGGCACTCTCTGCAAGGGTTTAGATTGTTCATTTTAGTGATCGATTTTAATCTTGTTTAGAAAAAGTGAAATAAATTTATCATTTTGAAAACATTGCCATTTTTATTTTTGTACAAAAATAAAAATAAAAAACAGTGAGCGGAAAAGAAAAAGACTCATTTGCAAAAGATGTCCGATATTCATTGATTGATCTGTTTGCACAAAATTACAGATGGCCCGATTACAAAATGAGTCTTGTCATCTTGGGCAAGATGCAAGACTTGATGCATGCTTAAAATATACAGGAAATAATAATTACTCTGTAGGAGTAACCCTTATAATTTCTTGGGAAGACCAGTTTGAGATACGGCTCCCCGGGATCCTTGGACGTATCCAGCTCTCCAGGTTGCGCTCATCTTCCGACTCATCTTCCAAGTTGTTCACTGCATCTGGGGTGAGCATTCCCCCGCTGACAAAATTGGGCTTCTTAGTAGCCTCTGATTGATCTTGTTGAGTTGGTTTGTAACCCAACCCAAATCTGTCCTCCTTCTTCTCCACAGGCAACAGCTTACCCCAGCCTTGGGCAGTCCCCTCTTCAACAACCTTCCTGGCTTGTTGATAAGACGTCATGGAGGTTCCCAATTGTTGCACCCCAAAATTTGCCCTCACAACACAAGACTTTGTGTTCTAAGAAGATTCACAAGGTTCACAAGTTCTCCAACACTTGCATAACCTTTCATGAGGTTCATAAAGTCTACAAGTTACTTTATGAAGGTTCACAAGGTTCACAAGCTTCTCAACATTTACAAGACCTTTCATGAAGTTCATAAAGTCTACAAGTTACTTTATGAAGGTTCACAAGGTTCACAAGCTTCTCAACATTTACAAGACCTTTCATGAAGTTCATGAAGTCCACAAGTCACTTCTTGAAGGTTCATAAGGTTCACAAGTTTCACAATGATTACAAAGCTTCCCTGGGGATCATGAGGTCTACAAAACCACTTCATGAGGTTCACAAGGTTCACAAGCTTCACAATATCTCCCATGAGTATCATAAGACACTTTATGAAGATTCACAAGGTTCACAAAGTTCACAATTGGTCAAAGAAGTTGACAATTCCCTCAGATAATACACCTCCTAAGCAATGCATCCAAAACTAGGGTTTTGACTTTAATCAGGCTAAATGGACTTCCAATACCTCAAGTGAGTTTCATAACATCTTATATGTGTGTAAGAACCCCCATGACAAGTTTCAAGACTTTTCTCAAAAGTTTGCTCAGTCAGATGATCAGATAAGTCAAAATTAGTCAGTGCAGTTAAAAAGTCAAACTGAGGTCAACTGTGGTCTAACCAAAGTCAAACTTCATGATTTTTTGCCAACATCAAGTATATGAAGTGAAATTCATCATTTGATCAAGGGTTGATCATGATTCATCAAGGAGATTCCAGATCATCAATAATCAGGAGTTTCTAAATTAGGGTTTCCTCAGTAAAAGTCAACTGAACTTTGACCAGGCATAACTTTCACATACTTCATCACCAAGTCTCCATCCAAAGCTCATTTTGAAGGAAATTGAATTCTTTACAACTTTGATGTTGAAAGTTAAGCCTAAAAATGCTTCATTTGAAAGATATGATCTAAGACATTATAGGTCATCTCAAAAGTCAACAAAAAGTCAACAGCTTCAAAAGGGCATAACTTGAGATTGGTAAATGATATGGACCTGAAACCAATGGGGTTGTTTAGAGGACTCTTCAAGCTTTCCAAAAAGTCCAAGAACACCCTCATACCCTTAAAATTGAGGGAGATATGCCCTTGCAAAGTTGGGCAATTTTGTGATGGTTTATGTTGAAAATGGAGGTTAAGAAGTATTTCTTTCCAAATGGGCTGACCAATTCATGATCCAATCCATACACAAACACTATGCACGACCCAATGGAATAAAATTCATCATTTTTATTATTTTTTATTTATTTATTATTGATTTAAATCATAAAAATCATTTTAAATAAATAAAAAATATAAAAATCTATTTTTGGGTGGAAAGATTGAATCTAGAAAGTCTTAAAAAGTGATTGAAACTTAAAGAGAAAAGAATCATGTGAATTGTCCAAGAATAGCAAGTCATAATGCACAAATATTTGAATTTTAACACTTGATCTTTTTGAATCTTTTTTGGATCAAATATCCACACAACCTATCCATGTTTTTAACCTAAATCCATCACACATATATACTAAGTGAAACCCTAGCCTGAGACACGAATTTGAGCAGCCAAGAGGTAAGAACAAAAACACAAAAAATCTCTCCATAAGGGACATTCGGATTTTTGGATTTGAAGCATTTGAAGGTAAAATAAGTACATAGCAAGCTTCATGAGACTTCTCTAATGGTGAAACATCCATCATATGCATCACATATGCCTCCTGTTGATCAACCCGAACTCATCTTTGTCTTAAAATAATTTTTTTCGAATCCATCAATATATGTATTATGAACTGTTTTTGATGATTGATTTGTGTTTATTTTGATCCCTAGAATGATTCTGGATAGTTTGATTGAAGGATGAGAGCTTGAAACAGAAACGGCCATGGTTAGGGTTTGAACCTCCAAATTAGGGTTCATCAATTCACCAAATATAAATGGATTTGGAGAACGTAGAGATGTTGTGTGGACTGTATGGATCATAAAATGTTAATCAATTTCATAAATCGGAACTGTTTTGTCCATGTTTCGTTTTCGCAGGTTGAAGAACAGGAAGAACTCGCAGGAAAGTTCATATGTAAATTCATAGCAAAAATCGCAGGTAAATTGGAGAAGAAGAAGTCCTATGGCGCGCATTCTGATATTTGAAAAATTGTTTAATAATTTTATTATATTAATATAAGTTGATATCATCAAGGCAGTAGTAGCCCAGTGGAAAGGAGGCGTATGTATTTGGTGAGAGGTCCATGGCTCGAATCATGCTGGGGCCATATTTTTTTGTTTATTTTTCAGGATCATGGAAGGCATAAAATATAATGAATCAAGGCCAACAGGTTGACAGGAAGGCTCTCCCAGCCAGGCGATAAGACGCGCGTATGCATATCCATAAGGTCCTGGGTTCAACACCACCCCAGGCCTTTTGTTTTTTTCATATTTTTCTGGATTTATCAAAGACAAAGAACAAAACCAACCATTCTCATTCTACTTTCACCTGCGTATGGATGGCTTAGTGGTTCTGGATGTTGTTTGCAAACCTGAGGTCTTGGGATCAAATCCCAGCAGGTTCCCTTTTCTTTTTCTTTCTATTTTCTTCTTTTTTTCTTATTATTCTTTAATTAATATTTTAATTTCAAGAAAAATCCCTAAAATTCAAAAATAATATATTTACATTAGATTAAACTTATATTTATTTCTTTTACTAAAAAATAATAATTTGTTAACATGTCATTATTTTATTAATTAAAAAAAATTTTGTACATATGTTTGTAAATAAAATAGGTAATTAGATAAACCCTAATTTTATAAAACCCTATTTCTAAAAAACCTAAAAAAATATAAAACCCTAGTTTTCCAATCCTAAAATATTTTTCTAAATAAAATTAAATTCTTTTTTTTTTTAATTCCTAATATAATTATTATGTATATATATTTATTATAATCCTTATAAATTTTGTAAGTATATTTATAATTCAAATTATTTTTCTTTTAATGTTTAAAAACAATTTAATTCATAATAGTTATATTTTTATGTTTGGTTTAAAAATTTGTAAGTATAATAATTAATAGGATTAAAATTTATAAACATGATTAATTTTATATATGATATTAAAAAAAATTTACTTTTTTCTTAAGATATGTATAATATTAATAATAATTAAATTTTGTAGTCATATTATATTTAAAAGAATAATTTAATAATTTAAAACTTAAAAAATGATTGTTCGTTAATATTTGTTTTCTAAGTATAATTGTTCATATTAAAAATTGTTAATTAATTTTGTTTATTGTTACTAACTAAATTATTATGTATTATTATATTATATTTTTATTTTGTTTACTCTAATTACTTTTATTCTTATTTACTAACCATATTATTATTATTTTTATATTTCTAACCTCGTTTATTATTTCTAACTTATTATTATTATTATTGCTACTAACCCCTGATTATAATTTGTTTATTTATTTATTTATTATTTATATTTCGCTATTATATTTATTTATTTGCCATTTATTTTATAATTATTATGTAATTGTTCCTGGATGTAAAATTGTAATTATTTAATTATTATTGTTGTGGTTAGTAATTAGGGAGTGTAACAACATGTATGTAATATTAAAATAAATTTAGATCACTTTTAAATAAAGATAATTAAATTAAACACTTCACACACGTAAGTCGATTTTAATCGCCGTCTCACTTTCTAAGGATATCCCTCTCGTTGCCTACGAATAATGGTTAAGTGGGGTGTATAAAGCAAGTCCCTCGAAATAAAATCATCAAAGTCCCTTTATGGTTGCCTTTACGGATCGAGTCCCTTTCGAAAAATGATGATGGTCCCTTATATGTGCTTATTACACCCCACCATTGCCTTCAAAATCTAATTGTCCCATACATGTCCCTTAACATCCAAAGTAAGGACTACCTACTCCATTATAGTAGGGATAGTCTTACTAAGGAAAGGATAAAGAATAAGAAAGACTTTAAACATTAGGGTAGATTACTCCTAAGTACTTAAGCTCATTTCAAAATTTTTTTCACACTTAAACAAATTTTCAACAAAATTTTCAAACAAGTTTCTTACACATCCATACACGGATTATTATTAAACTATTCTGAAATTTTTGCTATTCACACACTACACTTTCAAAACAATTCAAAAGTGAGCTTAAGTACCTAAGAGCCCATGGATAACCATGGATGAAAAGGGTGCTAACACCTTCCCTTTTCATAACTTACCCCCCGGACCCAAAATATTCTCTAAGGTCTTTCCTGTTCTTTTATAACCTTTCCTTATGGATAAAATAAAAGTCGGTGGCGACTCTTGCTATCCGCAACATTGTTTAAAATCAGTTCACCGGGTTACAGAACTGGCGACTCTGCTGGGGACTTAAATTTAAGAGGGGTACCCTTAGGAATTAAGATCACTTTAATATTGTTTGATTTGTTTGCTTTATTATTATATTGTTGGGGTGCTCTTATGTGTGAAAGGTCCTAACCCGGATCTAGTGTACCTTAGGTAAATGGCAATAGACCAAGGAAACTGTACGACGTATATCGATATGGTTGATCTGGTGGCCATAGTTAGTGCGACTTCTTGGTTGGTGCTTATGTTCCTTAAGTTAAGTTGAGGATAATATGAGGCTGCCATATGTTGTCAATGCACTAACTAACTTTTAGAACCCTAGTTATCCCATCTTGGCCTTTAGAAAAGTAGTGAGGTAGCCGGCTTTAGTGCAGACTGAAGTTGGTTGACACTCGATACTACACTCATTGAGATCTTAAACTTGGAGGGTTTTGGTTGGCAAGTAAGTTGCCTTCTGAACAACCACCCTTGTGAAGGATCAATGATATTGAGATCCCTTAGAACCTGGTTACTTTTGTAGGACAGGATGAACCATCTAACTTCAGGGGAGGGTACTTACCTTTGAACCGCATGCAAGCCTTTAAACCTAGGGCTATTGTGTGACTTGCTTGTGTGTGCCACATGTTTGTGATTGAGCATAACATCATGACATCATCATGCATCATATGCATAGCATTTTCCCTAACCATTTCAAGGACCAAGGGATTTATCTTTGTTCTTTGTCGCAGGTCATGGCTTCTGCTCGTAGAAACACCATCAGGATCAACTTTGTGGGCATACCTGCCAAGCTTAAAGAGTTGGTTTCTCAAGTGTCTGATCATTCCCAGTTCATCAAGAGACATGGTCACCTATTGGATCTAGTCACTTCAGGGTTCAATGAAGACATGATGAGTGTTCTGTTTCAGTTCTTTGATCCTAAACATCACTGTTTCACATTCCCCGACTATCAGTTAGTCCCTACCATGGAGGAGTTCTCTAAGCTTCTGGGTATACCTGTTCTTGATCAAAGACCCTTCACAGGCTTGGAGAAGGAGCCCAAACCAGAGGTTATTGTTGCAGCCCTACATCTGAAGAAGTCTGACATTGTTCTAGAAACGAGAAGTGGAGTCAAGGGTATTCTTGCTAAGGTATTAATGGATAAAGCTCAGATGTTCTTGAAGGCCATGAGCTATGATGCTTTTGAGGAGGTCTTAGCCTTGCTGATCTATGGCTTAGTATTGTTCCCCAATCCAGATCAGTTCATAGACGTTCATGCCATCAACATATTCCTGAGTCACAATCCAGTGCCTACATTGCTTGGAGACATTCTACATTCTCTTCATACCCGTACTACAAGGGCAAGAGGAACTTTGATGTGCTGCATACCTTTACTTTCTAGGTGGTTTATTTCTCACCTTCCTCGCTCGGTAATGAAGAATGAGCAAGGATTCAGATGGTCCAAGAGGATCATGTCACTTTCTCACTCAGATATCCATTGGTGCTCCAGATCTATGGAGAATGTCACCATCATTGACCGTTGTGGGGAGTTTCCTAATGTGCCACTTCTAGGCATAAGAGGAGGCATCACCTACAACCCCTCTCTAGCTTTACGACAGTTTGGTTACGCTCGAAGCGATGGCCCACATGACATGTTGATTCAGGGCATTGTGTTTGACTAGGACAACGATCTTCAGGGTTACCGTCAGAGATTCATACGAGCTTGGGGAAAGGTAAACAAGGTTGACAGCAAGACACTGGAGCCTAAGTACACTATTCCTATGGAGGCTTATCTCATATGGGTACGATCTCGTGCTCAGACACTCATGATGCCATAGCCTGCCGTCCTACCAGTTACCATGGAACCTGTTGCTGAAGGAGACACAGCTTATACCATCCTTCACCCAGACATGCCTACTGATATGGAAGACTTGCAGAGATCATGGATCCAACTGAAAGAGCAAAGGGATACTTTCGAGGCTCATTACAAAGCAAGCCAAGAAAAGATCCTGGAGCTAACAAAGCTACTTTACGAGGAACGAAACCTCAACTCATACCTCAATACAAAGAGGAAACGTCCATGGGAGACTTAAAACCCCATCTTTTGTACTTATTTCATTTTCATTTTTGTAAGCCTAAAAGGCAAAACAAGTTATTACTAATAAAAGTTTACTTTCTTGTTTGTTTAAGCAAATTTAAATCTTGCGGTCCTTGAAAACATTGCATATGCATTCACATATCATTTCATTGCATCACAGGTTTATAATTGTGCACAGGTTTCTCATCTTCTCGCTGTTTATTTCAGCAATGGCTCTTGAACAATCAGTTAAGGATCTCCAGGCACAAAATGCACAGTTCCAAGAGCTGATCTTGAACCTGTCCAAGGGGCAGGATGAATTGAAGACACTGCTGGCTAAGAAGAAGAATCCTGAGGACAAAAAGGATGATCAACTAAAACAACTACAAGCTGAGATGACAGGAATGAGGATCCAGATGAATGGCCAAATGGCTCTTATCCAAAGTTTAGCTCAGGGGCAAGAAGAGCTAAGGACCCTTATCCACAAACTTCAAAGTAATAGAGTCAGGGATCTAATTGTCAGTGAACCTCCATTAAAACAAGCTGATTTGGTTGAAAGGAGGATGAGGATAAAAGAGGGTAAGAGACAGGTTGCCATTGATTGTTCTTCTGTTGAAAGACCTGATAAGGTTAATCCACCTCAACACAAGAAATATAGAAGGCAGTTTATCAAGTTCAGCACTCCAATGTCACAAGTTCTGCAATGCTTGTTGGAGATGAAGCTAATTTCCTTGGAAAATCCTCCTCAAAATCCTAAAACATCCTCTCCTCGCTATAATCCCAGGGCAAGGTGTGAGTACCACTCCAACAGTCCTGGACATGATACTAATAGGTGTTGGGCATTGAAGAAAAAGATTCAAGACCTGATTGACGAAGGAATCCTAGAGGTTACTCCAGAGGGTCAAGTTGAATTCTACTATCGTCCATCAAACACCAAAGCTGCAAGACAAGTTGCCCAAGGTTGCAAGAAAGAAAGCCTACCTGTTCCTGTTGAGATATGGGGCACCTTGGGATATCCAAGTGGTAAATTTGATTTCATGGTGAAGTATACTGCTCCTCAAAGTTCACAGATTGCAATTGAGGACATTCAGCCAACCGGATGGGACAACATTTGAATTTTCATTTGTAATTTCTTTTATTTGTTTGAACACTTACTATTATGTTAAACTTTTGTTTTCATTAATGCATTGCATATGTTTGTCTTGAAGTAATCCATTCGTTCCACTATATTTTGAATTATGCTTCTCATTTCTATCTTGTGATATTTAACTCCTGATAAAGCTATAAGCCTGTAGAGGGAGGATGACGAAAACAATACCATAATCTTATGCAGTATGCTTTTGAACAGACTATGCTGACGATGTACAGGCATTGTTTCAATTCCTAAATAGTGGAGATATAAGGAAGTTAATCCCTAGTCAACCCTTTTGAGCCTATGAAGTAGGAGTTTTTATTCTCACAAATTAAAACCCTTATTCATAACATGGGGCAGGGTAGTTACTCAGTTAACTCAAATATGCCATTTATATGTGTTGTACACAATGAATGATGGTTCACTGTAATCATTAAACCTAATAGTCAATATCTAGCAAAAGAAAAGCTCACTAAGTCAAAACCTATGAAGGAGACTTAGTAAAACATCAAGACATCCCGCTGACTGTAATCTTAAAATAAGCAGTTCAGGCAAAAAGAAGGGATAATAAAGTCAAAAGAAAAAAAAAAGAGGTCACTATGAACCCTCAACAAAGAAAGATGGCTGAATGTTCAAATAAATTTTGGGTTTCTGAACCATCACAAATATCGGTGTTACAACTCCAAACTGCTATGGAACTTCAATGCATGAGTTAACTGAGCATAGGACTGAAGAACATCATGGAGATTGGGTTGGGTACAAATAAAATTTGAGCCTTTATCCTTTGTTTCTTAAACCATGAACCAGGCCACGTTACAACCCTTTAAAAGTCCTAACTGAAGCATGGTTAGTTCGAAAGCGTACTGCTGCAAAAAGGTATCCTGACTCCTTTAGGGCTTGTCATAAAATTTGAGTTAATATCACAGTTTTCCCAAAAAAAAAAAAAAAAAGTTTTTCTAAAATAACTTGTTTCAAAACTTCAAGACAGACATAAGCATTGCATTTTTTTAATATATTTGTTTGCATATACCTAAGTGTTTGACAAATGGAGAAGCTTACAGGATGAATGTTCAATGAACCAAAGTCCTTCCGATAAACAAAGTTGCTTCCTGGATCAAAGTCCATGTATACAAAGGGGCATAGTCATGACCTCCCAATCAAGGGGGCAGGCCATGATACTTCCTAACTCATTTGGGGCAATCAGGACAAGATTCAACTATGTTTAAGCAGCCAGAGGCAGATCTCCTCATCTATCTGAAATGCCAAGGGCATAGTCACTGTTTCCCAGTCAAGAGGCATACCAAGTTACTGTTCAATTCAGTTGGGGCAATTAGGTCCAGACTCATCTGTGCTTAATAGCCAGGGGCATTTTTCCTCATACAGTTGAATTACCAAAGGTGACATTACAGAGTTCACAATGCCAGGGGCATTTTTCCTCATACAGTTAAATTACCAAAGGTGACATTACAGAGTTCACAATGCCAGGGGCATATGCTTATGGGGCATTCTGCTTGTTTCTCTTGAGATAACTCATTACAGATACTTCCATTATGGGACAATTCATCCTCAACCAAGGGGCAATGCTTTCTCTTCAAATCTAATACCTGGAGCGTATATGGTCCATTACAGTTTGAAGACACATTCCTCTCATTGTATTACCTTGATATTGGATTCTCAGCTGAAACCATGATGCAAATTAGTTGTCTACGCCAGTAGTATCAGATGGTGTCAATATCATGTATTCAGATCCAGCTATGAGGATTTCTGGAAAGGTACTCAGGAAAGTTAAAGAATTTCAGGAGCCATAGATCCAATTGGTTATACACTCTCGAAGTTGAAACGATTCTGTTTTCAAGTTCAGCTTTACTTTTCCCTCTGAATCCAGATTTACTTTTACCCTAAGCGAAACGTCCATTGGTTATGTTTGAATGTATCATGCTTTTGAATATGATTGATGTTTACCAGAAATGCATGTATGCTTTTAATACGATTAATGTTTACCAGAAATGCATGAAAATGCAGTAATAGTATTTACTAAGGACGAACGAGGGAAGGATCTCAACGAAGCTTCGCCGGTTCACCTTTACAAGACAATTACAAAACCCTCAGTAGGGCAAATCCATCTTCATAAAGTCTCATCTCCCCTGGAATTTATATCCATCTCTTTTATCCTCATATGGACATACGGGAAATTACTTTCCAATAAGGGTACGACGAACGAAGACGGGATGTTATATTTACCCTACCATCAAACGAAGACGAAGGTTATATATACCTTACTATCCCCAGCATACGGGAAGTTATCTATCCTTACTATCCCCAGCATACGGGAAGTTATCTATACCTTGTTATCCCCAGCAGACGGAGGGTTATATATTCTTCAACAACGAATCGGGATTTATTTTCCCTGGCCAGCGGTTGTTATACGAAGATATCCAGACGCTTCCGGCAGTATCATATCATACATACATCATTTACATCATACCATAACATATATATCCATAGACATATAGTACATTACTTAAGTGCAACATATTATACATGCATACATAATGCATAAACTAATATTATTATACAGAATGCTACCTTGTTTCAGGTTAATTATCCAACAAACAAAATTATGGTCTCCAGGACTGCTTTATTGTAACCTCAGGGTTACTTTATCCTCCTATTGAGCTTCTTATTACTGTGGGACTGCTTTATTGTAACCTTAGGGTTACTTTATCCTCCTGATGAGTTTCTTTGGGACTGCTTTATTATAACCTCAGGGTTACTTTATCCTCCTGATAACTTCTCATGACTTCAAGACTGCTTTAGAGCTATCCCGTGCTCTATCCTCCTGAAGACAATTACATTATTACTTCAAGACTGCTTTAGAGCTATCCAGTGCTCTATCCTCCTGAAGACAATTACATTATTATTTCAAGACTGCTTTAGAGCTATCCATTGCTCTATCCTCCTGAAATCATATCTTCAAGACTGCTTTAGAGCTATTCATTGCTTTATCCTCCTGAAGTCATATTATTTCTTCAAGACTGCTTTAGGGTTATCATTATTGATTGCTCTATCCTCATGAAGACATACTGTTACATCAATATTACTCCAGACTCCTGACAGCTCTCATTATGCTACTGAAGAACTTTCCCTTAGTGGCATCTTTAAGCCCACTCAATCATGTTCAACCAACCATCAATATCACTCCATGCACTGGTGAGTGCAAATTTTTGGGCTTTTGTGTTCAATCCCCTTCAACCTTCCAGGTTACGACTGGCAAATATACCAATCTAACCCCTCAGGTTTCAGAAAATTGAACAGGGGCAGCTGTTGCACCCCAAAATTTGCCCTTACAACACAAGACTTTGTGTTCTAAGAAGATTCACAAGGTTCACAAGTTCTCCAACACTTGCATAACCTTTCATGAGGTTCATAAAGTCTACAAGTTACTTTATGAAGGTTCACAAGGTTCACAAGCTTCTCAACATTTACAAGACCTTTCATGAAGTTCATAAAGTCTACAAGTTACTTTATGAAGGTTCACAAGGTTCACAAGCTTCTCAACATTTACAAGACCTTTCATGAAGTTCATGAAGTCCACAAGTCACTTCTTGAAGGTTCATAAGGTTCACAAGTTTCACAATGATTACAAAGCTTCCCTGGGGATCATGAGGTCTACAAAACCACTTCATGAGGTTCACAAGGTTCACAAGCTTCACAATATCTCCCATGAGTATCATAAGACACTTTATGAAGATTCACAAGGTTCACAAAGTTCACAATTGGTCAAAGAAGTTGACAATTCCCTCAGATAATACACCTCCTAAGCAATGCATCCAAAACTAGGGTTTTGACTTTAATCAGGCTAAATGGACTTCCAATACCTCAAGTGAGTTTCATAACATCTTATATGTGTGTAAGAACCCCCATGACAAGTTTCAAGACTTTTCTCAAAAGTTTGCTCAGTCAGATGATCAGATAAGTCAAAATTAGTCAGTGCAGTTAAAAAGTCAAACTGAGGTCAACTGTGGTCTAACCAAAGTCAAACTTCATGATTTTTTGCCAACATCAAGTATATGAAGTGAAATTCATCATTTGATCAAGGGTTGATCATGATTCATCAAGGAGATTCCAGATCATCAATAATCAGGAGTTTCTAAATTAGGGTTTCCTCAGTAAAAGTCAACTGAACTTTGACCAGGCATAACTTTCACATACTTCATCACCAAGTCTCCATCCAAAGCTCATTTTGAAGGAAATTGAATTCTTTACAACTTTGATGTTGAAAGTTAAGCCTAAAAATGCTTCATTTGAAAGATATGATCTAAGACATTATAGGTCATCTCAAAAGTCAACAAAAAGTCAACAGCTTCAAAAGGGCATAACTTGAGATTGGTAAATGATATGGACCTGAAACCAATGGGGTTGTTTAGAGGACTCTTCAAGCTTTCCAAAAAGTCCAAGAACACCCTCATACCCTTAAAATTGAGGGAGATATGCCCTTGCAAAGTTGGGCAATTTTGTGATGGTTTATGTTGAAAATGGAGGTTAAGAAGTATTTCTTTCCAAATGGGCTGACCAATTCATGATCCAATCCATACACAAACACTATGCACGACCCAATGGAATAAAATTCATCATTTTTATTATTTTTTATTTATTTATTATTGATTTAAATCATAAAAATCATTTTAAATAAATAAAAAATATAAAAATCTATTTTTGGGTGGAAAGATTGAATCTAGAAAGTCTTAAAAAGTGATTGAAACTTAAAGAGAAAAGAATCATGTGAATTGTCCAAGAATAGCAAGTCATAATGCACAAATATTTGAATTTTAACACTTGATCTTTTTGAATCTTTTTTGGATCAAATATCCACACAACCTATCCATGTTTTTAACCTAAATCCATCACACATATATACTAAGTGAAACCCTAGCCTGAGACACGAATTTGAGCAGCCAAGAGGTAAGAACAAAAACACAAAAAATCTCTCCATAAGGGACATTCGGATTTTTGGATTTGAAGCATTTGAAGGTAAAATAAGTACATAGCAAGCTTCATGAGACTTCTCTAATGGTGAAACATCCATCATATGCATCACATATGCCTCCTGTTGATCAACCCGAACTCATCTTTGTCTTAAAATAATTTTTTTCGAATCCATCAATATATGTATTATGAACTGTTTTTGATGATTGATTTGTGTTTATTTTGATCCCTAGAATGATTCTGGATAGTTTGATTGAAGGATGAGAGCTTGAAACAGAAACGGCCATGGTTAGGGTTTGAACCTCCAAATTAGGGTTCATCAATTCACCAAATATAAATGGATTTGGAGAACGTAGAGATGTTGTGTGGACTGTATGGATCATAAAATGTTAATCAATTTCATAAATCGGAACTGTTTTGTCCATGTTTCGTTTTCGCAGGTTGAAGAACAGGAAGAACTCGCAGGAAAGTTCATATGTAAATTCATAGCAAAAATCGCAGGTAAATTGGAGAAGAAGAAGTCCTATGGCGCGCATTCTGATATTTGAAAAATTGTTTAATAATTTTATTATATTAATATAAGTTGATATCATCAAGGCAGTAGTAGCCCAGTGGAAAGGAGGCGTATGTATTTGGTGAGAGGTCCATGGCTCGAATCATGCTGGGGCCATATTTTTTTGTTTATTTTTCAGGATCATGGAAGGCATAAAATATAATGAATCAAGGCCAACAGGTTGACAGGAAGGCTCTCCCAGCCAGGCGATAAGACGCGCGTATGCATATCCATAAGGTCCTGGGTTCAACACCACCCCAGGCCTTTTGTTTTTTTCATATTTTTCTGGATTTATCAAAGACAAAGAACAAAACCAACCATTCTCATTCTACTTTCACCTGCGTATGGATGGCTTAGTGGTTCTGGATGTTGTTTGCAAACCTGAGGTCTTGGGATCAAATCCCAGCAGGTTCCCTTTTCTTTTTCTTTCTATTTTCTTCTTTTTTTCTTATTATTCTTTAATTAATATTTTAATTTCAAGAAAAATCCCTAAAATTCAAAAATAATATATTTACATTAGATTAAACTTATATTTATTTCTTTTACTAAAAAATAATAATTTGTTAACATGTCATTATTTTATTAATTAAAAAAAATTTTGTACATATGTTTGTAAATAAAATAGGTAATTAGATAAACCCTAATTTTATAAAACCCTATTTCTAAAAAACCTAAAAAAATATAAAACCCTAGTTTTCCAATCCTAAAATATTTTTCTAAATAAAATTAAATTCTTTTTTTTTTTAATTCCTAATATAATTATTATGTATATATATTTATTATAATCCTTATAAATTTTGTAAGTATATTTATAATTCAAATTATTTTTCTTTTAATGTTTAAAAACAATTTAATTCATAATAGTTATATTTTTATGTTTGGTTTAAAAATTTGTAAGTATAATAATTAATAGGATTAAAATTTATAAACATGATTAATTTTATATATGATATTAAAAAAAATTTACTTTTTTCTTAAGATATGTATAATATTAATAATAATTAAATTTTGTAGTCATATTATATTTAAAAGAATAATTTAATAATTTAAAACTTAAAAAATGATTGTTCGTTAATATTTGTTTTCTAAGTATAATTGTTCATATTAAAAATTGTTAATTAATTTTGTTTATTGTTACTAACTAAATTATTATGTATTATTATATTATATTTTTATTTTGTTTACTCTAATTACTTTTATTCTTATTTACTAACCATATTATTATTATTTTTATATTTCTAACCTCGTTTATTATTTCTAACTTATTATTATTATTATTGCTACTAACCCCTGATTATAATTTGTTTATTTATTTATTTATTATTTATATTTCGCTATTATATTTATTTATTTGCCATTTATTTTATAATTATTATGTAATTGTTCCTGGATGTAAAATTGTAATTATTTAATTATTATTGTTGTGGTTAGTAATTAGGGAGTGTAACAACATGTATGTAATATTAAAATAAATTTAGATCACTTTTAAATAAAGATAATTAAATTAAACACTTCACACACGTAAGTCGATTTTAATCGCCGTCTCACTTTCTAAGGATATCCCTCTCGTTGCCTACGAATAATGGTTAAGTGGGGTGTATAAAGCAAGTCCCTCGAAATAAAATCATCAAAGTCCCTTTATGGTTGCCTTTACGGATCGAGTCCCTTTCGAAAAATGATGATGGTCCCTTATATGTGCTTATTACACCCCACCATTGCCTTCAAAATCTAATTGTCCCATACATGTCCCTTAACATCCAAAGTAAGGACTACCTACTCCATTATAGTAGGGATAGTCTTACTAAGGAAAGGATAAAGAATAAGAAAGACTTTAAACATTAGGGTAGATTACTCCTAAGTACTTAAGCTCATTTCAAAATTTTTTTCACACTTAAACAAATTTTCAACAAAATTTTCAAACAAGTTTCTTACACATCCATACACGGATTATTATTAAACTATTCTGAAATTTTTGCTATTCACACACTACACTTTCAAAACAATTCAAAAGTGAGCTTAAGTACCTAAGAGCCCATGGATAACCATGGATGAAAAGGGTGCTAACACCTTCCCTTTTCATAACTTACCCCCCGGACCCAAAATATTCTCTAAGGTCTTTCCTGTTCTTTTATAACCTTTCCTTATGGATAAAATAAAAGTCGGTGGCGACTCTTGCTATCCGCAACATTGTTTAAAATCAGTTCACCGGGTTACACCAATACAGCAGATGCTTCATTAATGTTCAGGGCCTCAAATCCCTAGCTCATGGTTTCATGGATTTCTCCATCCATCTCAATGTATTTGTACGTAGCCAGATGGCTAACAAAGATGTCTTCTTCCCCACAGATAGTGATGATTTGGCCTTCCCACTCGAATTTCAACTTCTGGTGAAGGGTAGACGTAACTGCGCCAGCGGCATGGATCCAAGGTCTACCCAACAAACAGCTGTAAGCCGGCTGAATGTCCATCACATAGAAGGTAATTTTAAAAGTCTGCGGGCCAATCATCACAAGCAGATCAATCTCCCCAAGCACTGATCTTTTAGAGCCATCGAATGCTCTTACACCAAATTACTCGGACGTAGTGCCAAGCCATCGTACTCCAGCTTCACTAAGGCTTTCTTTGGTAGAACATTGAGTGAAGACCCAGTGTCCACCAGTACATGAGATAGAACAGCACCCTTGCATTCTAGAGTGATGTGTAAAGCCTTATTGTGATTACGTCCCTCAGTTGTTAAGTCAGCATTGGTAAAGCCCATCCCATGACTGGTATTGACATTAGCTACCACAGTCTCTAGCTGATTAACAGTGATCTCCTCTGGCACGTATGCTGTGTGCAGGACTTTTAGTAATGCATTCCGGTGAGCTTCGGAACACATCAGCAGGGATAATATGGAGATCTTTGAGGGAGTTTGGTGAAACTGATCCACCACCTTGTAATCACTTCTCTTTATAATTCTCATAAACTCGTCTACATCTTGCTCAAAGGATGTCTTCTGAGTTTCTTTGACAACCGTCTCTTCAAATACCACACTCTTTCCTTTTGCTTTAGCAGCAGCTTCTGCTTCGGCATTAGGTCTTTGTAATTGTGAGGCAAAAAGGCGTCCGCTTCGAGTGAAGCCTCCGCCTCCCCCAACATTATCAATTTGTGGAGAAGAGGTTGAAGAATCCAAAGTGATCTTCTCCTCGTTGCAATAGAGGTCAGAGCCATAATGCCAAGGGATGGCATTACTGCTTTCATATGGAACGGGTCCAGGCACCGTGACGGTAACTGGACTGACTGCTGCAGAGGAGGGCACTGAAATGGTGTGCGGATCGTAGTAGATGGTGACTGGTGACCTGGCAGGAGATGCTACTGTTTGTTGTTGAAAGTTGTTATTTGGAGGGACATATGCTGGATCATAATAAATGGTGACTGCTGAGATGTCTGTTGGCGTTGTAGAAGATTCTGAATAAAGGGGTGCTGATGTTGTAGAAGAAATGGTTGTTGATATCTGGTTTGTTGAAGTGATAGATGAAGCATTGGTTGATGAAATTGATGAATTTGTTGGAATGATTGTTGTTGTAGTTGTAAAAGAGTCAGGAATTGTTGTTAAAGGGATTGCTGGATTTGTGGGAGCTGATGTTGTGATCTGAAGGATACCACTTTTGATAAGACCGTCTATGCCGCTTCTCAAGTCATCACACCCGTTGACCGAAATGTTACAATAACCACAACCGAGCTCACACCCGGGGAACATCTGACATTCTAGAAGTTGAGCTTTAATTTCTACCAGAGGTGTCCGAATCTGCCCAACACTGGTGATTAAGAAAGATGGCTTGTCTTCCTCAATAACATTGATTCTGGGTCCTCCATGATTGAGCATGAGATTCTTGTTGACATTTGGAGGGGGTGCAAAGTTGAGGGCTTTAGAATCCACCAGATCTTGCACTTTCATTTGTAAAGCCCTGCATTTCTCAGTATTGTGGCCAGGTGCATTGGAATGGAAAGCACATCTGGCGTTGACATCATAGTTTCTTGGAAGACTGGCTGGGTCTAGAGGTGCCAATGTCCTTAGCTCAACCAGGTTGAGTTTCAGGAGTTGTGGCAATAAAGCGGCATAAGGCATAGGGATAGGGTCAATTACCCTATTTGCCTGTGATGGTCTTGGTTGAAAGGGTCTTTGCTGTTGATTGCTGTTGTTGTTGTTGTTGTAGTAGCTTCTCTGTGGTGGATGCTGAACTTGCTGCTGATAGTGTGGTTGTTGTGGTGGTTGATATGTTGGTTGCTGAGGAATCGGAGCTGGAGTAGTGACAGCTGCCACTGACCTATGAACATACTGAGGTCTGCCCCTGGTGGCATGAATAACATTGGTCTCACCGGTTCTTCTAGGTCCCACAAAAGGCTTTCTGGGATTGCTTGACGAACTTGCACCATTATCAATAATTTTGCCCATCTTCAGAAGGCTTTCAATTCTTTCTCCAGCTATGACTACGTCAGCGAAGCTGGTGGAAGAAAAGGCAGCTAGCCTATCAATATATGTTCCTTGTAGAGTGTTCATGAACATGTCGGCCATTTCTCTTTCCGACATGGGTGGCTGAACAGCAGCAGCAAGCTGTCTCCACCTCTGGGCATATTCCCTGAAGCTTTCCCTGGAGGACTGAGACATTCCCATCAGAAGGGTTCTGTTAGGAGCCATGTCCAGATTGTATTGGTACTGCCTGATGAAAGCTTCAGCTAGGTCTTTCCAGCACCTGATAGTAGCTCTGGTCAAGTGAGAGTACCATTCCCTTGAAGCCCCAGTCAAACTATCTTCAAAATAAAACATCCATAGTTTCTCATCCATTGTGTATGCTTTAAGTCTTCCCAGAAAAGACTGCAAGTGAGTTCGTGGACAAGAAGTTCCGTTGTACTTTTCGAAGCACGGGGGCTTAAACTTGTGAGGAATCCTTACCTCATCCACTAATCCCATGTCCATGACATCAAAACCCAAGGAGTTTTGAGACTCCAGAGATCTCAATTTCTCAGCAATTTCATCAAGTCTCCTATCATAGACTTCATCCCCAGCTCCCATCACAGTGAACTGTTCTTACTGGGGGTCTTCCTGTAAGACTCTTCCTCCAGTAGTATTTCCTTGCACAATACCCGAGATGTTGACTTCCGGATGCAGATGAGGCCCATATACTGGTGGATTAACATGAGGCTGACCCCTCTCATTGTTACTTGTTCCTCCAGTTCCTAGAGGAGGTTCCTCCGGGGTCTGTCTTTCTACCAATGCCCTCAATCTTTCTTGGCTTTGAGCCAAGCCATTCATCACCTCCATGAACTGGGTCATCTGGTTTCTCATCTCCAGCCTTTCATTAACCATCTGGGTCTTGACCTCTGTCAGCTCTTGCTGTACTTGATCCATCTGGATACCAGGAAGGTTGTTGCGAGTAGGATATCTGTGTGGACGGTTGAGAGGGAACACCCGACGTCGAGCAATAATTCCTAAACCACAATAGAGTTAGTAATAAACAAAACAAAAACCTACAAAACAAAACAAAAGTTAGTATGCAATGCAGTATGCTTATTTGTTTCCAAGGTATCCGGCTTGGCGCTTGATTTTGACCTTTCCAGACCCTGAGGAAGATGCTTTGATGTTGCTTGAGAGAAAGAGAACTTAATGAAACAAACTAACAAATATATTACAAAAGGTGAATCATACATAGTTTGTTTTTACAACATATGCCCCTGAGGGACCAAAATACAATCTAAACAGAAAAGTACATGGAATGGAAATAACAACAAGCAAAGAAATCAAACATCTAAGCCAAACTCATCCTCCTTAACCTCCTTCAGAAGTGCTTCAGTTATAGGACCAGCCGGATGCTCCGTAATGCTTCTGATAAGAAGGTTCCTGGTGGTAATAGCAGTGGTCAGCTTCTTGTGCCTGTCTTGGTCCTTTGACCTCTTCACACCAGCCCTAAGCTTCAATTCTGAGATTTCCTTCTGGGCTGCTAGCAGAGCCTCCTGTTGCTTATTTTCATTAGCCTCCAACTGCTCAATCCTGTCTTGAGTTCTCTTGTCCTCCTGAGTACGAGCTTCAGTGATCCTGACCCACCTAGCTTGACTTTCTTTCAGATAAAGATCAGTCCTAGCCTTCTGAAACTGGGCCTCTTTACAGGCATTCTTCAAAATCTGCTCTCTCGCTCTTGATTTCTTGATGTAGTCCTCTGATTTCTCAATCTTGGCTAGGTGCTCCACCCTTAGCTTTTCCAACCTCTCAATGTTTAGACGACCATCACTCCTCTCCCAGAGGGTCTTCTGCAGAGCTTGAGACAAATTCTCATTTCTTTCCTTCAGCTTCTCAAATTCTTCCAGGCTGACAGTGACTGGAGGTGGTACTGTGGATGGTCCAGGTGCATCCTCAATGGTGAAGGGCATCCCAGAAATTTGGGCCCTAGCATGAGACCATTCATAATACTGAGCTGAAGCCACATTGTTGCATCTCCCAAGAATGGCCATCCCCTTGGTCTGGATGTTGTCCCAAGCCCAGGATGCTTGTCTGACAACAGCTGGATTAGGCTTTATCTCACAATACAGGGTTTCAGCCAAGTCTTGCACTCTAGGAGGGTGAACCAAAGCATAGCCCAATTGTCTCTTGAACAGTAAAGGATTGTAGTTGATGCAACCCTTTACTCCTATCAGAGGTACATTGGGGAACTGCCCACAACTAGTTATTATGTCTCTGCCTTTGGTGCTCTGGGTACACCACCTGATGTCATCTGAAGTTAAAGCAACAATCTCCTGGCCCAATTCTTCTGTTGGTGAGGGTTTAAGAAAGCATCAGTCTTGGGTAAGTGTTTAAGCAGCCAAGTATGAAACAAAGGAGCACAACACCTCACCAATCTCCCTCTCTGCTTCTCATTCCTTTGATGGACAGAATAATAGAAATCCCCCAGCAAGGTGGGCACTGGGTTCCTCAAAAGGAAGAGATGAATAGCATTCTTGCTGATAAACTTGGGCTCATCTGCAAAAAGTATAACCCCATATATACTGAGGGCTAACAATGCACAAACTGCCTTCCATTCTCCCAAGGAGGCCTTCATGATGGCCTGAGAAGTGAGAAAATCCAAGTGTAGGCCAGGAATTCCAGCCTTTGTAGTCATGTTCTGCTCAATCAGAATAGGTTCCAAATACAGTGCCTTTGCCACTTCTTCATTGCTAGGAGAAGCCATCTCTGGGTTGAAGGGGATACCACCCCTGACAGGCACTCCAACCAATGATGAAAACTCCTCCAATAAAGGTCCCAACTGAAAATTCTGGAATGTGAAACATCTTAAAGGAGGATCATAGAACTGTAGGCAAGTGTGAATCAAACTCCTCTGAGAAGGGTCCAAGTCCATAAACATATCAAGGATGCTTCCATAATGTTCTCTGAATAATGGGATATGGTCTGGAGTAATGAGTGCCTGGACCTGTCTGATGCCAGTCAGCACAGGCTCAAAGAAATGATATGAAATGTTGCTCTTCTTGGGTGCCATGACTGCTGATGAAGAGCTGAAAACAGATGCTGATGATGAAGACTGATACTGGAGATGAGCCACTGATAGGCTGAGGATGATGATGGAGGTAACTGAAGCAGGCAACTGATGAAGAGAGCTGAAGCAGATAACTAGTGAACAGGGGTCTATGCAGATGAAGGGGTCAAAACCAAGCCAAAATATAACGTGGATACCCTGAAAAACAAATAAGAAAATGTTAAATGATGCAATGATGATGTATGCAAATGATATGCAAGGGTTTGTGATCAAGCTGGATCTGATTACTGCCTTGATATAAAGGTCCATGTATGTTCAAGAAGTCCAGATGGAGGTTCAGAAGTCCGGTAACCAAGGTGGGGGACTCAAATAAAGAGTCACATGTCCTGGGTTAAATCACAAGAACTGTCCAAAGTGAAGCATTCTTAAACACAATAGGTATCAGGGTATGATGTGGCCAAAGGGTTCCTGCAAACCTGTAAACAGCCCAACCCCCCTCACAGGTGGTGTTCTAAAACAAGGATCCTCAGACTTGGATCAGTTATGAGAAGTGTAAACACTTCTAACCCGGAGGTACAGTGTTTACAATAACCATAAAAGATCCTCCTCTAATTCACCTCAGTTTCTGAAGGTCATAGTAAAGGTCATCCAGACTTAGCAGGCTTCCCAGATAGCCCTAGCACTACAGGAGATCTGTAGCACAGAGTTCTCAAGAAGAAACCCACATCTGAACCGTGTTTCATATTCCCGCACCAGACCGAAATGGAATGGGAAAGAACATGAACTACTCTAGCCTAGGTGTCACTCAGGTCCCAGGTATAGGACCTTCAACTTTCAGTAGAACCCCACCCACCAAGACAGAAAACAGATCCAGCCAGATAACAGTATGACAGTATGATATATAAAGCTGTAAAGAAAGCAATAAATAACTGTACATAAAGCAATAAACAAAATAAATACAAACACAAATAGAACATAACACCCCAGTAAACACAAATCAAACAAGCGCTAGGAGGAACCCACAAAAAGAACCAGAAGCCCTGGTTACAGTATAAGGGTCCCCAGCAGAGTCGCCAAGCTGTCGCTCCCACCAAAATGACCACCGGGGCCAAGAGGGGTACAGACGCGAACGGTCGACGAAAAGAGGATGTGAGAACACACAGGAGTGAACTCACAAGAAAAGAAAAGAGTCGCCAGCTAGGCATTTTTATCCCGGAGGAAAGGCAATGCTGCATAGACCTAGAAAGATATGGATAAGACGGTTGCGAACCAGAGAAACTGAGAAAGGGGGTTGGTTACAACCTGGGAAGGTATTAGCACCCAGATTGTCCGTCGTACTCGACGGGATCCACGCTTAAAAGATTTGTGTTTTAAAGGGGTAGTGTCAGTGCAATTTGTGTACAAAAAGAGCTGGAAAAGGATGCACAGGTGTCAGTGTAAATGAAGTGTATAAGTGAAGTGTCAGTGTGAGAATAAAAATGAAATGCTCATGATAATGAGGCTAAAAGACTAAGGCTAGAAAGAGGGGGAATATACAGAGACTTTTGTTCGATAACTGTTAAGTTATGCCTACGTATCCTCTCGTGCAATGAGGAAGTTAGAACACCGTAGTTCGACCCAAAGAGACTGAAAGATGAATTGACTTGTGAACTGCTTACTTGTCTATGCTCAAGTGTATGACCTGTCTGGCTCAGGTGCAAACTGTCTTGCATTAGACAGAAGAAGCAAGTTCTCGTTTGTGAGTGAATGAGATGAGAAAAGAATCCCGGAGGAGACGATTAAGGTACCTCATCAAGGAAAATGCAAAACAAATTGAAAATGCAAGATCAATTCATGCCAATTTAATCCTATAAACTACATGTTATGCAAGATGCAATGCAAAAAGAATCATTGTCCAACTCTCAATGGTTAGGCAGAAATGGATTTTTGAAGTTTGAATCAAAATAATGCCTTAAAATGAAATTAATTCCATTGAAAATTGTCAAAAGGAATCAAGATCAAAAAAGAAATTTGGTTTGAGAGTTGGACAATGTTTCTAAATGATTTTAAATGTCACATGAATTTTTTTGTGATTTTTAAATACCTAAAAGTATTTTTAATTAATTAATTTTCATTAATTAATTAAAAATAAACTTTTAAATGATTTAAAAATAATTTTTGATGCAAAAAATAAAAATGAAAATATTTTTGGTTTCTGAAAATTAATAAAAGGCTTGATAAAAATTTTCAGAATTTTTTGATGATTTTTACTATTTTTAATTAAAAGTACAAAACAAATGAAATGAAATTTAAATAAAAAAAGAGAAAGTCAGCAGAATCAAGGGCTGTGGTTCAAACTCAAGGACGCGGGAACTGACCACGCGCGCATCTGGACGGCCAGAATTCAAATTTACGTAATTAAGATAAAACCATAATCAGAAACCCTAATGACTTTCAGATGACCGGAACAGTGTTCCGGTCATCTTCTCCGGCAGGCCACTTATGCTATCTCACTCCCTACGCATCCCCAAGCCCTCTAACTTTCCAGAAATGATCCCCATAACATCCCTAACAAGAATCACTCACCAAAAATCATTTATTCAAACTCAAAATCATGAATCGAAGCAAAACGGAAAAAATGGCAGGAATTTCAGAAGATCAATACATGCTCAATACTCAACTATTTTCAAAAATAAAAACATCACGGTGATCAGTGAGACATGTAGAATCATTCTATAACATAAAATGAGAGTTCTGGAAAAATAAGTGCCATGGCTACCTGAGCTTTGAGCTTTCGAATCAGGGACTTTCTGGCCAGTTCTTTGCTTCAAATCCCCTCCAATGAACCTCCTAAGAAGCTTGCAATGCTTGGTTGAAGTTTAAATAGCCTCTGGAGAGAGTTTGCAGAATCTCAGTTTGTGAAATGTGAAAATCGTGTTTTTGATTGTGGAAGTTTTATGGCAAAATGGAGGGTGGGAAATGATCAGTGAGGTTTATGGAGTTGAATGGTGAAAAAAGTTTGAAGGTTTGATGGCTGAATCAAGAGATTCGAAGGCTTTTGCAAATGAGAGGATTTTTGAGTGTGCTGTGTTCTTGGAGTTTCAGGCTGAGTTGTTATGTGCTTTTGCTTGCCTTTGATCCACATAAAGAAGTGGGATAGGTCAGAGAGTGGGTGCTGGCCTATTGTGATTGGTATGGGCAAGTTGCCAAAATGTCAAACTTTGTGTAAGAGAGGTATGGGCTCATAGCTAGCCAAGGACAAATGGGGTGTCCTGCGCAGCAAGAAGTGTGGAGAGCCCTAGGATCAATTCTGAGGTCAGCAAGCAAGTGGATTAGGGTTTGGGTGAGGTTTTGCAACTTGCTTCATCCTTGGCCCTTTTGAAGTTTCTTGCCCCACAAGTCACAAAAATGAGCAAACTCTTGGTGAATTCTGATCTTTAGACATTGGTTCATGTTTGTGTGAAGTTTAGAAGTCCATTTGGAAGTTCAATTTGCCTTGGCAAGTGGTTTTGCAACTTTGCCTCTTTGGTGCATAACTTGAAATTATGTGATTTTTCCCAACTTTGACAAGCCATAACTTTTGATCCAAAATGAATTAGGTCAAGTTCTTGTACTTTTTGAAAAGGGAATGATCCATTCTACAACTTTCATGACCAAAGTTTTTCCATTTGAAGCATTTTTGAATCAAAAAGCAAGGGTTGAAAAAGTTTCCCAAAATGGCAAGTTTCCATTACAAGTCATTTTCCCAAAAAGGCAACTTTGCAAATGGCTTGAAATTCTTCAATTTTGTGAACTTCCAACATCTTCTATGATCAAATGAAGGTCATACACAATCAAAATGATGAAGAACACCCTTTGGTTGGGTCATTGGGGGCCTCAGATGCCCTGATTTTGCACTAACTTACTCAAAAAGTCAACCCTTGATCAAATGACTTCCCCATGGAATTTCTTCATGAAAATTGATATGCATGCTCCTTATAACATATAGAGACCAATAGAAACAAGAATGACCAAAAAATTTGGAGTTATGGCCTTTGAAACCAAAACCCTAATTCTAGGTCATCTATGTAGTTAAACCTGGCTCTGCTTCCATGTCATTCCCAGTTCTTGTGATTTTGACATTCTTGACTTTGAGAGGATATAATATGATGTTTGAACATACATGGACCCCTTTGAAGTGATTGATGACCTTTGGAGTGGCTCAAGAAGCCCTTGGATTGCTCAGATCACAAACCCTAGATGCAGATGACTTAGAAACAATGCAGTGAATCACAAATGCAATATGAGATGCTATGATTGAACTTATGTATATGAGGATATCGCAAGCCATGGTGTGAATGGGTGAGGGCAAATTTGGGGTGTTTACATTAGTATATAAGAAAACATAATCTTTACCTTCTCTGAGTATATGATATCAAATTGCCCACCTGTCCCCATGGGGAGACAATTTCCCCAAGCCAATGCATCTAGACTTCCCTGGAGATTATCTACGACTCCAGACTTTGCAGCTTTTAAAAAGGAATTGCAGTGATTCTGCAATAAGATTCCACAATTTCAGCATGAATATACAGGTTATCATAAAATTATAATCTTATTGCATTAAAACAACTGTAGTATTAGCCAAATTAGAAGTTAAAACCAAAGTGCAGAATTAGTTGCGAGTACCGTCACATTTGCTAGTGAATCAGTTTCAGAAGATCCGAAATTTACAATGTGTACAATGGGCGACATGTTGGCTTAAACCTGAAATTGAATATGCTTCTCCATCAAGAAGCCTTTGGAATTCGCATGAACTAGTCCACGCTTCTTCAGACTCTTATCCGATGGAATCCAATAAAGTGGGATTGACTCAAATTTCCACGGACTCAAATACAGATTGAGAAAAGTTAAAAGTTCATACAACTTCAATTCAACCAATGCAGCCAGATACGAAGTCTCAATTTGGTTTTACAGCTTTTGATGGAGATACCATATATCATCAGAAGGGCAATAAGGATTAGGGTTAGAAGAAATCTGGAGGCGTAAAAGGGATGAGAGTGATGAAGTGTGTAGTGAGGATTAGGGTTAGAAGAAGATGAGAAGATAAGTGAGGTCACGTAAGAAAAAAATTCACACTTGGCATGCCACATCACTTTCCGTTACTTGAAATTAATGCCAGGGGACTACATTTGGAAACAGAAAACTTTAGGAGGATCAATTTTTGAAGGTAAATTTTTGAGGGACCAATTTCAAAAAATAAGATATTTGTAGGGACCAAAAACATATTTAACCCATAATTTTTTTGGGTTTGTAAGATTGATTTTGATTTTTTTTCCTGTAAGTTGTTTTCATAAACTTCTTTTTGTTTAGCCTTGAAATATTGCAAATAAATGTGAATAAGCTTGTAATATGGATACACTATATTCCTGTTGCTTCGATTGTGTAAATCGGTTGATACTGATCCAAAGAATCTCTACTTATTAACTAGCTATTGGCGCAAAGTATGCTTAAAAGTTTTCTTTGATCCCAGATCGTTCTCACTGGACAATAATTTGGTGTTTATAATGTTTATTTATGCAACAGTTTTCAAATTAAGAAGTCATTGTATGAATCAGGTTAGGCCCAAAAAGTTTATCATAAATATTTTGAGTAACTAATATAAAAAAACATAACTAAAATTAATCATTAATTTATTAGCTAATAAAAATATTAATTCATTAATTAAAAAAATATTAAATAATAAATTATCCTAGTCAATATTGTCAACTCATTAAAAATATATTTAATGTCTCAATTATCATTGTCACGTCAACAAAATTGGAGTGGACCGTCAAAATTCCAAGTGATATAAAATTGAAGGCTTTACCATATACCCCTACACCCATACCTTTACCCCCACAATTTTTTCAAAATGCCCATTTTAACCTTATTATATTATTATTATTTTATTATTATTTTTTACCATTTGTGTCAGACCGTCAGATTATAGTAAAAATTGGTCCCAAAATACACGTTCCGGAAGACTTTTTAGATGAGTTCCAGTACGTTAATTAACATACCGGAAGACTTTGTGTAAGTCTTCTGGTATTGTAATGTTTGCTCACCGGAAGACTTAATAAAAGTGTTCCGGAACAGAAGACTTTTATTAAGTCTTCCGGTATCTATGAATATGTGTACCGGAAGACTTTATGTAAGTGTTCCGGTATTGTAAGAGTACAATACCGGAAGACTTGCATAAAGTCTTCCTGTTTGTAATTTTTATTTTATTTTTTTTATTCTTTTTTATTCTTTTTTTAAAAAAATATTTTTATTTTGTATGTGCAATACCTTTATACGAAAAAGAACCGATATGTGTGAATACATCAGATGTATTTACAACGTCAGAGAGATTTGGTATACGAGAAGAGGTGATAAGATGGGTCAAAGACACCGGATTACGAAATAAAGTGACGGTCATCATCACTCGTTCAGATACACAAACAGGCAAGAGAGGAAGAAGTAACAAAATAATATTTGGTTGCGATAAAGGTGGGAAATACAAGGATATTCGTAGTGGAATAGAAAGTGCGACCAAAAAATGCGGATGTCCATTTAAGATCAGGTCAACTCCGATAAAAGATGGATCTGGATGGAAGATTGATGTAAAATGTGGCGTTCATAACCATGATTTACCTGATAGATTAGAAGGTCACTCATTTGTTGGTAGGTTGACAGTGGATCAGAAGCAACATGTTGCTGATTTAACAAAGAGAAAGGTTGCACCTAGAAATATATTGCATTACTTGTACGAGCGAGATCCAGATTGTGTCACTCGGATCACACAAATATACAAGCAAAAGAGTATGATGGAAAAAGAGATAAGAGGTCCTAGAAGTGAGATACAACACTTGTTTAAGCTTATCGAGGCTGCAGGTTATGTTTATTGGAGTAGAAAAAAAGATGACTCTGAAGTTATTAAAGATATATTTTGGGCACATCCAGATTCAGTTAAGTTGTTGAATATGTTTCCTATTGTGTTAGTTATGGATAGCACTTATAAGACAAACAAATACAGGCAACCTTTGTTTGAAATTGTTGGCATGACATCAACCGAGTTGACTTTTGCTGTCGCATTTGCGTATATTGAGTCTGAGCAGACTGAGACTTTTTGTTGGGTGTTAGATAAGCTTAAACAATTGTTTGTGAAGAAAGATTTATTTCCACAAGTTATGATGACAGATAGAGATCTTGCTTTGATGAAAGCCATTGAGACTGTGTTTCCACGGACAAATAATTTGCTATGTCAGTTTCACATTAACAAAAATGTTGGTGCAAAAAGGAAACTATTAGTGGCTCCTGATATGCAGGAGTCAATTGGCAAATCATGGACGAATGTTGTATGGGCTAGTGATGAGGTTGAGTATGCTCAACATTTAAAAGAACTTGAGCAAGAGTGTGTTGATTGTCCTCAATTTTTTGAGTACGTGAACGACACATGGTTGACACCATATAGACAAAGGTTTGTTTGCGCATGGATTAATCGAGTATCAATCGAGGATGCGAAACACGATAATACCACTCAAGGTATCCATCCTTTACCTCAAATGGGGTAGTTGCCAGTGCAGCAGAACGAATCACCTGGCCAACACTATGGGTGTAACTAATCCACTCAATATCAATATCACCAGCCATCCTAGGATCAATAGGTGCAGGTGGAATGTACTGACGGTATCCAAACTGTCGAAGACACCTGTCAGACATGTATGGAACAATAGTATCTCCCCACCTCAAACAACCCCTAAATAGAGAAATCTCATCAAAACGACGATGAACTCTATGATCCTCAAACGGCCTCCATATGACATCGGTCGGTGTCAGCTCATCCATAATGGGTCGCAACTCATCCACCTTTAACGCCCCCTGTTTGTACGTCCACCTCATCGCTCGCGGGAGACCACAGTTTTGAGCAGGTATCCAATTCTCTCATTTTTTCCCAAGTGTAGGAAAATACTCATGAATCCAGCACTGTTAAAAAAACAATAACATAATAATTAAATATAACATAATGAACATAATAAAATTAAAATTAGACTTAAAAGAAAATCAATAAACTGAATTTAAATATATAACTTTAACATAATAAAATTAACATTAGACTAAAAAAATATCAATAAACTGAATTTAAATATATACCTGTAAGAGAGTCGGATAACCACCAAGCTGTTTGCAACTAAACATAGACGCATCTCCAAGAAACCTATACAATGTCACCAATGCAGCTGTTGCCCAACTATAGTTGGACAACTCATTCAGGTCCCTAAATAATGTCAAGTATCGCGCCTCCACAAGTGTAAACGACTTATCCGCAAAGATCGTGCAACCCACTAACATCATCAAATAACATCTGGTCGCAAATGCCCATGATGAAGCTGCTCGATGCTCTACGAATCGATCATATAACCACTCTATCTTGAAGTACGAACCTCTGCACTCACGAACCTGGAATAGTGCCACTCTCGATGACACTCCAAGATAGTCAACCGCCCACTCAATGGCTAGCTCCTCACTGATGGGTTGGGGGTTCCAGAATACCCCCCTAATAGGCAAATGAAGCAGACATGCCACATCATCTAGAGTAATCGTCATTTCACCGAATGGCAGGTGAAATGAAGATGTCTCTATATGCCACCTCTCCACAAATGCAGAAACCAAGTTTGCATCGATCTTCTTCAAACTTGATCTCTGTAAGGAAGCTAAACCGGACCTAGATATGATACCATCAATCTCCGGTGGAAGCTGCTGTGGAACCATTTGGGTCAACTTCAACCCATGTCCTGCCACCTTCAATTCCTTCTTTGCCCCTCTCTCCTGAAATCAAATAAAATTAAACAAATTATATAATAGCTACTAATAATTTCGGTTTTTATTCAAAACTAAATAATTATAATTTCCTTACCTCACCAAACCATACACGTCTAGCCACATGATGCTCGTACGAAACCAAAATACTGGTATCGTACGGACCTCCAGGATACCCCACAGGGTCTGCTGCAGCTGCAGATGTACCAACATCATCTGCGCGTGTCCTACTCGTATCGCCCCGTCCCATCGATCGAACTGGTATCCTCCCATCTCTGCCTCGTGAACGCACCACTGGAAAAAAACAATAAAACAATAATTTAATTATAAAAAAAATTAAAAAAAAAAATTTCCGGAAGACTTTCTTCAAGTCTTCCGGTACACACTTTTTTTAAAAAACCATTCAGGAAGACTTCATCAAAGTCTTTCGGTAGTCATTTTAAAACGCATCATTCCAGAAGACTTTGATGAAGTCTTTCGGTAGTCATTTTAAAACCAACCCATCATACCGGAAGACTTTCACAAACTCTTCTGGTAAACAAATTTTCAAACCGGAAGACTTACTTATAGTCTTCCGATAAACACGTCTGAAAATCGAAATTTTTTTTCTCTCTGTAACTTTGGACGAATGGTAAAAATGGAAAGTAAATTTGATTTATTAACTATTTATACAAGGGCAATTTGGTCAAAAAAAATTTGATGTAGGGGTATGGGATTAAGTGTAGGGGTGTAAGGTAAAGCCTTCTATAAAATTTAGGGACCAAAAAACTGGTTCTTAAAATGTAGAGACTAAGAATTAAAAATCATCAAAATATGGAAAATAACGTTTTGGCTAAATTACAGTTTTGGTCTCTCTGTTTTACCAAACTCACGGTTTTAGTTCCTTATTTTCTTTTTAAACACTTTTGATCCTCCATCCCAATTTTGGTCCAAAAAATATTAACGGTTCATGAACAGTGCATGATTCGTACATGAATAGTGAATCAAAATTGGGATGGACGACCAAAACTGTTTAAAAAAAATAGATGGACTAAAACCATGAGTTTGATAAAACATGAAGACCAAAATTATAATTTAGCCAAAAGACTATACCTAAAAAAAGAGACTATAAACATAACAGACAAAAACAAAAAAAAATACTATAACTAAAAAAAAGGCTAACTAAGAAAATAAATAAAAAACGAAAAAATCATAAATAAAACCAGATAGAAACAAATTATGAAATACAAATCAATAAACATAACATAAATAAAAAATCTATAACAATATAGAAACAAAACCAGAACAAAAGATCCTTTAACAATAAAAATAAAATATGAAAAACAACAAGAAAATCAGAATAATTTGTATTAATAAACAAATAAAAAAATATGTACCTTAAAGTAGAGAATAAACACTGGAAGGAAGTAGACAATGGTGTTTTGAGTTGAGAAATTATTTGTGTGAATTTTTTGACGAAGAAAAAGAGAAGAATAGAGAAGAATGAGTTTATGTGAAGAGAAAGTTTAAGAGTTTAAGAAAAAAGTGAGAGTTTGAGAAGAGAAATAATATATTAAAGAGGCTCATTATTACCATTGAATTTTTTGGAAATTGTGACATACACATTGCGAGGTGAATTTAACCCGCAACCTTGCGAAAGATAAATCACCCTACAAAAAGTCTGACATCACCTGCCCTCTCTGCGTTGATGGGACGTGACTTAACATTCTTTATTTTGAAAACAAATTTGTTAGTTGGATTTCATCCCGCAACATTATAAAGTATTTTTCAGCCTACAAATATAAATTGTTCGTGAATTGACATACCATAACATTTTATTTTTTAAAATTTGAGAAAAATCTTGCAGTGTTTAGCACCCTATAAATCTTGTTTTAAAAAAAAATCCCCTCCAAATCAGTTGTGAGGCGATTAATTTAATATATTCAATTTTTTCATTTAGAAAACTCGTTGCATGGTGTTAATCATATAGCAACGGTTATAATTAAGGAGGTGGATTTCAACCTATTAAATCATCTCACACATACAAGTTTTTCTTTTAGTGTCTATCTTTCTTGTGGTTCTCAAGCATTGGACTCATTGTACCTCTTGCCTTCTTGCCTCCTTAGACTCCCCAACAATATGGTGATATTCGGCCACTTGGATGTTTATGGTTCGGCCAACAAATTTGAATACTCATACTACGTTCACCTTCTTTAAGATACATGGGAAAGAAGTCGTTGATATAAATAACTACTATTGGGTTGTATTGTAAATTTTCTAGCCAACCTAGTGGAGGCTATAAAGTGCAAATTATCTTTTTAAAGTATTGATAGTCGAATGTCTCGAGAAAATGGGACTAGAATATATCATCATCACATCATTATCTAATAATTGAGTTAATAAAGAAGACATAACGAATCATTTCATTGACTGATAAACTGAAGTACCTTGTTTGATGAGTTGAACCTGAACTACAGTTTGTTACTATTTAAGCTATATAATGGTGTTTGTCTAAAAAAAAGCTGTCAAATGATGTTTTTTTGCAGCCTGCACAAGCTTATAATTGTTGAACTCGCATATCATTGGTTACACTATTACAGTTTTTGTCATGGTATGCATGTTTGGTGTTATAGATTCCACCTCTGCTGTAAAAGGCTTGATTGCATGTGTTTCTCAAAAAGTATATCACGTTATGAGTGAATAGAAACTGAAAATATAAAACTCAGTATATTCTGTTTAAGGGTTTTTTCGATCTGACATAGTAAAATGAGCCTCGAGCATTGAGTATTGAGAGTGAAATACAAATTAGATTAGAATAATGAAGACCAAAAGCATCATTTATTGGATTACAAGAGACAAGTTTTGCTAACTTTATAGGAGACCAAAGAGGGGACAACCTCACAGGGTTTAACTTAATTATGTTAACAACAATCTACAAAGTGAGATTCGACCATTAATTTGTCCTAATTAAGGATATGGAGGTTTTCATGTGAAGGACACTAATAAAAGTACACGTGAAGGGTCAATATTTCTTCAACTAAAAGAATCTTTGGTGCATGAATTATTAGTCTAACATTATTAAATTTGTAGAAATATTTTGTTTCTTTCTTGTGTTGTGCTAACATCTAGCTTTTCTGATTGGTGAAGGAAAAGAAGAATATAAAGACATGCATGCTACTTGTATATTTATTATCATGACTAAACCTACATGTGACTTCAAAGAAAGATGAACATATTTCAGCACTATATGTTTGTTTAGTTTTTCCCTTTTTACTCATAAATGGTACAATATTCAAAATCATATTTATTAAATAATATCACTAATGAATTTCAGTCACATTAGTCAAAATTATCGGCAAATTATGTCATTATCACTTTGTCATGCATTAGTTATGTCTTTTTTTAGAAAATTTAGAAAGGTGGTTGTGTGGCCGTGGGTCCTAGATTTATGAAGTGTTGATAATTTTGTTAAGTCGGTTTCTCACTTATTTGTTTTTTGTGATTTATCTAGTAGTATCAGTAATAGGATTTTCATATGGTTGGGATGACAAATAGATTTGACTAGAGATCATATTCTTTTTTTTTTGAGAGTTTTCTTTCTTTAAGACGAAGTCTAAGAATTTTTTTTCTCTATTCTGATATGCTCTCGTTTGGACCATTTGGAGGACTCGATATGAGATTGTATTTTCTGTTTTTTCAACAAACATGAAAGGTGTAGAGAATATTATTATTATTTTTTAGTTAGAAATAGGTTTTGGGTAGATTAGTGTAGAACTTTTACATTTTCACAAAATAGTTTCAGAACCCTATACTTTGGATTGACCAATAGAGGATCGAAATTATGACCAAGTTAAGAGTGTGTGTTCCTTCTTTTCTTGGTTGTCTTTGATCCAGTGTTGATGGTCCAGTTGACTTGAGCTCTAGTTTGATCTTTATCGGGTACATTTTTTAGAATGCGGGTTTTTTTAGTTGACTTGTGATGACTTATTTGTTTACCCTTGTAGCTTTTAATTCTTTTATTTGTATTTATTTAGTTTTTTTGTTGTAGATTTTGATGCATCTTGTGTCAATAATTATGTATATATAGTATTTTGTTTAAACTTTTTATCCTTTATTATTATTTTTTGTCTTTAAAAAAAATATATCTAAATAACTGTTCCTATAAAAAATTGTCAGAACACCAGAGATATTCGATTCCTCCTTTAAGTGAAGAAATCTATACAAAATAAGTTGTATGAGTTAGCTTTGGGGATTTTGGAGCTATACTGGTGACATATGTTGTCCCAAGATGATGATCTTTCTTATCCCTTGTGCGGAAGCCCCTATATGAATTTTATGTAAGACTGTATTGAGTCTATTTGTGAATGTCCTTTCTGGATCCATGGAAGATCCTTATAAAGTGTTCATTGACCTAATGATCATTAATCTGCTTTCGTAACGTTTGTAATCTTCCATAAATATTGTAACGTCTTCATTAATCATGTGTAATCGCCTATTTAATGATTTGTAACCGTCGATCATTGAGTTTTGTAACTAAACCAGATACCCAATTAACCCAATTAACCCGATCAACACAACCCGACCAGACATAACTCGACCATATAGCTAGGTCAGGTACCCAACTCGGCCAGATAATTGGGCTTAGTATCTACTCGGCCAGATAATTGGGCCGAGTACATAACTAAATTCATACCCGACCTAGGTCGACTATACAACTAGACTAGGAAATTATATTTGGCATGTACAATAACAACAACAACCAAGTTTTATCACATTAAGATGGGTGATTTAGTTTCGACATAATATTATATTCAGAATTTTCCTTTTATCAAAATCTTCAATTTCGATTTTTTTTAATAACTTCTCTTATAGTTTTTCGAGGTCTTACTATAATTCTAATTGTTTGATTATTTTTCTATCTGATTTATTCTCCTTAGCACAGGATCTATGAATCTTTTCTCTACATGCCCAAAAGCAGGGCCGACCGAACACATCTTGAGGCCTGAGGTAAAAATTTAAATTTAGATTTTAATATAAAAAATATTTTTATTTTAAATTGATAAATTATAATTTTAAGTTTTTTAAAATGTAAAATTATTCTAATCAATTTTATTTAATATATTATTTTTAATTGATAACACTTTATAAACACTCTGCTAATCATTTTAAAAAATTATAATTAAAACATTACAAAAGTTTTTAAAAAAATTCAACTATTTTTTTTTACGTGAGAGAACTTAAATGTTTATTATCTATAAGTATGACTTTTAATTATACCGTCTTTAAGGACGTATAAGACGAATTACGCGACAAAGTCATTATGGTTAAAAAGACCAAAAATATTGATTATGTTTAAATAATAATAAAATAAGAATCCAATTTATTTTTCGTATTTCAGTCATGTTTAACCTACACAAGGCCTCCAAAACATATTTTAATTTTTAAATTAACCAGTTATATAACACATGTGATAAATGATTATTATGATAATACATTCTTAATAGATGCTAGTATAAAAAAATGATTGAATTTTTTATTTATTTATTTTTTAAAATCAATTAATTAAAACTATATAAATATATTTTTTTAAATGAGGTTGTTGGCGGTACCCCTAGGGCCGACCCTATACCCACCCCACTAATTCTTTTTTTGACAATCTTTTTTATTATAAGTGTTATTCCAACGATATCTCTAATACTTTTATTTCTAAATTTATCATGTTTAATTTTACCATACATCAAACTAGAGGTGTTTGTGGATTGGATTAGGTCTAATTTGATAAAATCTAATATCCGACCCAATCAATAGTCTTTGGATTTGGGTGAGTGTTCAACCTATACTTTTAAGCCTAAATCCGAACCAAACCAACTCATTCATCAATGGATTGGGTTGAATTGGGTTGGGTTCGTGTATCATCCACTAAATATAATTGTCAAATTCTAAATAAAATATCAATTTAACTACACTTTTTTTTACAAGAACATTAAAAAATCATAAACTTTTGGTATTTAATTTGAATAAAATTTATCGATTAACACCTAAAAATTCTTTTACGATTCAGAACATATTAGAAAAATATACAAATGATGTAAAATATAATTTAAAAGGCATTCCTCCGTTTCTTTTTGTAATTGTGGCGGAAGGATAAAGAGGAATGGTGAAGAGGTCCGTGGAGAATGAAAATTTCAAGGAATTCCTCTTTAATAATGAAAGTCTCGTCGACATCCTTCAATTTGCGGATGACACCTTGTTGATTGAAGATGGTAGTTGGAGGCATATTTGGGCGATTAAGGCGGTTTTAAGGGGTTTTGAGTTGGTGTCGGGCCTTGGAATAAATTTTCATAAAAGTAGGTTTATAGGGGTGAACATCACCTCTAATCGGATGGATGCGGCTTCTTGTTTTTTGGCTTGTAGGAAGGAGGAAAACAATTTTTTCTTTCTTTGGTATTCCTATTGGCCATTTATCAAATAAATATTCTTTATGGTCGGGGTTGATTTCCAAGTTGGAGAAGAGGTTAAATTGTTAGTCAAATCGTTTTCTTAGTTTTGGTGGTAGTTTGACTCTATTGAAATCGGTTCTTTCAAGTTTATCTATTTTTATGATTTCTTTCTACAAAAATCCTCCTAAGGTTTGTTAAGAAAATCACTTCTATTCAAAGTAATTTCCTTTGGGGTAGCTCGGAGGAAAAAATATATATTCATTAGGTGAGTTGGAATTCAATGTGCTTACCTATTGACAAAGGTGGTTTAGGTCTTCGGCGGATTGATGACTTCAATGTGGTTCTTCTTCATAAGTGGAGATGGAGGATTTTATCGGAAAAAAACGGTATTTGGTTTAAAGTGTTAAAAGCTAGATATGAGGATATTTCTTTGAAAATGGTGTCACCCGAAGGCATAATCCCTAAAGGTAGTTGTTCCTCGTGGTGGTGGAGAGAGATTATTAAATTGCGCAATAATTTTTCAGAAGATGTTTTTGTTCCAAATTGTAAATTTGTAGTTGGGAATGGATTTCAAATTTCTTTTAGGCACTCCTTTTGGCTTGGAGACTTTTGTACTAGAGATAAATTTTTGAATTTATACAATATCTCTCACCTTAAGGAAGTTGTGGTTGCGTGTATGGGGGGTTGGTGTGATGGGTGTTGGTATTGGGGGAGGCTTAGTGTTTTTGAGGGATCAGAGGCGGGGAATAACAGTTCGGCCATCAGAGTATCGGGTCAGATTTCAGTTGGTTTTATTCTGCCTAGACAACTACAACAGGGTGATGGTAGGGCAACTGCCTCTGCTGTAGTTTCTGTTGTGCGTTCTTTTAACCCAAACGATATTCTGCATTTGGTTCCAGCTCAGCTTCCAGGATCGCCGCAGGGACAACAAGATCCAGAGTCTTTTATTCCCCATGTTTCGCAAGTAGCAGCAGTTGATTTAGTGCAGAATTATGATCTTCTTCAGGAGTAGCTTGCGGTATCTTCTTTGGAGGAATGAATGATCGACTGTGTTTCTTGGCTTGGTGATTCGAACGGTGTTTTCACGGTATCTAGTTTCATAAAAATTACTTCTTCTTTTCGGGTTCCCTTCGGCCCTTGTAATGCTTTCGACAAAGCATTTAATTTGATTTGGAGGATGTTTGTGCCTTTTAAGGTAAGATGTTTTGCTTGGAGGGGTTTTTGGAATATAGTCTCTTCCAAGGTTTGTTTATCCAAAATAGGGTGTGCTTTTCAAAATGGAGATATAGATTGCGTTATTTGTCGAGCCTCTCCGGAGTCAACCGAACACTTATTGCTTTCTTGTAATGTTGCAAAATTGGTGTGGTTGGAGATTGCGGGGTGGCTAGGTTTCGTTGGTTTTGAATCAAACAATTTGAAGAGAGTTTTTTTTTTTGTTATGGAGGAGGTTTGGGAGGCGGAACCATTTGAAGAAAGGGATGGAAGGTTGCGTTTGGATGACAACTTATTGGTCCTTGTGGATGCTTAGGAATAATATTATTTTCAGGAATAATATGTGGAACGTTGCGGATGTGGTGTGAAGCACTAAAGCTTTGATTTGGAAATGGTCGTTCATCGGGAACATTACCCGTCCCAATTGCAATTTCTATGAATTCATCAAAGATCCTCTTTTTTTATTTATCGTAATTTGCAATTGGAGTGTAATTTTCTTTGTCGAGCTTTGTTCTCGCCTTTTGTAAGCAGGTTTCGAGAACCCTTAGTTCTCTAGTTCAATATATTTCTTGCTTATAAATAAATAAATAAATAAATAAATAATATATATATATATATATATATATATATATATATATATATATATATATATATATATATATATATATATATATATATATATATATAAGAATTATGTTAGATAATTTATAAATAAAATTAAAAAAAAATGACATATATCTATGGGTTGGGTTTGGGTTCGTGAATTTAAAACTTCAAATTCGTTAGTAAAACCAAATATTAATGGGTTTGAATGGATTTGTTCAGATTGGACCTGTACCTAATTAGGTTAGGTAAAAATAAGAATTGAGTTGAATTGGGTGAATAGATTCACGGATCGATCCGTAACCACGAACACTCCCTACATCAAACACAACATCTTTTATCTCTGTTACATTTATTTCATTCTCAAATAAAATATTTGGATAATTGTTGGAGGTTGTTAAATGGAGAGCAATTAAAGTCAGAGTAAATTAGAGACTTAAACTTGAGACCTTAAAAAAGAGTACAATTATAAGAAATACACTAAGCAATGCAATGTTTACCAACAGGTCAAATCTATAGCAATAGGTAATATTAAAGGAAAATGTGAAGACCTATACTCCAAGCATAAAAGGACAAATCTAAGTAACATGTTATTATGTCCACTTATTAAATAAGCAAGCACACATATAATACAAACGCAAACATCTGCATGTGGAATCTAACCCTTGTGAACAAATATATATTCAACAATAAGCATCAACTTCTCTAGTGTACATGACCTAATTAAACCATGGATCCAAGAATCTCCTTCTCCAATGATTTTGTTGTTAGCCAACAACAAGCAATCAAACATGAAAACATATACAGAGAAGCTCCTGTCTCTTCGGATTTCGAATTCTCTGTCAAAAAGTATTCCATGATATCAGCAGATCAAGTCTTTTTTAAAGGCATGTTGTTGCCTGGTAATGAATGCTCCAAGAAGGTGACTTTAAGAGATGAGCTACTTAATGATGATGATTCACCAAAATGGTCAAAGAGTTTAAGCAGGTGGAAGGAACGATTAGGCCTAAAGAGAGGTTCATCTAAGAAAGATAAGAATAAGAATGATCATGATCATGGTTTTCTGCAGAGATCTGTAGTTAACCAAAAAGTGCCTGGTTTTGAACAAGGAGAAACAACTGTTAACAAAGACAATATGGTAAGGTGTTCATCTAAGTCTTTTTCATTTCTTGCTAAGTTAGTTACTTAGGTTTTGTTTAGATTAACAATATAACTAAATGTTCATATGTTGAGGGATTCATTTCTTGTGAATTATGACAGGAATTGTTCTATGAAGGAGGTGTAAGTTTCAAAGGAAAGTGAAATCAAGAAGAACAGCATCCTTTGTCTAGGAGGGATGATAATATGATATTAATATCTATCAAGTGTTAGAATTGTAGCTGACTTACAATTGAGCAAGTTAAATTTAACCTATGTAGTAGAATGAAAGTGTGTGAAGTATTATTATCTTTGTACAAAAATTTGTAGTTGATGAAGTTCCATGAGTCAGTGAGTATTTTAATGTGTGATTTGATGCATCAAGTAGTGGTGGCTTTTGTTTAGAGATATAGTGAGTAGTGACTATAGCTGGTTGTTAATTGTTTCTGCATGTTGTGAAAGTATCTCCACCTTGTACTTCTAAGAAAGTTAATTGTCTTTATATTTGTTGCTTTTATGTCATTTTAGGTCAAAGATTAAAATTATATTTTTTGGAATTATATTCCTAGAATTATTTTTCATGGGAATATTATTTCAACTTAAGTGTTTGGTAAAAATTTAGATTCCTAAAAATAATTTTGTAAATGGTCTAATTTTAAATTATAAAAATAATAGTAAATGTGAGTGGTAGTGAGAAGTTATAATTCAGTTCTTAGGTGAAAGTTTATCTTGGGGGCCTTTCTTTGGACCGAAGGTTAATACTGTGTGAGGTTAGTATGGATGTTACCGACCTGTTTCCAGAAGTCTGCGGTGGTAATTCTACTTTTCCTTATGGAAACTTGGATGCTCCTCCTCCAAACCCTCACAAGACCGTCACGCAGAAATCCTTTACCCAAGCGCTGAAGGGAGTGTGCGACATCCCTTCTTGACAACTGCCACAACCTGTTATCAAAGGGGATCGATCTTCCATCACCATCCCGGAAGATGAGTATAAAGCGGGATTAGCAGAATGTAAAAACAAGCTACATGGTCGGATTCTTTGGCCCAAAGGTTCCACACCTCTAACTGTTGCGGCGCTCTGAGCAAAGTTTGTTAAGATTTGGTTGTTGGCTAATAACTGGGGAGCTCTCTCGCTTGGTAAAGGTTATTATGAGTTTTCTTTCGCAAATACTGAAGATATGAGAATGGTTAGAGCTACTGGTTCTATTAATCTTAATCCAGGGTCCCTGAAGCTCTTTTCTTGGTCGAAGGACTTTAATCCTTCTGCTCAATATAACGCGTCTGCTCAGGTGTGGGTTTGTTTTTATGGGCTCTCGCAGGAGTATTGGCGACCTCGAATACTTTTCGCTATTGCTAGTTGTGTAGGCACTCCCATATGCATAGATTCCGCCTCCTCTAAACCAAGGATTGACAAATCTTTCGGTCAATTTGTTCGTGTGCTCATTGATATGGATTTAACTCAAAACATCAACTACAACATTCTGGTGGAACGTGAAGGATTTTCCTTTTTAGTCGACATTGAGTATGAGAATCTCCCAGAATTCTGTACACATTGCAAGAAGTCCGGCCATGATCTTCAGAACTGTAAACTTCTTAGGAAGTTAGCTCCTCAACACATCTCTAAACCGAAGTCGACGTTTGTTCCGAAAACAACCTCTTGGTAGATATCTTGAAGAGGATGAAGAGGATGCTAGTGACGGTGAAGACTATGATTTTAATAATTGTTGAAGTTTTATTAGAGTTTGGTTGTTTAGGTTATTTTAGGATTTAGATGTTAAGTTTTTATTTTCTTGAATTTTGGAAGTATGTTGCAATGCTTTATTTGCTTAAGACTTATGCCTTTTATTGGTATTTGAAATTGGAAGTAATGAATGTTATTATGAATCTTGAAGTAATATATGCTATTATGAAATTTGAGTTTTTATATATATATATATATATATATATATATATATATATATATATATATATATATATATATATATATATATATATATATATATATATATATATATATATATATTAGTATATTTACGCGTCCGGGTCGAAAAAATAGCGCCTGTATCGTTCCCGCTTCCGCGCCGCTCCATTTTCAGACTGACCGCGTCGCGCCGCTTCCCGGTATTAACTACATAGGTTCTTTCATTTCATCTCTCATTCCTTGCATTAATTTGTTTATAGGATAAAAAAAACGTTGAGTTCGAATATGCATCTTCGGACAAAGTTTGGTGTGTTTTGGAGATGCATCTCCGAATTCGCCTGATATTTTGAGTTTTGAATATGTTTTTTTGTTGTGATTGATGTTAGATACGTTACACAAGGATATGTTTCCCAAAGCTACTACGAGGATGGATGTTAAATCGTACAAAGTGAAGGATGATGTTAAATCGGATAATGTTAAACTGGTTGTTGTCAAGGTAGATATGTGCGAACAATTTACAAATAAATAAGAGTTTATTATTCGTGAACATATGTTATAATGGATCTGCATGGATACTGGAAAATTAGAGTTTGGTGTTGTAATCGGAATATCTGACAATAATTCTGATTGAAGAAAAGCATTTGTATAAATAAAGTCTCTCATTTCATTTTCTTTACAAAAATCAGAACAAATATATATCATCATCTTGCACTTGTGAATTTCAATAGTGAAAATATCCCACTTCAATTTAGGATCTTTGAGGACATACTTCTCTTCGTTCTAAAATCCAAACTGGATACTCTCCTGTGATATCCAAAAAATTAGAGATTCTTCAAATTCGAGTATTGTTCACCTTTGATTGAAAAAGAAAAGATACGACTCGCCATGCTTGAAAAGGATATTGTTCTGGACTGACCTAGCAGATGCCCTGCATCCAATTGAGGCTCAATCCAGCTTAACTCTGGGCATAAGCCCAACAAGAGATCTAAGACCTTGTGACCGTTGAGAAATAGAGTCGTTAGAATATAGTCGTTGGGTATCTTCCCCACACGTGCTTAACGTCTATCACACGACTAACTTCCCCCGAGATTATTAGAGGCAGTTGAACTTAGTCAATAGCCATACACCCGCAGATGTCGACCAGATGCCCCTATAAAATCCCTCCACCTTTGGAGGTTCAAGTATTCAATTTTAATCACTTACATACTTTCTTAACGCTTTAGTTTGCTTCACCCTGAAACTTACTTGAGCGTTGGAGTACCTTGCAGGTACACCACTCCCTCTTCTACAAACATCGTTGCAGCCCCAACTGAAGGTCACGAGGACTTGTCCATATCATTTTTGTACAGTGGTTCCGTCTGTGGGAATCGGTAGCTCCCCCCGTCTTTCTTGAACAAGATCCTTTCTTTTCAACGCAAGATCAAAGCTCATTTCTTGTTTTCGTCTTCATGGTTTTCCAGCTCAACGAGATTGTGAACGAACTTGTCACCAACATCCTCAGTAATGGAGACAAACCCAACAATCGTGGAATAACCCATCACAATGCCAACCACCACAAGGGGTATCCTCCTTCCCCTTCCTCCAACAATCTAAAACAGTCGTCGGTCCCTTACGGAGATCATGTGTTCGAACTGATCCCCGTCTCGCCAGACACTAATGCCAGTACCCATGATCTCATCGCCGTGTTGATAAGTGTTTTATTCATGATAAAATATCACATAAAAAAAGGTCATTTATCTTACTTGAATGATAAGTGTCAGACCCTAATTTTTGACCCTAAGATTTTTCGCATCTCATCTGCATTTGCATACAAACAAGATCACGCACCGATTCGTTTATCCTTTTTCAAGTGCAGGTCTACGCCTTGCAGAGGATCACCATGTTTAATTTCTGTTATTTGTTTATATTTTACTAACTTCTGACCAAAATGCCAAAAAATATGGTACAGTCTGCTTCTTCTTCTTCTCTGTGTTGTAGGATTTAAAGGACAGGGCTGTGATTCCAATTTAGATGCGTTTGTTCAGTCACAATTCGATTCAGATGGATGTTTGACCTAATCTTGGTCAAACTATCAAAAGATTGTTTCGACTGCAAGTCGTGTGTGCCAGTGGTTCATTTCTCAGACAGTGCGTATTCAAAAGTTCAAGTTGTGTTGTGTGTGGAAGTCATCAGTTATCAGGCAGTGTTTTGTGCGAAGTTTGGTTCGAATCTTTAATGCTCATCAGTGCATTATGGGATCATCTGAGGATTTATTTTCCTCAGCATGGATTCAAGTTATCAGGGCAATTTTCAGATGACTCAAGTGTTTGTGGCTTAAGTGGCAAGTTGTTCAATGATTCATGTTTGGCTGTATTCATTATTATCTGTGGCTGATAAAAATCAAGAAATTGTTTTGGGCTTAAGACCAAGTTTTATCCATTATCCATTTTTTTCTCGATTAAACCATTTCTTATTTTTCCCAATTTTCTAATACCCATTTTATTCAATAATCTTCGTTTCCCATTTTTCTCGATTATCCATTATCCATTTACGATCATTACCCAAATTTTTCTATCCCATTATTTTTTAGCCTATTGTCCATTAAAAAAAATTAATCAATTTCCATAAATCAAATTCCGAATTTTATTCACATCTTTTATTATTCCAATGTTTTTTTTCTTATTTTTTTTATTATAATACCAAAAATTCTAAAAAAACAATTCTATTTTTAAAACCCTTTCTTTTATATAATCCATCCTTTCTTTTATTTTTTTATTTTATTTCTCATAATGAAAAGAGTGCCTTTGACATTGCCTCGCATTGTCCATCAACCAGCCCCACACTTTTTCATGCCAAGCCCAATACAGTCTTTTACCAACAATTCCCAGCAAGGCCTTTGGCCCACACCTTCAACATTTCCTGCAGCCTTTTCCCCAAATACCCCAAGTCATACCACACAAGCCATCATACAACCACTTGCCTGCCATTTTCTCAGGCCCCACGTGCAAGCCTTTGTCCACACTCCAAGCCCTCACATCACAACAGCTAACAATACATCCAAGCCTCACGCGTACGCCACAAGCCCAATACGCCTTCCACACAAGCAACCATCAACAACAATTTCCAGCTGCAAAAAGCAATATTTCACGCCGCATCCCGCAAGACTTCAATTCCCAGCCGAACAAAACAAGCTTCAACAACAAGCTTCAACACAAATTTCACACGCCCAACTCAACAACATCCAAAGCCGTTTCCCGCAGCTCACAACAAAGCACACCATCAGCTTCAAGCCTTTCCAACAACTCCAAGCCGCATGACTTCCCGCACGCGAGCCAGGCCCGTACAGCAAGCTTCGCACAGCTTCCAAAAACAAAAGCCTCAAAGTCGTACGCAACAAATACATTTCAGCTAGCATTACAAGTCGCAGCCAAACGCACGCATCACGCCTTCACCAAAACGCAGTTACAAGACAAACAAAACGCAGGCATCATCAAAGCCCAACGAACACGCACCTGCACGAGAAGCAAAAACGCAGCAAACACATTTTTCCCGTGAGCACAAAACACAAATAAAATTGCCCAAACGGCAGCTCAAAAATGGACTCTCTCCATCTATAAATCAGAGCCTTCCCTCATTCAAATTCCAAGCTTTGAAAGCCCCCACATACCCTGCAAAATCATAAAATCAGAGCTTCAATTTCATCACTCTTTCAAACCCCCAATCCTTCCATATACCTTCATCATTTTCACCTTCAATCCACAGAACCTTCCACTTTTATTCTTCTTCATCCTTCAAATTTACAGTAACCTATTTCAAAAATACTCAAACAATAACCACAAATCAGAACCGAGAAAGAGAAGAAGAAAAGAGAGTCGACGATTTGAGAGAGTGATTCGTGAAGTGAGAGGAGAACGGGTTGAATCGAAGAAATTACCTTTGTTATTTACGTGAAGGTGAAGTTGTGTTTTTTTTTTCGAGATCGAGAGAAGGTGACAATGGCGTCTGGTTTGTGTGATTGAATTATGTTTTCGGTTTTCTCCCCTTTTCCGCGAAGAAGAAGGAGCACTGCATTGTTGTTCTTTGAGTTTTCTTTTTTTTCATAAACAGGCTTGTGTTGTTATTGGGCCTTGGATCTAACGTTTCTACTTGCACCCTAAACTCGCGGCTATTCCCCCTTCCATTTATGTTAGTTTTTTTATTATTATGTTTTTTTACTTTGTTCATTTAATTTTATTTTAAATTCTATTTTGATATAAGAATGTTATGTTCTTAGAAAAAATTTAGAAAAGTATTTTTAAAAACAAATTTAGAAAAAGAAATTTTAGAGAAAGAGATTTAGAAAAAGGTTTTAAAAAAACATTTTATTTCTTTTATGGATCTACTTTTAGATCCATTTTTTTTCATCTTCTTTTATTTTTGGTCGATGACAATCTCCGATTCGCGATTGTTTTTTTTTTGAATAGTTTTAATCTTCATTATTTCAAATCTATGGATGAATGATCATTTGGATCATTCTCCATACTTTGAGATCGTGATAGGTTGCCTTCGATAAATTCAACGAAAATCTCGATTAAGATTATATCGTTCTTTTTTCTTTTAGTGTGGCATGTTTTCGGAGAACGATTCATAATATCGTTTCTCTAACATGTATTAACACGAATATTTTCCACTTTAATTAGTGGTGGCCGGCCTCATTTGTAGGGTAATTACTTCGTAAATTACTCGGCGATTGCTTAACATAGACCTAAAGTTGTCCCGATTCGGAATAAGATCCACTTGGATCTGGTTGCCTCGATTTTATTCTTTTCGTGGTTGTGCTTGATTAAGTTCATCATACCACTTATATTGTAAATATTATAATAATGTGAATATAATCCGTTTAAATTTAATCTCTCGCACCTTATCCTCTTTATTTCAATTTCTCGTTCCTTATCTCTTTATTATGCTTTTATCATATTATATCATATACCATATTGTTTATGTTTATATTGTTGCTTGTGATTTTTATTTTGTCCATTTGGATACCAAAACACTAATAAAGGATTAAACATCTAAAAAATTGGTGACTTTAATTTCGGACTATGCTTACTATCCTTAGCATTGGAGTTTCGGACTTAGATTTTAGGATCTATCCCTTTGCTTGAGTTGTTATGGATTGAAGACTTTGGCTCCGATTGAGTTCACTTGATTATGAAGATGGAAATCCGATTGTTTCAAGAATGCTTGCCATATGGTTTGATCGTTCTTCCTTTAGCTTTTATTTTCAAGTTTTAGGATAGTCCCTTCATCTCTTCCCATCTTCTTCAATTTTCAAATCTCCTTCCTCTTTTCAAAACTTTCTTTGTTTTCAAACTTCAAACATTTTCTCAATCAAACCTTGACTCCGTTCATGTGCTTTACCTTTTCATTTCATTTCCTTAAATAAATGCTAAACTACATAAGCATATCGAAACTTTCTTCTCAAGAACTTTAAAAAATGTTCAAACTCATTCAATTGTTTTTGTGCCCTCGTGCACGTTTCTTTTAACCCTTTTTTATGTTTAGATATGATTCATTCTTTCTAGCGTAATTATTCGCTAAAGAATGACGACTTATCTTTACATTTTAAAATCAATTCAACTCATTTGTCTTTTCACAATTTGTACCACGAACTACGGGGTTTTGATCTCGCATTGCACTTTGTGGGTACGTAGGCATGAGACATTCGTCTCTTCAAACACCAAAATCTTAAAAAACATTCTTCTTCTCATCTCTTCAATCTTTTTTCAAGCAAACCTTTTCAAACCAAAAAATGCAGTAAATATTTCAAAGGGTTCCCGTGGAGTACCACGGACAAGTTGGGTGCGTAAAACCTTCCCGATTTGTAACCAATCCCCGTACCCATTCTCTGTTTGATTCTTTTAGCTTTTTAGCTTTTAAGATTCTTTAAGGTTTTGTTCGTTCTTTTGCCTTTTTCCTTTTGGAAATAAATAAAAGCGCGGTGGCGACTCTGTGTATATCGAGTTAAGTTAATCAATAGCTTACACTCACCATTTTACCGCTACAGAAAAGTGGCGACTCTGCTGGGGAGTCAATCTCTAAGTAGATTCGGCCTACTTTGATTTGTTTACTGCTTTAGTTTGATTTTCTTGTTACTTGGTTGTTCTGTTTCGGTTTTGGTGATCCTCTGTGAGATAGATTCTAACCCGGATCTGAGTGGGACTTATGATAGGACTGCGATATTCGAAGCGATACGCGATGGAGTAGTCCAAAGCGATATCAATTTGATAATCTCCACTCGGTTAGGCTCTCTTGGACTATCAATGTCATGACGAGTAATCATACGTGGCATTATTTTTCGACCTTGAGTTGATTATACTGAGGACCGTAGAACCCTTAACCAATCTAAGCCAATTTAGGAACGTAATGCGGAAACTATCTGAGTGTAAACTTAAGGTGGTTCTCACGCGATACTACACTCGGACGAGGTCTATTTTAAGAGTATTATCGGTTGGGGAGTAATCCAACGTACCGATGATATTCTAAAGATGGCTGTTAATTCCGGGAACCTCTGTTAGCACCCTTTTGGTTTTTTGCAGGTACAATGAAGACAAACCTTAGTACATGCCTGTGTGGGTTGGTGTTCTGTTACCATGACTCCATGCTCGTGATTCGAACCTTTGAACCTGTGTGCTTTGCGTGATCTTGTTTGTGTTTGATGCATCTACATATTCATCATGATCATCTTCACAACCATTCTTCAAGGAAAACAATTCCGATTATTGCAAATATTGGAAAAAATAAATATTCCTTTTTGTCAAGATTTTTCATGACAGTATTCTCGATGTTGACCATGTTTGCAATAATCGAGTTGTTTTTCCAAAAATGGAAGTGAACATTGCATATCATTGCATCCTCGCATATTCTTGTGTTCATCCGAGTTGTGTGGGAACTCATCCCGGTTGTTTCTTTCCTCAGTTATCTGTTGATCCGTCAAGCTGACTCCTCACCACAAATACGGTACTAGAGCTGCTAACAGATTGAGAGCTATTAGATTGAGAATGGAACACCAAGAACAACATAACATGGAAGTTCGAATGGAAATTGATGAGTTGAAGGCCGGTATGACCAGGCTCACTGAAATGATGCAGGTTCTAATTGCTCGAGGTGAACCACCTCAAAGGACTGTTATCTCTGAAGTTTTTACTGCTGTTGTTGATCCTCCTGTTACTCAGCAACCGGTTTCTACTTGGCCAGAATATGGGTTACCTCCGGATTATGTGCCAGTTTCTGCTACTGCTCATATTGGTGGTCCATCTGTTGTGCCAGTCTTTTCAGCTCCGACTTTTGTCGAACCTCAACCTGTTGTGCACACTACTGCTCAGACTACTTATCAGAATTCTCCTTTCTTATACCAAGCTGCTGGTCCACAAGCTGAAAGTCAGGGTGAACCTGGATATATGGATGAAGTTAGAGAACAATGTTTGACTCTTGAGAAGAGGGTAAGAGGTCTAGAAGGAAAAGATGTCTTTGGTTCTGCTGCAATAGACATGTGTTTGGTTTCCGACTTGGTTCTTCCTGATAAGTTCAAGGTTCCTGTATTCGAGAAATACAATGGTCATACTTGTCCAAAGATTCATCTGCTGATGTATTGTCGCAAAATGGCTGCACATGCCAAGGACGACAAGCTGTTTATTCACTGTTTTCAAGATAGTTTGAGTGGTGCTTCCATGAAGTGGTATGTTGGACTTGATAAGAGTCACATCCGAAGCTGGAAAGATTTATCTGATGCTTTTGTAAGGCAGTATAAGTACAATCTGGACATGGCGCCTGATCGTCGTCAACTTCAAAACATGTCACAGAAAGAGAAAGAATCATTCAAAGAGTATGCTCAGCGTTGGAGAGAGCTAGCTGCTCAAGTGGAACCACATTTGCCCGAAAAGGAATTAACTGGTTTGTTCATGGACACTCTTCAACCGTTCTTTTGGGAGAAAATGGTAGGAAGTGTTTCATCTGGTTTTTCTGATCTAGTCACTATTGGAGAAAGACTAGAAGAAGGTATCAAGAAAGGTAAGATTACCAATTCTGAAGCTCCTAATGCTGCAAGAAAGTCTTTTGGGAATCCTCACAAGAGAAGAGATGGTGATGCTTATGTTGTTTCAACTGAGAGGAGGCCTTATCGCCCGCAACAACGATATGTTCAACCATATGTAGCCGCAGTTGCTCCTGTTGTTAAAACTCAACCTGCTCAAACTCAAGTTCAAGGTCAAGTTCAACCAGCTCAAGCTCAAGTTCAAATTCGAGCTCAAGCTCAGGCTCCTCATCCTGATGTTGGACAAAATCAATATCGCAATAGGCCAAACTTTGATCCTATTCCAATGCCTTACACTGAATTGTTTCCTTCTTTGATTAAGAGTGTTTTAATTACTACTAGGCCTCCGCCTCCTATTCCAAACCCTCTTCTGGTTGGTTATAGATCGGATCTTCGCTGTGAGTTTCATCAAGGTGGAATTGGTCATGACTTGGAACATTGCTTTGCACTGAAGGCTAAGGTGCAAGAACTTATCAGGAATAACATCCTTTACTTTAATGACCTTAATCCCAATGTTATCAACAATCCTTTGCCAAAGCTTGGGAAGTGAATCTTCTAGAAGACTTCGACAGTCAAATTTTCTTCAAGGCCAGAATATCAAACGGGACAGCTCATCCTTGTTACTGATGGATCACTAGGCCATTGTTTCTTTATGTTTGCAATTTTCTTCAATTGTATTGACTTGTTTGCTTTTAAATTTGTTTGTACTTTCATGATGGTTTTAATGAAATGAGCATTGCTTTATTTTGATTCAATTTCATTTGCATCTTTTATGCTTTATATCTCAAAGTTCATTTATCTTTTCTCAAGCTTTTACAATGATTGGAGGGAGGATGATGAAAACGAGATACCCATAATTGTTGTTGGTATACTTTCAATTGAGACTTGGTTGATGATATACATGCATTGTTTCAAATCCCAAACACTGGAGAAATAAGGAAGTTAACCCTTTGTCAACCCCTTTGAGCCTTGAAGTTGGAGTTTCTTTCTATTCGAAAAAACCTGCATTTTAACCCGGGGATGGGTAGTTCTCAATTAATTCGAATGTGCATTCAAGTACGAGAGAATCATTCAAGACACCTTTCAATAAAGGTTGCAATCTCAAGCTTTCCTTCACACACATCAAGAAGTGTTGAATATGTTTCTCAATTCAAAAGCCAATGATGGTTCATCGTAATCATTAAGCCATGCAGTCATTATCTTTAAAAAAATGATATTGAAAAAATTATTGAGAAAATTAAAGCCCGCTAAGTCAAAACCTATGAAGGAGACTTAGGAAAAAAACTGGGGCATCCCGCTGGCTGTAAGTTGAAATAACACAGTTCAGGCAAAAATTAGGGATAATAAAGAGAAAGATTTGTCAAGAGGTCATCAAAATTCCTCAGCAAAAATAAGTTGAGTTGACCAAAGTCCTCATTAAAAGGAAGAAGTGACTGCTATCTCAAAATCCTTTGGCTTATGAACCATCTTCATCTGTGCAATCCCAAATATCTTGGAACTTGAATGCATAGGCTGAATTAATTGAATGTAGGACTGGAGTTCATCACGAAGTTGGGTTGGGTACAAATAAACTTTGAGTCTATATCCTTTGATTCATAAACCGTGAACCAGGCCACGTTACAACCTTCAAAAGTCCTAATTGAATCCAGGTTTCTTTTGAAAAGCATACTATAACGAGGTTGCGTAAACTGACTCCCAAGTTCTTTACCAATCATTTGTTTTCTTACCTTTGCTTTATCTTTAATGTTGTCTCAACCGCCGTGTTGTGACAAGTTTTCATTTACTTTACATCAATAAATTTCATTCCAAAAATGATTCTTGATTTCAAACTTTGCATTGAACTTTGCATTAAAATTATCAAGTTTGTACAAACATTTTATTTGCAAATAAACTTTCCTCATCAAGGAATTACAGTTGAGAAACTTGGTTGGTGATCCTACCAAGGGGCAAGTTTTTCTCAGTTCCTATGGTTCAAATGTTGTTGATCAGTGCAAGATATCCTCAGATTTGGTTGGTCAGAAGATTCTCGGCAAGTTTCATACTGGTTTATTTTCTCAACATTCATTTCAAGAACTGAAGCCATGATCAGTTTATTCTTCTCAACAGTTATCTCAAAGATCTGAGTATTTTCTCCAGCAGTAATCAAGAACTGAATCCATTATCAGTTTACCTTCATTAGTCATTGAACTTGGGGCAATTTTTCTTCAAGAATTCCCAAGCTGTTTTTCATAACTTCTCTCAAAAAGAGTTTCAACTTGGTACAGTTTGCTGGTGTGACAGAGATTTGTTCAGCAGAAGCATCTCTAATATTCGAGCAGAATGGCAGTAATTTCTGTGTTGAGGAATCAATCTTCCTTTTTTCCACTCCTCTAAGAGTCTAAACTGGTTGTCAGCATTTCCTCTCGTATTATGTCATTGGGTGTGTTATTCCCCATTCTTGAAAAGTTTGCATATTTGAGTGTGTTATTCCTCATTATGCGTTTTCTCGGGTGTGTTATTCCCCAGTTTTGTTTACCTTTGCATATTTGAGTGTTTTAGTCCGCATTATGCGTGTTCCTGGGTGGTTTAGTCCTCATTTTCGTAAGTGTCCGCATACTGAGTGTTTTAGTCCTCATATGCAGTTCTCGAAGTCTTGTTGTTTTCCACTTCTTACTTTTTTTTGGTTAAAGTCCAACTTACTTGGCATTTGTCTGTCTCTCCAGAATGTTTTCTTCATATACTTGTTGTCTCTCTCAGATATTATATCCTTTTATCCGATTGCCATTCTCGGATGTCCATAGTGAAGTCATCATTGATTTGATGTATTGTCCCGGACTTTTTCCCATTTCATTCAGTTTTGTTCCTGAATGTTGTGATTCACATTTTATCTGATTGCTATTCTTGGATGTTGTGATCACCTCCCTTCCGATTGCCATTCTCGGATGTCCATAGTGAAGTCATCATTGATTTGATGTACTGTTGTTGCACCCCAAAATTTGCCCTCACAATACAAGACTTTGTGTGCTAAGAAGGTTCACAAAGTTCACAAACTTCACAATGTTTACAAGACCTTTCATGAGGTTCATGAAGTCTACAAGCTACTTTATGAGGTTCACAAGGTTCACAATATTCACAATGTTTTCAAGACCTTCCATGAGGTTCATGAAGTCTACAAGCTACTTTATGAGGTTCACAAGGTTCACAAGATTCACAATGCTTTACAAGATCTTTCATGAGGTTCATGAAGTCTACAAGTCACTTTATGAGGTTCACAAGGTTCACAATACCTCCCATGAGGTTCATAAGACACTTTATGATGGTTCACAAGATTCACAAAGTTCACAATTGGTCAGAAGAGTTGACAATTCCCTCAGACAATGCACCTCCTAAAAAGTGCATCCAAAACTAGGGTTTGGACTTTAATCAGGCTAAATGGACTTCCAAGACTTCAAGTGAGCTTCATAACATCTTATATGTGTGTAAGAACCCCCATGTCAAGTTTCAAGACTTTTCTCAAAAGTTTGCTCAGTCAGATGATCAGATAAGGCAAAATCAGTTAAAGTAGCTAAAAAGTCAAACTGAGGTCAACTGTGGTCAAACCAAAGTCAAACTTCATGATTTTTTGCCAACATCAAGTATATGAAGTAAAATTCATCATTTGATCAAGGGTTTATCATGATTCATCAAGGAGATTTCAGATCATCAAGAATCAGGAGTTTCTAAATTAGGGTTTCTTTAGTAAAAGTCAACTGAACTTTGACCAGCCATAACTTTCACATACTTCATCACCAAGTCTCCATCCAAATCTCATTTTGAAGGAAATTGAATTCTCTACAACTTTGTGTCTCACAAGCCAAGCCCAAAAATGCTTCATTTGAAAGGTATGAGCTAAGACATTATAGGTCCTTTTGAAAGTCAACAAAAAGTCAACAACTTCAAAAGGGCATAACTTGAGATTGGTAAATGATATGGACATGAAACCAGTGGGGTTGGTTAGAGGACTCTTCAAGATTTCCAAAATGTCCAAGAACACCCTCATACCATTAAAATTGAAGGATATGTGCCCTTGCAAAGTTGGGAAATTTTAGGGAAGTTCATGAAGCAAATGGAGGTTTAAAACCAAATTTTGTCAAGTGGGCTGAACTTTTAATGACCCAAAGCAATCCATGACATCATGCACGAAAATTCTATGATATTTTCATAATTTTTATTTTATTTAATTAATTTATTATGATTTTTTATACTTAAAATCATTTTAAATTTAAATAAAATATTAAATATGAAGATTTAATTTTATTTTTGGTTCTAGAAAGTCATGAATTCAGCATGGAACAAATTGATACAAGAATAACATTGATTGGCTTGAAATAGAAAGTGTTGATGCAAAAATATTGAAATTTCAAAGCTTATCATTGTGAATCTTTTTGAATCAAATCTTATACACAACCATTCAACTTTTTGACCTAAATGGATCCTCCTATAAGTACTTAACACAACCCTAACCAAAGCCACGAATTTTCACAGCCTCAAGAGTAAGTTTCATATTTCAAAATTCAACCAAAAAATTCCAATTCGGTTTGGCACTTGTAGCCCTTTTCAAGACAAACCAAAGGTGGCAATTGATTCCTTGAAGTTCAGTGATTGATTTTGAATCATAACACCATGCATTCATACTCTAAATCGTGAAAACCGAATGCACTTTACTCATGTTTTGAAAATTTTCGATTTGAATGATTTACATATTGTTGATGAAAACTAACTATTGGTTTGTGTTTATGATGATGTTTGGATGCTTTCTGGATAAATTAATTTGGTTTTAGGTTCAAGATGAAGGAATCACCATTGCTAGGGTTTCGGCCAAGCTTTTAGGGATCCATGATAAACCTAAAATAAATAAATTCTAAGAACACAGCACAATCGTGTGACCTCTGGGAATCATTATACACAAATTAATTTTGAGAAATTTCACTGTTTTGATGGTATTCAAAATTTCGTAGGTTTATGTTTTGAAAAATTCGCAGGAAATTGTGTAAGAAATTGTGCAGGTGATTTCGCAGGTAAAAGGTAGAAGAAGAAGAAGCTGCGCGCGTTTTCCAGAATTTGAATATTGTACATAATATTTTATGAATTAGTTATGGTTTTGTTTCACAACAGGTTGCTTGGCCCAGTGGTGTGATGTGCGCATATATTGCCTATGGTCAGGGGTTCGAATCCTGACTTCATCCTTTTTCTTGGTTTTATATATAATTAGCATTATTAATATATTATGATTTGTAGTGAGATTGTAAACAGATGCGCTCACCCAGCAGGATTGGTCATGTACTTGTGTGTTTGTGTATAAGGTCCTGGGTTCGAATCCCCCCAGGCCTTTTGTTTTTTTCATTATTTTCCTGATTGTTGGTTTGAAGGAACAAAAGCAAATGGGACTCATCCTTCTTGCAGCATGTGCAGTGCAGCCCAGTGGTTAGGCTTCTCATCATCCAGGTAAAGGATCTGGGTTCAAATCCCAGGTCCTGTTTTTTTTTTATTCTTATTTTCTCTTAATTTTATTTTCTTATATTATTTATTATATTATTTTCATAAATAAATTTCAATAAATTTTTAAAACATATATATATTATTTTCTCAAAATCAAAGTTAATTTTTTTTCTTTATATATATTTTTTAATACGTATATGTATATTTATTTAATCAATAAATTATTATGGTAAATTAAGTCTTAATATTTTTTATATACATTAAACCTTATTTTTTTTCAAAACCCTAATTATATAACTAAACCCTAATTATCTTTTCTTTGTTTATATTATTTGTATTCATAATTTAATTAAAATATTTGATTTAATAAATTGTTTATAAATTTAAAATTTTGTATATAAATATATGTAGAAATTAAAATGTCCAATTTATTTATAATATGAAAATATTTTTAATTGTTTATAATTGATTATATATGTAAATAGGTTCTAAAAAATTGCAAATTTAATAATTTCTCATAATATGTTCATAATTTATTTAATTTGTTTATAATTTTAATTTTTTTTAATTAATTAATATAATTATTCATATTTTTCTATTAACCACTAAAATTTTGTTTTGTTATTATTACTAATCATGTTTATTACTAATCCATTTATTCTTTAATTATGCTTATTATTATTATTTCACTAACCCCATTTATTTTTTTAATTACTATTATTACTACTAACCCTAATTAAATTGCTTATTTATTTTACTCATTATTTTGCTTATTTATTTATTCTTGCTATTTATTTAAATTGCTTTATTTATTATGTAATTGCTCCTGGATGTAATTTTCTTAAATATTTAAATTGTTTATTTTTATTTGCTATGGTTAGTAAAATAGGGAGTGTAAACATGTATTATATTTAAAAATTGAATTTAGGTCATTTAAATTAAAAGATAAATATAAAATTAGACACTCACACACGTAAGTCGATCTTTGATCGCCACCTCACTTTCTAGGGTTGCCTCTCAATGTTGGCTAATTAAAAAGTCAAGTGGGGTGTATAAAGCATAAGTCCCTTAAAAGAAAAGTCATCTAGTCCCTTCATAATCAGAGATCAAGTCCCTTAATGGTTGCCTTTCAATATGATCTTGTCCCTTTCGAATAATGATGACAGTCCCTCCAAAAATTGCTTAATACACCCTACAGTTGCCTTCATTAAACAGATGTCCCTCATATGTCCCTTACATCCAAGGTAATGACTACCTATTCCTTAATAATAGGGATAGTCTTACCATTTAAAGGAAAAAGAACAAAAAGATTTAAACTTTAGGGTAGGTTCCTCATAGTTACTTGCTCACTATTCAAATTTCTCAAACACTTCACAAATTTCACACAATTTTCAAACACAAGTTTTTTACGCATCCGTACATGGATCATTATCAAACTCTTATGAAAATTTCTATTCACACACTTCACATTTTCAAAAACAATTCAAAGTGAGCTAAGTAACTAAGAGCCCATGGATAACCATGGATGTAAAGGGTGCTAACACCTTCCCTTTACATAACCTACCCCCCGGACCCAAAAATCTTTTAAAAAAAGGTCTTTCCTGTTCTTTTATGCCTTTCCTTTGGATAAAATAAAAGTCGGTGGCGACTCTTGCTATCCGCAACATAACATAAAGTCAGTTCTCCCACCGTGTTACAACTGTCCCGGACTTTTTCCCATCTCATTCAGTTCTGTTCCTGAATGTTGTGATTCACATTTTATCTGATTGCTATACTTGGATGTTGTGATCACTTCTCTTCCGATTGCCATTCTCGGATGTCCATAGTGAAGTCATCATTGATTTGATGTACTGTCTTGGACTTTTTCCCATCTCATTCAGTTCTGTTCCTGAATGTTGTGATTCACATTTTATCTGATTATTATTCTTGGATGTTGTGATCACTTCCCTTCCGATTGCCATTCTCGGATGTCCATAATGAAGTCATCATTGATTTGATGTACTGTCCCGGACTTTTTCCCATCTCATTCAGTTCTGTTCCTGAATGTTGTGATTCATATTATCCGATTGCTATTCTTGGATGTTGTGATCACGTTCCTTCCGATTGCCATTCTCGGATGTCCATAATGAAGTCATCATTTATTTGATGTATTGTCCCAGACTTTTTCCCATCTCATTCAGTTCTGTTCCTGAATGTTGTGATTCATATTATCCGATTGCTATTCTTGGATGTTGTGATCACGTTCCTTCCGATTGCCATTCTCGGATGTCCATAGTGAAGTCATCATTGATTTGATATATTGTCCTAGACTTTTTCCCCATCTCATTCAGTTTTGTTCCTGAATGTTGTGGTTCACATTTTATCTGATTGCTATTCTCAGATGTCGTGATTACCCTTTTCTGATTGCCATTCTCAGATATCCCTATTAAAGTCAGTAATGTCATCCTTGGGTGCTTATGATGTACTTTTTTGGGATTTTTCTTACTTCATTCAGTGCCATTCCTGGATGTTGTGATCTTTTCTGTCCAATTGCCATTCTTGGACATTTTCATCTCAGCTGAGCCAGGTGTTGGTCTCTAGCATGTTGTTTTTCCTTGTCAGGAGTTTCATGTTCCTTGTCCCCAGCGCTTATTCTTTTTCATGTGTCGTCTTGTCCCTCACGGATTTCTCTGCATTTCATTTGGTTCCAGATACATTTCATATCATCTCATAAATTTTCTCATAGTATTTCATATGCTTTCACATATTTTCTTTGCATTTCATATATTTTCATATGCTTTCATAAACAGTTTCATATGCTTCATATCATTTCCATAGCATCTTCGTATCATTTCATATAGTTCATTTCATTTCATTCCATTTTTTGGTATCTTAGGATCAAAAATTGGGTTTTTGATATTTAAGTATCTTCCATCTTGTCGAAACGAAGATTTCAATCTTCATTATCTCTGGATTGAAGAAACTTAAATAGGGGCATCTGTCAGACCCTAATTTTTGACCCTAAGATTTTTCGCATATCATCTGCATTTGCATACTGTTGCACCCAAAAATTTGCCCTCACAAGACAAGACTTTGTGTACTAAGAGGTTCACAAGGTTCACAAGGTTCACAAGACATCTTATGAGGTTCACAAAGTTCACAATTAGTCAGAAGATTTGACATTTCCCTCAGACAATGCATCCTCCTAAGTAATGCATCCTAAACTAGGGTTTTGACTTTAATCAGGCTAAATGGACTTACAAGACTTCAAGTGAGCTTCATAACATCTTATATGTGTTTAAGAATCCCCATGACAATTTTCAAGACTTTTCCCAAAGGTTTGCTCAGTCAGATGATCAGATAGGTCAAAATCAGTCAAAGTAGTTAAAAAGTCAAACTGAGATCAACTGTGGTCAAACCAAAGTCAAACTTCATGATTTTTTGCCAACATCAAGTATATGAAGTAAAATTCATCATTTGATCAAGGGTTGATCATGATTCATAAAGGAGATTTCAGATCATCAAGAATCAGGAGTTTCTAAATTAGGGTTTTCACAGGAAAAGTCAACTGAACTTTGACCAGTCATAACTTTCATATGCTTCATCAAAAATTTTCCATTCAAAGCTCATTTTGAAGGAAATTGAATTCTCTACAACTTTGTGTCTCACAAGCTAAGCCCAAAAATGCTTCATTTAGAAGGTATGAGCTAAGACATTATAGGTCATTTCAAAAGTCAACATCTTCCAAAGAGCATAACTTGATAATGGTAAAAGATATGGATATGAGACCAAATATGTTTGTTAGAGGACTCCTTAAGCTTTCCAAAATGTCCAAGAACACCTTCATAGTCTTAAAATTGAGGGACTTATGTCCTTGCAAAGTTGGAAAAGTTTTGAGAGGTTTATGAAGTAAATGGGGTCTTAAAACTATAATTCACCAAATGGGCTTGCTTTTTTATGATCCAAACACTTACATGACATCATGCACAAATTAAAAATTATTTATTCATATTTTTATTCATTTTATTTTATTTATTATGATTTTTTACATTAAAAATCATTTTAAATCAAAATAAAATATAAAAGTGTGAATATTTGATTTGATTTTGGTTCTAGAAGGTCTTAATGATTATTTAGAAGTGATTGAAACTATATAAAATCAGATCAATCAAAAATAGTAAGAAGATATCAATTTTTTTTCTCAATATTTGATTTGATCTTTGTTCTAGAAATTCTTAAAGGCCATTTAGAGATGATTGAAATCATATAAGATCATATCAATCAAAAATAGTAAGAAGATATCAATTTTTTTCTCAATATTTGATTTGATCTTTGTTCTAGAAATTCTTAAAGGTCATTTAGAGATGATTGAAATCATATAAGATCATATCAACCAAAAATAGTAATAAGATATCAATTTTTTTTTCAATATTTGAAAGCATATCTTTTTCAATCTCAAGTGATCCAAAAGTCCAAAGTAGGATATGATTTTTTGATCTAATTACACTCACTATATATACATGAAGAGATCACAACACAAAGGGAGGAATTTGAGCTGCTTCCAAGAGTAAGAACAGTACTTTAAATTTTCATAAAAAATTCATAATTTGGGTTCTATTTTGCAGGCTATATCAAAGTGCTTTGAAGGTTGCAATCTCTTCCTTGATCATCCTTGATGCTATCCCAATGCATTACATTATCCAAAACTCATTAAAATGCATAAACCGATTTCATCTTTAGCTTGAAATTTGATTTTTCGATTTCAATGATACAAACAATATAAATGAAATTTGATTGTATATTATTGTTCATGATGATGTTTGTAATGTTTCTGGATATTTTGATTTAATGTTTGATGCAGAAACAGCTAAGTGTCATTGCTAGAGCTTGGATTCGAATCCCAACCCCAGGTAAGTTTTGTTTTTTCATTCAATTTCTCATTATTTTCTTTATTGTTTTGTTTTATATTTAATATAAATTATATTTCTTATAAGAAAATATATTTAAATAATCATATGTAAATATATATATATATATATATATATATATATATATATATATATATATATATATATATATATATATATATATATATATATATATATATATATATATATATATATATATATATATATATATATTAACTTCATATTTTTCTAAAAGGGATCTCTAATTTATTTTCTAAAAATTTTAATCTTAGTTTTTTTTATTAAAATATGTATATATTATTATTATATATTTAATTTTGTAAATAGTTAAATTAATATTGTAATTTAAATTATAAACCCTAATTCTATTTTCTTTAAAATTCCTAACCCTAATCTTTAAATATTAAAATTAATTAAACTTTTCTAATATCTAATTAAAATAATTAATAATACTTTCTTTGTAAATAATTATTATATGGTTTATTATTATTATTCATATCATCTTATTTTCATCTCAAAAATTATTTAAAGTTGTTTATTTAAATCTAAAAATACTTAATTAAATTATATATATATTTTGTATATTATTACTAACCTTTTCTTCTTATAATTATCACTAACCTTTTTTATTGTTTATACTTATCATTTTATTATATAATTATTATTTAAATTATTTTTATTATAATGTAACTGTAAAAGCCATGTAATAGTTGTAGCTCTTATTGTTTATTTATAAATATATTGCTATGGTTAGTAAAATAGGGAGTGATAACACGTTTGCTTTAAAATTAACTTAGATCACTAATTATAAGATAAATATTTGAATTTGTACACGCACACACGTAAGTCGATCTTTGATCGCCATCTCACTTCTTAAGGGTTACCTCTCATGTTGCCTAAATAAAAGGTCAAGTAAGGTGTATAAAGCAAAGTCCCTTCTCTCATTAACATAATCTTGTCCCTTTAAAGAATTATAAGATCAAGTCCCGTCATGGGTGCCTTCGTAAATGATCTTGTCCCTTTCCGAATAAAAGATGATAAGTCCCTACGAATTGCTAAAGACACCTTACAGTTGCCTAATCACAGATGTCCCTTTACTTGCCCCTCATAACATCCAAGGTAATGACTACCTATTCCTTAATAATAGGGATAGTCTTACCATTTAAAGGATATTTAAGAACAGAAAAGACTTAACTTAGGGTAGGTTCCTCATATGTACTTGCTCACTTTTCAAAACATTTTAAAAACACTTCACATTTTTCAAGCAATTTTCAAAACAAAGGCTTTATATATATCCGTACATGGATCATTATAAAGTACTTAAGAAAATTTCTAAACACACACTACACTTCTCAAAAACATTTTAAAGTGAGCTAAGTAACTAAGAGCCCATGGATAACCATGGATGTAAAGGGTGCTAACACCTTCCCTTTACATAACCTACCCCCCGAACCCAAAAATCTTTTAAGGTCTTTCATGTTCTTTTATGCCCTTTCCTTTTGGATAAAATAAAAGTCGGTGGCGACTCTTGCTATCCGCAACATTTAACTAAAGTCAGTTCTCCTACCGTGTTACAGAACTGGCGACTCTGCTGGGGACTTAATAAAAGAGGGGTACCCTTAGGAATTAGATCACTTTAAAATTGTTTGCCTTGTTTGCTTTATACTTATTTGTTGGGTGCTCTTATGTGTGAAAGATCCTAACCCGGATCTAGTGTACCTTAGGTAAATGGCAATAGACCAAGGAAATTGTACGGCGTATACCGATATGGTTGATCTGGTGGCCATAGTTAGTGTGACTTCTTGGTTGGTGCTTATGTTCCTTAAGTCAAGTTGAGGATAATATGAGGCCGCCATATGTTGTCAATACACTAACTAACTTTTAGAACCCTAGTTATCCCATCTTGGTCTTTAGAAAGTAGTGAGATAACCGGCTTTGGTGAAGACTAAAGTTGGTTGATACTCGATACTACGCTCATTGAGATTCTAAACTTAGGAGGGTTTTGGTTGGCAAGTAAGTTGCCTACTGAACAACCACCCTTGTGAAGGATCAATGATATTGAGATCCCTTAGAACCTGGTTACTTTATAGGACAGGATGAACCATCTAAACTTCAGGGGAGGGTACTTACCTTTGAACCTCATGCAAGCCTTTAAACCTAGGGCTATGTTGTGACTTGTTTGTGTGTGCCACATGTTTGTGATTGAGCATAACATCATAGCATCATCATGCATCATAAGCATAGCATTTTCACTAACCATTTCAAGGACCAAAGGATTTATCTTTGCTCTTTGTTGCAGGTCAAGGCTTCTGCTCGTAGGAATACTATCCGGATCAACTTTATAGGGATACCTCCTAAGCTTAAGGAATTGGTTTCTCAAGTTTCTGAAAACTCCCAGTTCAGTTCTTTGACCCTAAACATCATTGCTTCACATTCCCTGACTATCAGCTGGTTCCTACAATGGAAGAGTTCTCTAAGCTTCTGGGTATACCTATCCTTGATCAGAAACCCTTCACAGGCTTTGAAAGAGAGCCTAAACCTGAAGTCACTGCTGCAGTCCTACATTTGAAGAAATCAGACATTGTCCTAGAAACAAGGAGCGGAGTTAAGGGTATTCTTGCTAAGGTATTGATGGAGAAAGCTCAAGTGTTCCTGAAGGCTATGAGTTATGATGCTTTTGAGGAGATCTTAGCCCTATTGATTTATGGCTTAGTGTTGTTCCCCAATCCAGATCAGTTCATAGGCGTTCACGCCATTAACATATTTCTGACTCATAATCCAGTGCCTACATTACTTGGAGACATCTTACACTCTCTTCATACCCGTACTACGAAGGCATGGGGAACTCTGATGTGCTGCATACCTATTTTGTCTAGGTGGTTTATTTCTCACCTTCCTCGATCAGTGATGAAGAATGAACAAGGGTTTAGGTGGTCCAAGAGGATTATGTCACTTTCTCATTCAGATATTCATTGGTGCTCTATATCTATGGAGAATATCACTATCATTGACCGTTGTGGGGAGTTTCCTAATGTGCCACTTCTAGGCATAAGAGGAGGCATTACCTACAATCCTTCCTTAGCTCTACGTCAGTTTGGTTACACTCGGAGTGATGGTCCTCATGACATGTTGATTCAAGGTATTGTGTTTGACTACGACAACGATCTGCAAGGTTACCGTCAAAGGTTTATACGAGCATGGGGGAAAGTGAACAAGGTTGACAGCAAGACTCTGGAGCCCAAGTACATTATTCCTATGGAAGCTTACCTCAGATGGGTGCGATCTCGTGCTCAGACTCTCATGATGCCATATCCTGCCATCCTGCCAGTTACTATGGAGCCTGTTGCTGAAGGAGATACCTCTTATACCATCCTTCACCCAGACATGCCCACTGACATGGAAGACTTACAGAGATCCTGGATCCAGTTGAAGGAGCAAAGGGATACTTTCGAGGCTCATTACAAAGCAAGTCAAGAAAGAATCCTGGAGCTAACAAAGCAACTTCACGAGGAGTGGAATCTCAACTCATACCTCAACACAAAGAGGAAACGTCCATGGGAGACTTAAAACCCCATTTTTTGTATTTATTTCATTTTTATTGTAAGCCCAAGGGGCAAACAAGTTTATTACTAATAAAATTTTACTTTTGGTTGTTTAAACAAAATTAAATCCTGCGGTCCTTGAAAACATTGCATATGCATTTACATACCATATCATTGCATCACAAGTTTCTTATGTACAGGTATCTTATCTTCTCGCTGTTTATTTCAGCAGAAATGGCCCTTGAACAGACTGTCAAAGATCTCCAGGCTCAGAATGCACAATTCCAAGAGTTGATTCTGAACTTGTGCAAGGGACAAGATGAGTTGAAGACACTGCTGGCTAAGAAGAAGAATCCTGAAGACAACAAGGATGATCCGCTGAAACAACTACAAGCTGAGATGACAGGAATGAGGATCCAGATGAATGACCAGGTGGCTCTTATTCAAATTTTAGCCCAGGGGCAAGAAGAGTTAAGAACCTTTGTCCATAAACTTCAAAGTAATGGAGCCAAGAATCTAATCGTTAGTCAACCTCCGTTAAAAGAAGCTGACTTGGTCGAGAGGAAGAGGAGGATAAAAGAAGGTAAGAGACAGGTTGCCACTGATTGTTCTTCAGTTGAAGAAGAAAGACCTGATAAGGTTAATCCACCTCAACGCAAGGAATGTAAAAGGCAGTTTATCAAATTCAGCACTCCAATGTCACAAGTGTTGCAATGCTTGTTGGAGATGAAGCTAATTTCTTTGAAAAGGCCTCCTCAAAATCCTAATACTTCCTCTCCTCACTATAATCCCAAGGCAAGGTGTGAGTATCACTCCGACAGTCCCGGACACGACACTAATAACTGTTGGGCACTGAAGAAAAAGATTCAAGACCTAACTGACGAAGGAATCCTCGAGGTTACACCAGAAGGTCAAATTGAATTCTACTATCGTCCATCAAACATCGAAGCCGCAAGACAAGTTGCCCAAGGCAGCAAGAAAGAAAGCTTACATATTCCTATTGAGATATGGGGCACCTTGGGACATCCAAGTGGCAATTTTGATTTCATGGTGAAACATACTGCTCCTGAAAGTTCACAAATTGCAATTGAAGACATTCAGCCAACTGGATGGGACAACATTTGAACTTTCATTTGTAATTTCTTTTGTTTTGTTTAAACACTTATTATTATGTTAAACTTTTGTTTCATTAATGCATTGCATATGTTTGTCTTGAATTAATCCATTTGTTTCACTATATTTTGAACTATGCTTCATATTTCTATTTTGTGATATTTAACTCCTGATAAAGTTATAAGCCTGTAGAGGGAGGATGACGAAAACAATACCATAATCTTATGCAATATGCTTTTGAACAGACTATGCTGACGATGTACATGCATTGTTTCAATTCCTAAACAGTGGAGATATAAGGAAGTTAATCCCTAGTCAACCCTTTTGAGCCTATGAAGTAGGAGTTTTTATTCTCGCACAAATTAAAACCCTTATTCATAACCTGGGGCAGGGTACTTACTCGGTTAACTCAAATATGTCAATTATCTGTGTTGTACACAACTAATGATGGTTCTCTGTAATCATTAAATCTGATAGTCAATATCCAGCAAAAGAAAAGCTCACTAAGTCAAAACCTATGAAGGAGACTTAATAAAAAAATTCCGCTGACTGTAACCTTGAAATAAACAGTTCAGGCAAAAAGAAGGGATAACAAAGTCAGAAGAAAAAAGGAGGTCACTATGAATCCTCAACAAAGAAAGATGACTGGATGTTCAAATAAATTTTTGGTTTCTGAACCATCACAAATATCAGTGTTACAATTCCAAACTCATTTGAGCCTTAATGCATAAGTTAACTGAGCATAGGACTGAAGAACATCACGAAGAATGGGTTGGGTACAAATAAATTTGAGCCTTTATCCTTTGTTTCTTAAACCGTGAACCAGGCCACGTTACAACCCTTTAAAAGTCCTAACTGAAGCATGGTTAGTTCGAAAGTGTACTGCTACAAAAAGGTATCCTGACTCCTTTAGGGCTTATTATAAAACTTGATTAATATCACAGTTTTCACAAAAAATGTTTTTCTAAAATAACTCTTTTTTTATAAAAAACTTCAAGACAGACATAAGCATTGCATTTTTGAATATATTTGTTTGCATATACCTGAGTGTTTGATAAACAGAGAAACTTACAGGATGAATGTTCAATAAACCAATGTCCTTCCGATAAATAAAGTTGCTTCCTGAATCAAAGTCCATATATACAAAGGGGCATAGTCATTATCTCCCAATCAAGGGGGCAGGCCATGATACTTCCTAACTCATTTGGGGCAATCAGGACAGGATTCAACTATGTTTAAGTAGACAGGGGAAGATCTCCTCATCTATCTAAGTTACCAAGGGTAACATTACAGAGTTCATAATGCTAGGGGCATAGTCACTGTTTCCCAATCAAGGGGGCATACCAAGTTACTGTTCAATTCATTCGGGGCAATCAGGTCCAGATTCAACATTGCTTAATAGCCAGGGGCAGCTTTCCTCATGTATTTGAATTACCAAGGGTAACATTACGAAGGTCATGATGTCAGGGGCATATTATTGTGCGGCGTTCTGCTTATTTCTCTTGAGGTAACTACATTCAGATACTTCCATTATGGACAATTCATCCTCAACCAAGGGGCAATGCTTTCTTTTCAAATCTAGTATCCGGAGCATATATGATCCATCACAATTTGAAGACATGTTCCTCTCATTGTATTACCTTGATATTGGATTCTCAGCAGAAGCCATTGTGGAAATTAATTGTCTACGCCAGTAGTATCAGATGGTGTCGGTATCATGATTCAGATCCAGCTATGAGGATTTCTGGGAAGGTATTCAGGAAAGTTAAGAATCTCAGGAGCTCTAAATCCAATTTGTTATACACTCTCAAAGTTGAAACAATTTTGTTTTCGAGTTCAGCTTTACTTTTCCCTCTTTATTCAGGATTACTTTTCCTCTTTTACTAAAGCGAAAAACGTCTATTGGTTGTGTTTGAGTGTATGTATGCTTTTGAATATGATTGATGTTTACCATAAATGCATAAAATGCTTGAATATGATTGATGTTTACCAGAAATGCATGAAAATGCAGTAATAGTATTTACTAAGGACGAACGAGGGTAGTAGTTCAACGAAGCTTCACCGGTTCATCCCCACAAAACAACTACAAATCCCCAGCAAGGGAAAATCCATCTTCATAAATACTTCGAGTCACATCTCCCCTGGAATTTATATCCATCTCTTTTATCCTCAGACGGATAGTCGGGAATTTATTCTTTCAATAGGAGTACTATCGAACGAAGACAGGAGGTTATGAATACTATGTTATCAAACAAGACGGGAACGAGTTCCTCATATTCTTCACTATATTATCAAACGAGACGGGAACGAGTTTCTCATATCCTTCAGCAACAAATCGGGATTTATTTTCCCTGGCCAGCAGTTGTTATATGAAGATATCCAGACGCTTCAAGCTGCATGATGCATACATGCATCATTTACATCATACCATAACATATATATCCATAAGTACATAATACATTACTTAAGTGCATCATACTGTACATGCATACAAAATGCATAAACTAATATTATCTTGCAGAATGTTATATACATCATGATATTTGCATCGAACTAATCTTGTTTTTCAGATTAATTCTCCAGCAGACAAACTTCATCAACAACTTGTTACCTTGGGGCGTTGTTTATCTACCCAAAGGTTATCTCATTATCTTGGGACGTCGTTTATCTTCCCGAAGGCTATCTTGAGACGTCGTTTATCTTCTCAAAAGCCATATTGTTACCTTGGGTCGTTGTTTATCTACCCAAAGGTTATCTCATTATCTTGGGACGTCATTTATCTTCCCGAAGGCTATCTTGAGACGTCGTTTATCTTCTCAAAAGCCATATTGTTACCTTGGGCCGTTGTTTATCTACCCAAAGGTTATCTCATTATCTTGGGACGTCGTTTATCTTCCCTAAGGCTACCTTGAGACGTCGTTTATCTTCTCAAAAGCCATATTGTTACCTTGGGCCGTTGTTTATCTTCCCAAAGGTTATCTCATTATCTTGGGACGTTGTTTATCTTCCCGAAGGCTACCTTGAGACGTCGTTTATCTTCTCAAAAGCCATATTGTTACCTTGGGCCGTTGTTTATCTTCCCAAAGGTTATCTTATTATCTTGGGACGTTGTTTATCTTCCCGAAGGTTATCTTGGACGTCGTTTATCTTCTCAAAAGCCATATTGTTACCTTGGGTCGTTGTTTATCTACCCAAAGGTTATCTCATTATCTTGGGACGTCGTTTATCTTCCCGAGGGCTATCTTGAGACGTCGTTTATCTTCTCAAAAGGCCGTATTGTTACCTGGGGCCGTTGTTTATCCACCCAAAGGCTAGATCTTCATATTTGGCATTGCTTTCCTCTCAAAGAAATATATCTGAAGAACTTTTCTCCGAATGGCATCTCTAAGCCCATCTCCTAGTTCTTCCAAGTGGCATCTTCAAACCCACTCAAGAATATACCACTAGTCATCAGTATTACTCTACGCACTGGTGAGTGCAAATTTTTGGGCTTTTGTGTTCAATCCCCTTCAACCTTCCAGGTCACGAATGGTACAGATACCAATCTAACCCCTCAGATTTCAGAAAATTGAACAGGGGCAGCTGTTGCACCCCAAATTTGCCCTCACAAGACAAGACTTTGTGCACTAAGAGGTTCACAAGGTTCACAAGGTTCACAAGGTTCACAAGGTTCACAAGGTTCACAAGACATCTTATGAGGTTCAAGTTCACAATTAGTCAGAAGATTTGGCATTTCCCTCAGACAATGCATCTTCCTAAGTAATGCATCCTAAACTAGGGTTTTGACTTTAATCAGGCTAAATGGACTTCCAAGACTTCAAGTGAGCTTCATAACATCTTATATGTGTTTAAGAATCCCCATGACAATTTTCAAGACTTTTCCCAAAGGTTTGCTCAGTCAGATGATCAGATATGTCAAAATCAGTCAAAGCAGTTAAAAAGTCAAACTGAGGTCAACTGTGGTCAAACCAAAGTCAAACTTCATGATTTTTTGCTAACATCAAGTATATGAAGTAAAATTCATCATTTTATCAAGGGTTGATCATGATTCATAAAGGAGATTTCAAATCATCAAGAATCAGGAGTTTCTAAATTAGGGTTTTCATAGGAAAAGTCAACTGAACTTTGACCAGCTCTAACTTTCATATGCTTCATCAAAATTTTTCCATCCAAACCTCATTTTGAAGGAAATTGAATTCTCTACAACTTTGTGTCTCACAAGCTAAGCCCAAAAATGCTTCATTTGGAAGGTATGAGCTAAGACATTATAGGTCATTTCAAAAGTCAACAAAAAGTCAACATCTTCCAAAGAGCATAACTTGATAATGGTAAATATATGGATATGAGACCAAATATTTTTGTTAGAGGACTCTTTAAGCTTTTCAAAATGTCCAAGAACACCTTCATAGCCTTAAAATTGAGGGACTTATGTCCTTGCAAAGTTGGGAAAGTTTTGAGAGGTTTATGAAGCAAATGGGGTCTTAAAACTATAATTCACCATATGGGCTTGCTTTTTTATGATCCAAACACTTCCATGACATCATGCACAAATTAAAAATTATTTATTCATATTTTTATTCATTTTATTTTATTTATTATGATTTTTTACATTAAAAATCATTTTAAATCAAAATAAAATATAAAAGTGTGAATATTTGATTTGATTTTGGTTCTAGAAGGTCTTAATGATTATTTAGAAGTGATTGAAACTATATAAAATCATATCAATCAAAAATAGTAAGAAGATATCAATTTTTTTTCTCAATATTTGATTTGATCTTTGTTCTAGAAATTCTTAAAGGCCATTTAGAGATGATTGAAATCATATAAGATCATATCAATCAAAAATAGTAAGAAGATATCAATTTTTTTCTCAATATTTGATTTGATCTTTGTTCTAGAAATTCTTAAAGGCCATTTAGAGATGATTGAAATCATATAAGATCATATCAACCAAAAATAGTAAGAAGATATCAATTTTTTTTCAATATTTGAAAGCATATCTTTTTGAATCTCAAGTGATCCAAAAGTCCAAAGTAGGATATGATATTTTGATCTAATTACACTCACTATATATACATGAAGAGATCACAACACAAAGGGAGGAATTTGGGCTGCTTCCAAGAGTAAGAACAATACTTTAAATTTTCATAAAAAATTCATAATTTGGGTTCTATTTTGCAGGCTATATCAAAGTGCTTTGATGGTTGCAATCTCTTCCTTGATCATCCTTGATGCTATCCCAATGCATTACATCATCCAAAACTCATTAAAATGCATAAACCGATTTCATCTTTAGCTTGAAATTTGATTTTTCGATTTCAATGATACAAGCAATATAAATGAAATTTGATTGTATATTATTGTTCATGATGATGTTTGTAATGTTTCTGGATATTTTGATTTAATGTTTGATGTAGAAACAGCTAAGTGTCATTGCCAGAGCTTGGGTTCGAATCCCAACCCCAGGTAAGTTTTGTTTTTTCATTCAATTTCTCATTATTTTCTTTATTGTTTTGTTTTATATTTAATATAAATTATATTTCTTATAAGAAAATATATTTAAATAATCATATATATATATATATATATATATATATATATATATATATATATATATATATATATAATATATATATATATATATATATATATATATATATTTATATATATATATATATATATATATATATATATATATATATATATATATTAACTTCATATTTTTCTAAAAGGGATCTCTAATTTATTTTCTAAAAATTTTAATCTTAGTTTTTTTTTATTAAAATATGTATATATTATTATTATATATTTAATTTTGTAAATAATTAAATTAATATTGTAATTTAAATTATAAACCCTAATTCTATTTTCTTTAAAATTCCTAACCCTAATCTTTAAATATTAAAATTAATTAAACTTTTCTAATATCTAATTAAAATAATTAATAATACTTTCTTTGTAAATAATTATTATATGGTTTATTATTATTATTCATATCATCTTATTTTCATCTCAAAAATTATTTAAAGTTGTTTATTTAAATCTAAAAATACTTAATTAAATTATATATATATTTTGTATATTATTACTAACCTTTTCTTCTTATAATTATCACTAACCTATTTTATTGTTTATACTTATCATTTTATTATATAATTATTATTTAAATTGTTTTTATTATAATGTAACTGTAAAAGCCATGTAATAGTTGTAGCTCTTATTGTTTATTTATTAATATATTGCTCTGGTTAGTAAAATAGGGAGTGATAACATGTTTGCTTTAAAATTAACTTAGATCACTAATTATAAGATAAATATTTGAATTTGTACACGCACACACGTAAGTCGATCTTTGATCGCCATCTCACTTCTTAAGGGTTACCTCTCATGTTGCCTAAATAAAAGGTCAAGTAAGGTGTATAAAGCAAAGTCCCTTCTCTCATTAACATCATCTTGTCCCTTTAAAGAATTATAAGATCAAGTCCCGTCATGGGTGCCTTCGTAAATGATCTTGTCCCTTTCCGAATAAAAGATGATAAGTCCCTACGAATTGCTAAAGAAACCTTACAGTTGCCTAATCACAGATGTCCCTTTACTTGCCCCTCATAACATCCAAGGTAATGACTACCTATTCCTTAATAATAGGGATAGTCTTACCATTTAAAGGATATTTAAGAACAGAAAAGACTTAACTTAGGGTAGGTTCCTCTTATGTACTTGCTCACTTTTCAAAACATTTCAAAAACACTTCACATTTTTCAAGCAATTTTCAAAACAAAGGCTTTATATATATCCGTACATGGATCATTATAAAGTACTTAAGAAAATTTCTAAACACACACTACACTTCTCAAAAACATTTTAAAGTGAGCTAAGTAACTAAGAGCCCATGGATAACCATGGATGTAAAGGGTGCTAACACCTTCCCTTTACATAACCTACCCCCCGAACCCAAAAATCTTTTAAGGTCTTTCATGTTCTTTTATGCCCTTTCCTTTTGGATAAAATAAAAGTCGGTGGCGACTCTTGCTATCCGCAACATTTAACTAAAGTCAGTTCTCCCACCGTGTTACACATACAAACAAGATCACGCACCAGTTCGTTTATCCTTTTTCAGGTGCAGGTCTACGCCTTGCAGAGGATCACCATGTTTAATTTCTGTTATTTGTTTATATTTTACTAACTTCTGACCAAAATGCCAAAAAATATGGTACAGTCTGCTTCTTCTTCTTTTCTGTGTTGCAGGATTTAAAAGACAGGGCTGTGATTCCAATTCAGATGCGTTTGTTCAGTCACAATTCGATTCAGATGGATGTTTGGCCTAATCTTGGTCAAACTATCAAAAGATTTTTCCGACTGCAAGTCGTGTGTGCCAGTGGTTCATTTCTCAGACAGTGCGTATTCAAAAGTTCAAGTTGTGTTGTGTGTGGAAGTCATCAGTTATCAGGCAGTGTTTTGTGCGAAGTTTGGTTTGAATCTTTAATGTTCATCAGTGCATTATGGGATCATCTGAGGATTTATTTTCCTCGGCATGGATTCAAGTTATCAGGGCAATTTTCAGATGACTCAAGTGTTTGTGGCTTAAGTGGCAAATTGTTCAATGGTTCATGTTTGGCTGTATTCATTATTATCTGTGGCTGATAAAAATCAAGAAATTGTTGTGGGCTTAAGACCAAGTTTTATCCATTATCCATTTTTTTTCTCGATTAAACCATTTCTTATTTTTCCCAATTTTCTAATACCCATTTTATTCAATAATCATTGTTTCCCATTTTTCTCGATTATCCATTATCCATTTACGATCATTACCCAAATTTTTCTATCCCATTATTTTTTAGCCTATTGTCCATTAAAAAAATTAATCAATTTCCATAAATCAAATTCCGAATTTTATTCACATCTTTTATTATTCCAATGTTTTTTTTCTTGTTTTTTTATTATAATGCCAAAAATTCTAAAAAAACAATTCTATTTTTAAAACCCTTTCTTTTATATAATCCATCCTTTCTTTTATTTTTTTATTTTATTTCTCATAATGAAAAGAGGGCCTTTGACATTGCCTCGCATTGTCCATCAACCAGCCCCACACTTTTTCATGCCAAGCCCAATACAGTCTTTTACCAACAATTCCCAGCAAGGCCTTTGGCCCACACCTTCAACATTTCCTGCAGCCTTTTCCCCAAATACCCCAAGTCATACCACACAAGCCATCATACAGCCACTTGCCTGCCATTTTCTCAGGCCCCACATGCAAGCCTTTGTCCACACTCCAAGCCCTCACATCACGACAGCTAACAATACATCCAAGCCTCACGCGTATGCCACAAGCCCAATACGCCTTCCACACAAGCAGCCATCAACAACAATTTCCAGCTGCAAAAAGCAATATTTCACGCCGCATCCCGCAAGACTTCAATTCCCAGCCGAACAAAACAAGCTTCAACAACAAGCTTCAACACAAATTTCACACGCCCAGCTCAACAACATCCAAAGTCGTTTCCCGCAGCTCACAACAAAGCACACCATCAGCTTCAAGCCTTTCCAACAACTCTAAGCCGCATGACTTCCCGCACGCGAGCCAGGCCCGTACAGCAAGCTTCGCACAGCTTCCAAAAACAAAAGCCTCAAAGCCGTACGCAACAAATACATTTCAGCTAGCATTACAAGCCGCAGCCAAACGCACGCATCACGCCTTCACCAAAACGCAGTTACAAGACAAACAAAACGCAGGCATCATCAAAGCCCAACGAACACGCACCTGCACAAGAAGCAAAAATGCAGCAAACACACTTTTCCCGTGAGCACAAAACGCAAATAAAATTGCCCAAACGGCAGCTCAAAAATGGACTCTCTCCATCTATAAATCAGAGCCTTCCCTCATTCAAATTCCATCACTCTTTCAAACCCCCAATCCTTCCATATACCTTCATCATTTTCACCTTCAATCCACAGAACCTTCCACTTTTATTCTTCTTCATCCTTCAAATTTACAGTAACCTATTTCAAAAATACTCAAACAATAACCACAAATCAGAACCGAGAAAGAGAAGAAGAAAAGAGAGTCGGCGATTTGAGAGAGCGATTCGTGAAGTGAGAGGAGAACGGGTTGAATCGAAGAAATTACCTTTGTTATTTACGTGAAGGTGAGGTTGTTTTTTTTTTTTCGAGATCGAGAGAAGGTGACAATGGCGTCTGGTTTGTGTGATTGAATTATGTTTTCGGTTTTCTCCCCTTTTCCGCGAAGAAGAAGGAGCACTGCATTGTTGTTCTTTGAGTTTTCTTTTTTTTCATAAACAGGCTTGTGTTGTTATTGGGCCTTGGATCTAACGTTTCTACTTGCACCCCCGCGGCTATTCCCCCTTCCATTTATGTTAGTTTTTTTATTATTATGTTTTTTTACTTTGTTCATTTAATTTTATTTTAAATTCGATTTTGATATAAGAATGTTATGTTCTTAGAAAAAATTTAGAAAAGTATTTTTAAAAAGAAATTTAGAAAAAGAAATTTTAGAGAAAGAGATTTAGAAAAAGGTTTTAAAAAAACATTTTAGTTCTTTTATGGATCTACTTTTAGATCCATTTTTTTTTCATCTTCTTTTATTTTTGGTCGATGACAATCTCCGATTCGCGATTGTTGTTTTTTCGAAGAGTTTTAATCTTCATTATTTAAAATCTATGGATGAATGATCATTTGGATCATTCTACATACTTTGAGATCGTGATAGGTTGCCTTCGATAAATTCAACGAAAATCTCGATTAAGATTAGACCGTTCTTTTTTCTTTTAGTGTGGCATGTTTTCGGAGACCGATTCATAATATTGTTTCTCTAACATGTATTAACACGAATATTTTCCACTTTAATTAGTGGTGGCCGGCCTCATTTGTAGGGTAATTACTTCGTAAATTACTCGGCGATTGCTTAACATAGACCTAAAGTTGTCCCGATTCGGAATAAGATCCACTTGGATCCGGTTGCCTCGATTTTATTCTTTTCGTGGTTGTGCTTGATTAAGTTCATCATACCACTTATACTGTAAATATTATAATAATGTGAATATAATCTGTTTAAATTTAATCTCTCGCACCTTATCCTCTTTATTTCAATTTCTCGTTCCTTATCACTTTATTATGCTTTTATCATATTATATCATATACCATATTGTTTATGTTTATATTGTTGCTTGTGATTTTTATTTTGTCCATTTGGATACCAAAACACTAATAAAGGATTAAACATCTAAAAAATTGGTGACTTTAATTTCGGACTATGCTTACTATCCTTAGCATTGGAGTTTCGGACTTAGATTTTAGGATCTATCCCTTTGCTTGAGTTGTTATGGATTGAAGACTTTGGCTCCGATTGAGTTCACTTGATTATGAAGATGGAAATCCGATTGTTTCAAGAATGCTTGCCATATGGTTTGATCGTTCTTCCTTTAGCTTTTATTTTCAAGTTTTAGGATAGTCCCTTCATCTCTTCCCATCTTCTTCAATTTTCAAATCTCCTTCCTCTTTTCAAAACTTTCTTTGTTTTCAAACTTCAAACATTTTCTCAATCAAACCTTGACTCCGTTCATGTGCTTTACCTTTTCATTTCATTTCCTTAAATAAATGCTAAACTACATAAGCATATCGAAACTTTCTTCTCAAGAACTTTAAAAAATGTTCAAACTCATTCAATTGTTTTTGTGCCCTCGTGCACGTTTCTTTTAACCCTTTTTATGTTTAGATATGATTCATTCTTTCTAGCGGAATTATTCGCTAAAGAATGACGACTTATCTTTACATTTTAAAATCAATTCAACTCATTTGTCTTTTCACAATTTGTACCACGAACTACGGGGTTTTGATCTCGCATTGCACTTTGTGGGTACGTAGGCATGAGACATTCGTCTCTTCAAACACCAAAATCTTAAAAAACATTCTTCTTCTCATCTCTTCAATCTTTTTTCAAGCAAACATTTTCAAACCAAAAAATGCAGTAAATATTTCAAAGGGTTCCCGTGGAGTACCACGGACAAGTCGGGTGCGTAAAACCTTCTCGATTTGTAACCAATCCCCGTACCCATTCTCTGTTTGATTCTTTTAGCTTTTTAGCTTTTAAGATTCTTTAAGGTTTTATTAGTTCTTTTGCCTTTTTCCTTTTGGAAATAAATAAAAGCGCGGTGGCGACTCTGTGTATATCGAGTTAAGTTAATCAATAGCTTACACTCACCATTTTACCGCTACAGAAAAGATTCTAACATAAATATCTCAACTAATGAATGAAAATAGTATTGTACAAGTCTTCTTGGTTTGGTTTGCATTTATGCAGGAAAAGGACTAAAAGATGCATCAGAGAAAGCATAAAGAAAAATTGTGTCCTGTATAGTTCCCATAGCAAAGAAAATCAAGGGAAAAGCGAAGTCAGTTTGCATAGCGAAGAAAAGGAAGGAAGAAGCGAAGCTAGTTCGCATAGCAAAGCAAAGCAAAGCAAAAGCGAGCAAAAACAGAACCAAATCAACCAGAGTTCGCTTCAAGCGACCAGAGGCGAACTAAACTTCGCATAGGGAAGTATGGTGGCTTCACCAAATGCGGTTTGACAGCTCAGAGACTTAATGGAGAAGAAATGGTAGTTCGCATAGCGAACTTCCTTTCGCTATGCGAACTTAGGAAGCCATAACTGCTATATAAAGAGATAGAGCTCAGCTCAAAAAGGAATCAATTTAGAAATCAGTTTATAAATTCAATTTTTATCATTTTAATAATTTGTAATAGAGTAGATAAGAGAAATAGGAGAGGTTGTAAGGAGAAGGAATTGGCTACACATCAAGAATCAGGAAATCGATATTGATGTTGGTTCACTTCAATTCTTCAAGAATGTATCAAGCTACCATGAGTAGCTAAATCCCTCTCTTGTTGGGATTGGTCATAGTTCACCGAAACATTATGTATTTTCTTTGATCATGGTGTTATACGCAATCTAATTATGAATCAGTGTTGATGTTATCTTTGTTTTCTTGTTTACTTTCATGGATTGAATTGATAGTGACAAATAAGATTCTAATCTTGATCTAAGATAACATCTATTAAACTCTAAATTCTAGACATAGATTTGAGTTTAATATTCATTATAAGTATTGAATCTTAATGCTACCGTATTGTTTAATAGGCTGAGAAATCTCCGATTAAACCATATGGTAGAAATCTCCTAAGATGTTTAGACATAAACACTACTTGTGAGAAATCTCATCAAAGTTTAGACATAAACTTTGTTTGTGAACAATATGTGATGATATTGAAACATGTTTAAAGTGTGTATAACTGATATGTGATTTACATATTGAATTGGTGAACGAAAATCAAATCCCAATAAGCCTATTCCTCTTAATTTTATTTTTATTTATTATTCGCTTTTACTTTTTGTAACTTATCAAACAAACAATCTTGAAACCTTCTTCTTAGAACTATGGAAATTGTTGAACGGTTTTGATATCGCTCCAATCCATGTGGATACGATAAAAATAAATACTTATATTTGATTGTACTCGACATCAAATTAGCGCGGTTGCCGGGGATTGAAGTTTAAGATATTAAAACATCACAATAGTTTCTATACTTCTAAGTTGTGTGAATATGTTAATATTGTATATATTATTTTACATTCGCTACTAATAACTTTTACTATATTAGAATATTAGCTTTCTTGTAATAAAAATCAGGTATCATAAGAGCGAGTAAAGCACAAACAAGCTAAGCAACACAAAAGGTAACAATTCTGCATCAACCCTCTTCAAACAACAGCCCAAGGATGCAATAAAGAAATCAAAATCAAAAGTGAATTACATGGAATTGTGGCAACACATACAAGAATCATACCAAGGGTATCCATACAAAAACAACATAGATTATGTCCAAGATTGGAGACAGGATGCGGAACCATACCAAAATTTCTATCAACAGCTGCAAAATCTTCCACAACCGGGCAAAATATCAAGATTAGAAGACACCTTGATGCAATTTATGCAAATTTATGTGGAAAACCAAAAAAGGACTGAAGCATCACTCAAAATTCTTGAAATGCAAGTTGGTCAAATAGCAAGGAAGCTTGTGGATCAGCACAATGAGACATTCACTGCTATCACACGAATAATTTCAAAGGAGAAATGCAATGAAAACATAGCTCAAAATGCTAGTACTGATGGTAGTAAAGATCACTTGGAAACAGAAAATGCTATTGTTAAGAGTGAAGCTGAAAAACAAGAGGAAAATCATGAAGAAACTAAGAAACAGGAGGTTAATGAAGCTGGTTTCAAGAGAGTTGTATCAGATAAGATCATTATGCAAGAGCACATATCAACTCAGCTGCAGACGGCTCTCATAAAAACACGTATTTCCCTCAATCTCAAAAAGAAAACACGTCATTGGGACTGTTTGAAAGTCACTGAAACAGTCAAGGGAAAAATGTTGAAACATTATGGTGACATTGCAAGAATCACCATAATAAGACCTCTAACAAATCCCTAACACAGGCGTCGAGCTAATGACGTTAAACAAGCACTTGTTGGGAGGTAACCCAACCTTTTACATACTTTTGTTTTTCTTTCTTGCATAATTAGTTAAAATGGTAAGAAGAAAATAGCATGAATGAGCCAAAAGGAAATTCTGCACAAAACTGAATTCTGCAGAGTTCACATCGCGAGAAAAACTTCGCTATGCGAACATACTTTGCATTGCGAAATATACTTCGCATAGCGAAAGTAGCAGAATCGGCAAAAATGCCCTTCATGCCATTTCTTTCACTTTAATGTTTTTCTTTTGGTTTAGTTGTGGGTGTCATATGGCCAATCCTTATAGTATACTTGAATACTTGTCATTTAAATGAGAGTCGAAAGGCAAAGAGCGGAATATCACATTTGAATCAACAACAAAAATACAATGGTAATGCTACAATTTTGGAAAAATCACACAATCTAAGGTACTTGTCTATTGCTTTCTTAGAAATTAGCATAATTATGACCTAAGTAGTATGCATAAAAATAAAGTCATTCAAACTTAGGTAATAACATGTTTCATTGTGGATCACTTAGCTCCAAAACCAGAAAAGTGAGGTAGCCTTCCATTGATTACTATATGCTTAGGAGATTGACGAATTCTTGTTTTAACTCGTTTGGTTCATGCTTAATCTTGCATTTATGTTGATATTTATGAAGACATAGAAAGGATCAAGGCATTACTTGAAAATTTGAGCATAAACAGTAAACCAAATGTAGCATCATTGTCCCTTGTGAGTGAGTGATCATTTGCAACCTCTTCTGAGCCATATGACATGAATCAATCATTGATGAACTGAACAACACATTAAGTAAACCACTTAGTGGACATTGTTCTATATCTTGAAAAAACATAAAATTTCATACATGATTGATTCCATCTTTCTTGAATTAAAACCTCAAACCATTGCTATCTATTGTCATATTATAAAGAGCATTCAAAGGAAAAGTAAGGTTTTATTCAAGTTGGGGTGAGGAAGAAAAATGCCTTTTGCAAGAAAAGAAAAAATGAAAGAAAAGAAAAAGACAAAAAGAAAGAAAAGAAAGGATAATAAATACCAAAGGATGAATGTGTTCAAAATAAAGAAACAAGAAAGGTTTGGATGAAGTAACATGGTACAAAAAAATCAAATCCTATGAATGCTCCTCTAAGAAAGAAAAATTCAAAAACTACTTTGTTTCCATTATCCTTAGAAAAAGAAACATCCTTGGTACCTTGGCCACATTACAACCTTGAAAAGACCTTAGTGATATTTTTTTTTGCTTATCAACGTATTTTGCTTAGATGAAGTCATGAATTAATCTAGATGTTAGCAAATTTTTCATGTGAGAGTTCAAAATACCTCATCATTTTAACATGTACAAAAAGTGTGATAGGTGTGATTCATAATAGACATGTTAATTGTTTTGGATTGCTTGACAAAGAAATTTATGTGGAAGACTTGTTTCATAAATATGTCTAAATGCTTGGAAAGTGGTAATGCATAATAACTTGGACATGGAATTCACCATGGAACCATGTACCTTGAGTACTTCAAAAAAAAAGTTGGTTGATCGTGTGAAAAGTGGTATAGAAACTCTTGCTTTTATAGATTTGATTGAGGACAGACAAAGATTCAAGTTGGGGAGAGTTTGATAAGTGTTTTATTCATGATAAAATATCACATAAAAAGGGCATTTATCTTACTTGAATGACAAAATTCTAACATAAACACCTCAACTAATGAATGAAAATAGTATTGTACAAGTCTTCTTGATTTGGTTTGCATTTATGCAGGAAAAAGACTAAAAGATGCATCAGAGAAAGCATAAAGAAAAATTGTGTCCTGTATAGTTCGCACAACGAAGAAAAACAAGGAAGAAACGAACTCAGTTCGCATAGCAAAGAAAAGCAAGGAAGAAGCGAAGCTAGTTCGCATAGCGAAGCAAAGCGAAGAAAAAGCGAGAAAAAAATAGAATCAAATCAACCAGAGTTCGCTTCAAGCGACCAGAGGCGAACTGAGTTCGCGTAGCGAAGTATGGCGGCTTCACCAATGGCGGTTTGACAGCTCAGAGACTTAATGGAGAAGAAATGGTAGTTCACATAGAGAACTTCCTTTCGCTATGCGAACTTAGGCAGCCAGAATTGCTATATAAAGAGATAGATCTCATCTAAAAAAGGAATCAGTTTAGAAATCAGTTTAGAAATTCAGTTTTTATCATTTTAATACTTTGTAATAGAGTAGAGAAGAGAAATATGAGAGGTTGTAAGGAAAAGGAATTGGCTACACATCAAGAATCAGGAAATCGATATTGATATGTGATTTTCATATTAAATAGGTGAACAAAAATCAAATCCCAACAAGCCTATTCCTCTGAATTATATCTTTGTTTATTATTCTCATTTACTTTTCGTAATTATCAAATAAACAATATTGAAACCTTTTGCTTAGAACTATGGAAATTGTTGAACGGTTTTGATATCGCTTCAATCCCTGTGGATACAATAAAACTAAATACTTATATTTGATTGTACTCGACATCACGCGCTCAATAATGCAAACCTCACTTTCTTCCATAAAAATGAGTGCATACAGATGCTCGAAGGTGATCATCACTCTCCTTTTCCTGTTAGTAAACACTATCGGAGAGTGACACGCAATCCTTCATGTTGCTCACAGTCTCCTCCAAGAAAACACAAGAAGAAAGATCCCAGAGATCTTTCTCCCCCAACAGATCAAGTAAGGCTAGAAGGATCCCATCCAGAAAGGGAAAAGAAGTGCACTCGGTCTCCTCCTCGGAAGCCACGCCGCTCCCCGAATGAAAGGAACCAAGGCACCAAAAGGACCCGATACGACGATACCCGACTTCCCCGTCAGCAAAGTAGAAGTCATCGTTGAAGTTGGACCCCATATTCCTTGCCCAACATCAGCGAAGACGAAGGTAATCGCGGGCCCTTGAGTGACGAAATCATGGAAACTTATATTCCTCGCGGACTCGAGAAACCCCTTACTTTGGTCACTTACAAAGGGACCACAGATCCTGATAATCATATAGAAAATCTTGAGGCCATGCTCCACTATCATAACGTTGAAGAAGCCATCAAGTGTAGGTTTTTCCCCATCATGTTTCGAAAAGGGGCCATGTCCTGGTATAAACTCCTTCCCTCGGGATCCATCACATCATTGAGAGTCTTAAGAAATAAGTTTACAAGGCACTTCACTGCATTTAGGAGTCACCCCAAATCCGAGGCCACCCTCGAAATAATTATCCAACATAAAGAAGAGCCTCTATTATATTACATAGATAGGTTCAACAAAGAAGTAGTGAAGGTACACACCATTGGTCACATGAAAAGATACATCATGGAGAAAGGTTTGCGTCCCAATAGCGAGTTTCGTAAAGCCATGGGAATTGAGCCTTCTCAGTCGCTCGCTGAACTCCTCCACAAAGCATAGGCCTACATCTAGTATGAAGAGAAAGAGGCCACATACAAGACCAGAGATTCAAGGAATCAAGAAAACTCGCGAGTTCACAAACATAGGGATGACACTGAAGCTCCTCGACGTGAGAAGCGCAAAGATGATCGTCCTCGTGAGAGCAGGGGACCCGCAGGCTGTTTCTCATAATATACCCTTATCACAGCTCCCTATGAGAAGATTCTGACTAAGTGCATCAATAACGAGTTCAAACAGGGAGGTGTTCGCTTTCCCAACCCAACAACTTCTAAGTCTAATATTGACAAAAGTAAGTACTGCCATTTTCACCGCAGCCACAGGCATGTGGCCGATTACTGCATACACCTCAAAGATGCCATTGAGATCCTTATCAAGGAGGGGAACCTAAAGAAGTATGTCAAGGACAAAGCTCTTCGACAGGAGGAAACCAAGAAGTTCGAAGAAGTTTTAGGAGAATATGCTCCCATGCCAGTCGCTTTGTCAGTCACTAGACCAGAAGATTTCTTCATTCCTCGACGCCTCGAAGGTACGGGGTATTTTGCTACGCACAGCCCTTGGGAGACATTTCCTTTGGCCATGCTCATCTCAGGTGGGGGATACAGCAAGATGATTGTCGGTTCAGTGAGAAGAAGGCTCAAGTATTTGGTCGATTCATCACCAAATCAAATTTCATCCCTTGAAAAAGTCAGAGGTAAATCTCAAACAATTACATTCTACATGGAAGAGCTCCTCGGAAGTTCTCCAAACGCTCACATCCCTTTGATGATAAGTGACAAGATGGAAAAGTCGGATGTTAGTAGGATACTCGTCGACCAAGGAAGTTTGGTAGACATAATGTACACCTCCCTCTTCAGATCATTGCAGCTCGATCAAAAGAGCTTGTCCCCGTACATGGGATCTTATTTGCAAGGGTTCAATGGTGCAACCGTTAAACCTTGGGGCTACGTCGAGTTGATGGTCACGTTCGAGGAAGGAGACGCCTCGAAAACGATCAAGACCCATTTCCTAGTCATTGACTGCCCATCTCTGTACCAATGCATCTTGGGAAGACCGACACTAGCCGAGCTGATCGTTGTTCCATCCACCACCAAGCTGAAAAAGTCTAACCCGAGAAGAAGCCTACTCTGCATATCAACACCATCGACCTTTACTCTCGCATCCCAGCAAAATCCGAAGATGCCACGTCTAGGGACAATTCAACCATCTTGCGCCCTTTGCCCTCAGAAGAGTTCGGGGTGATAAATTTTGGAGACAACCCGAACAAAGAAGTTTGCATCAGTACATGGCTTCCTGAGAATGTAAAGGATAAAATGAAGTGATGTCTACGCAAAAACATGGATCTCTTTGCTTGGAGCGTCGCCGACATGCCCGACATCTCCCCTGAAATTGCCTGTCACAAAGTCACTGTCAATCCATTTGCACGCACAATTGCTCAGCACAGACGCAAACAATCCGAGGAAAAAACTTTAGTTGTTGAAGAAATTGTAAAGGACCTCCTAGAGGCTAATTTCCTATTTGAGGCCAGGTATACGACCTGACTCTCAAACACTGTATTAGTTAAGAAATCCAATGTAAAACGGAAGTTTTGCATTTATTACACTGATCTCAATCGGGCGTTCCCGAAAGATTCTTATCCTTTTCCTAACATAGACAAATTAGTAGATATTTATGTAGGTTTCAAACTTTTCTCCTTCATGGACGTCTACTCCGGGTACAATCAAATACCCATGACCGAAAAAGATAAGATTCACACCTCTTTCATGACCCCGTAAGATAACTATTACTACAATGTAATGCCCTTCGGACTAAAGAACACGGGGGCCACATACTAACGCATGATGAACAAGGTCTTCCAATCACAGATTTGGGACATGCTCGAAGTATACATGGACGATATGATCGTCAAATCCACCCGGGAATCCGATCACACATCACACCTCCATAAAGTCTTCAATCAGGCGAGGAAGTGCGGGATGTGCTTTAACCCCGAAAAATGCACTTTTGGCATAAGAGCATGGAAGTTTCTAGGTTTCTATCTTACAAAAAGAGGAATCGAGTCTAATCCCGAAAAGTGTCATGCCTTCTCAGAATTCCCTACGCCCAACTCAAAGAAGTCGATTCAATCTCTAAACGACATGCTCACCTCATTATCATGCTTTGTGTAAAAATCTTCCCAACACGCCTCACCCTTTTTTAAGTTACTTCTTAAGGAAGTGACATTTGAATGGATTGAGGAGTGCAAGCAGACCCTACAGTACCTTAAACGAGCACTTTCAGAACCTCCAATCTTATCCAAGCCCACAACTGGGGAGATACTCTACCTATATCTTTATGTCAACAAAGAGACCATCAGCGCAACTCTCATTAGAGAAAACCCAAAGGGGTGGAAACCCGTATATTTTACTAGTAAAGCCCTGCAGGGACCAGAGCTCAGATACCAGAAAATAGAGAAGTTCGCCCTCACCCTCGTAAACACAGCCAAAAGGCTAAGGCACTATTTTCTAGCACACATTGTGGTCGTGCAAACCGACCAACCCATAAAACAACTGTTTTCCCGACCAAATATGGCTGGAAGAATGTTGTGATGGCCACTAGAACTGTCTGAATTCGATATACACAACGAAATCAAAAAGGCTCTAAAGGCACAAGCCCTGGATGATTTTGTGTCCAAAATGACCCTCATTGAAACCGCACCAAACAGCGCCAATAAATGGGTCATTTATGTCGACGGGGCATCTAGCTCCTCAGGCAGCGGAGCAGGGATCATCCTCGAGAAATAAGAGGGACTCATAATAGAATATCTTTGGTTCTATCTTTCCCGACGTCTACTAACCAGGCTAAATATGAAGCTTTCCTGGAAGGACTCCACTTGGCAAGAGACATGGGCGCGCAGGAAATTAAAATTTACACTGATTCCCAGCTCGTAACATCACAGGTCAAAGGGGAGTATCAAACCAAGAATGATCACTTGGTCGAATATCTGGCGTTGATGCAACAAAAGTTTGCACAATTCAGGTCATGGGAAGTCTAGTATATTCCCCGCGAGCTTAATTCGCGGGCAAATGTCCTGTTAAAATTAGAGAGCAAACGGAAGAAATGAGGGAACAAGTTCATCATTCAGGAGACACTTCCCCGCCCCAGTATCGAAAATCCCTCAGAGATCATCAACGTCAACATCATAGGTACATCAATTGTTGGATGACTCTAGTATATCACTACCTAACAATAGGCAAGTTGCCCGAGGGCAGCAAGGAAGCCAGTGCCACCAGCCATCGCGCATATTGTTACATCTTGATAGACAATACACTTTATCGTTAAGGATACACTATCCCATTTCTCAAATGTGTTGGGGGAAGAAGGCATATTTAACATCTTGCACAAGATACACGAAGGTAAAAAATGCGCAACACTTAGGCGGCATGTCCTTAGCCCGAAAGGCTTTAAAGGCAGGCTACTATTGGCCGACCATGCAGAATGACGCTAAAGAACATATGAAAAAGTACGACAAGTGCGAACTCCATGGGGAGATGCACCTCTCACCCCCGACGTACTCAAGGGACAATGTATTCACCATGGTCGTTTGCTCAATGGGGAATGGACATCCTCGGTCTTTTCACAGTAGGTTCCTTTCAAAATAAATATTTGATTGTGGTCGTCGACTATTTCACCAAATGGATAGAAGCCAAGGCTCTGGCCAGAATCATTGCATTCAACATTTTGCGCTTTTATAAAATAAAACATCCTAGTCAGGTTCGGTGTACCTCAAACCTTGATAATGGACAACGACACACAATTCACCGACAGGAAATTCCAAGATTTTTGTCGCCAAGACAGGCACCAAGCAACACTTTGTGTCATTCGAGCATCCTCATACTAACGAGAAAGTTGAGGCTGCTAAAAAAGTCATTTTGTATGGCCTTAGGCGAAGACTTGGCAAAGCAAAGAAAAGGTGGGTCGAAGAACTCCATAGTGTACTCTGGGCCTACCAGACAACTCCATATTCGAGCACCGGGAAACTCCATTCTGAATGACATATAGGATATAAGCAGTCATCCCCGTTGAAATTAGAGAACCTTCTAGGAAGACAGAGTCTCCCTTGGAGGAAGGGCTCAATGATGAAACATTGAGAGAAGAGCTCGACCTAGTCAAGGAAATCCGCTCAGGAGCATCTCTCCGCAAAGCACCCTTGAAACAAAAGATCACGTTGCGCTACGACGCCAAGATCATCAAACGAGAATTCCAATTAGGAAGTCTTGTCTTGTACATAAATCAGAAAGATTCTCGTGAAGGAAAACTCTCTGCGAACTAGGAGGGCCCATATCGGGTCAAATCCAAAACAGGCACATGAGCCTACTACCTCAAAGAACTGAACGGGGAACCATTTGCTCGACCATGGAACGCTCAAAAGCTTAAACAATATTACAGATAACTCCCATAGAAATGCGAGATAGCTACCGACAAATATACCCCGTTACGAGGGGAGATGCCCGGCCACAAGGATGTACCTTGGTATAAGTAGAACCCTTAAACATAATGAAGTCGAACTCCTTCACGGGTGATGGACAGATGTTACGACCAACGGGATACCTCAACCGAGCTCCATCATTGCCATAGTGACGTGGCAGACCCTTAGCTCGCAATGGGAAAGCTCTAAGCCTTAAGGGAATAGGAAACTTGACTGGGTTCATGATCCCCTTCTTTCAGCGAAAAGACCATTCGCTACTCGACAAGTTCCATACACTGGTCGAGTTCCCTCAAAAACACGTCGAGCATTATCCCGGGTATAATATCATAAATATTTCAAGCATACATATTGTAAATAAAAATGCACGAGTAAGAAGCTAAAAGCAACAATTTTTATAAATCCAAAAACCGACCAATAGGTCGGACACTGTCATAAGTTATACAAAAAAGGGACTAAGTCACATAAGCCAAAACATATTAAAGTGGCACATGGGCCAATATAAACATAGAACGCATGCCAGAGCTTCATTCCTCATCTGGAGGGATCAACATGCCATTCTCAACACGATGCAGGGGACCAGTACCGTCAATGATCAGCTCCACACCAGGGTTCTTCACCTTGATTTGGTCGACAACATTGTGGAAGCCGAAGGAAGCAATGTCCAAGTTATTTTGCCCAAGAAAACAGATGCAAGCAAGCAATTCATCCCTAGTGTTCATGGCCGTATCATCCTCCCCGATAGCGAACTTGTTCTTCGCCTCTTCATCCTGTTTCTTTAAACACCCATTCTCAGAAGACATGGCCGACATCTTCTCTCTGATCTCGGTCACCTCCTTCATCAGCTCAATCTTTCTCACGTAATGTCCCCACACTTGAAGTAAATCATTATCGAGACGGGAATTTTCAATTTCGAGCTCTGCAAGTTTGTTTTTCACTGTCTGGAAATCCTTAAGAGGTACGGTCTCTACATCATTTAAGCTCAATGCAACTTCAAAGATCCTCATCATCCCCGCTGCATCCTGGTATAGCTCCGACCTCATCGTCTTACAGTCAGTAGTCAGGATAGTGGCGACAACTAGGTCAGGGACACAGATGGACGACCCCTCATCGAAAAACGACGTTTGAGTAAAGTACTGGGGAAGCACGAAGTTATCCGGAGGAAAGGTCAATGTCTTCGTCGGAGAAATTTTCTCCTCCTCGATTCTCTGCCTCTTTCCGAGAGAAGAAGCATCCGTAGAAGTGCTCCCCAGAGAGGGAGTGCCTGAAGTAACTAATCCATCGAGTGTTGTCTGATCTTTAACGGCCTCGACCCTACCCTTCGGCCCCTTCTTCAAATTTCCCTTGTTAGCTTTGATAAGACGCTCGTGTGTCTCAGTCATTTTATATGCACACACAAAATAAACAAGTTAGATACAAGTTAAAGCCTCAAAAATAGGGCAACAAGACTAAGGTGCCACCTTAAAGCTTCATCGTCGCGTCTTCATTCGGGCAGCTAAGAAAAGCCTTGGAGCTGATCAACCTAGCTTGCGTGGCAGGTGTTCCGTCGGGTTTCAAGAGCATAGGTCCATCTGAATCCATGAGGTCCGAAGGGCAGAAGCTCAAAATGAAATTCACAAGCGTATTGTACAACGTCGTGTCGTCAGTGCTCAAGTCCCAGGTTTTGTAATGTAGTGGTCACTATCATGTTGAAAGTGGCCATCCACCCACTCCAGCAGGAAGTAGGCCACCAGCCTCTCCCTACCAACAATAACCTCTTTATAATAAAGTGAATCATTAGCCTCCTGTGTGCACGGTTGGATTACGTAAAACCTATACTTAAATCACGAACAAACTCCAAGTACGCTTTGAAAAGTCTTCTCGGTTGCTTGAATGACACCCAATTGTGTCGAGCTCCATGATACTTCCTCTGAAGATGGAAGACCCTAAAGAAAAGACTCATTGTCGCACATATCTCCAGATAATGACTCACCAACTTGAAGTACCTAATGAATGCCAAGGCATTGGGATGAAGCTAAGAGGGCGCGAGCTTGAGGTGTGTGAAGATAGTCTCCTAAAAATTCGTAAAAGGCAGACGATACCCGCCCTCGCGGAACAGGAACTCATACATGGTAAACGAAGAGAGAGATAATGCGAACATATCCTCTAACCTGGTTTGGGAGGTAATGTCCACCAGTTCACGGGGTACTCATTCTTCCTTCTCTCTATTCGATTACACGCATCTGAATCATTTAGAGCAAACTGGGAGGCCGTCTCTTTAGGCTCGTCCATGATCGGTAGCGGGGACGTCCGCGACACCCGGAGCTTCGTCTGAAAAGTTGTCTCCCAATTTGTGGTCGACGTTTTGACTCATTTCACCTGAAAAGCAGAGGATATACAGTGAATTCGACGATCTCAAATCCACCCTTCCATTGCAAGTCAAGTGAAAGGGCGACAATTAGGACCGCGGACGTGTCCCCAGCTCGACCCTTTTCCAAATAAAAACGCAAGGAAACAAGTCTGACGTGCCATAATTATCCTTGCACCGGAAGAATCCTCCTTGGCTGTAAAAATAAGGGTCTTATCGGGGAAAAGTCTTTCATGCGCGACTATTATCTACGACGGCCTAATTCCCAGTCACTAACAATAAATTATCCCAACCAGCATCTAACAAAGATCAAAGTTCAAAATATTCATATTCTAAGAACCTAACCCTAGTTCATCCTAACATTCATACATTCATGATGAACATTCATAAAATTTTCATAAATGCATGGAAATTCCCAGAAACTTTGAAGGTTTCCATGAACTTCGTGAGAAATCCTATGAATGTTCATCATCCAGGCAAGAAAACGAAAGGAATGAGATGAAATTACCTTGATCCATTGTAGATTCTGATGGAGACTGACGACGAGGCAACGACGGCGACGATGAAGATTCCGATGAAAGAATTGCAGAGCAAAAAAGTACGGTGGGAGGACGAGTTCGTGTGAAATGACCAAATGAACGTCTCTTTCCCCCCTTTTATAGTGTCCTAAGCTAGCATAGATACGTGCAAAATCCAAATAATTATGACCTAGGCCTAGCCCTTTTAGGTGTCATAAATTATTATTGCGCCACTAACACGTGTCATTAAAGTGGAAACGTTTTGTTTTCTCAAGACAGATCCATTTTATTTAGTGTTTGTGGAACTTCTCCACACACCAGTTGCCCGAGTCTTAACGAGAACCCTAAAGACGATCATCTGCTCGTAACTTATAAGTTAAAGGTTTCGTCGATCATCTCTTCATCATTATGCTACCTTAAGACACAACCCTTATTCGAGCACAATGACTTGGGGCTCATATTTTGGACTGGCCTAGCAGATGCCCTGCGTCCAATTGAGGCTCAATTCAACTTAACTCTGGGCATAAACCCAACAAGCGATCCAAGACCTTATGACCGTTGATAAATAGAGCCGTTAGAATATAGTCGTTGGAGATCTCCCCCACATGCGCTTAACATTTATCACGCGACCAACTGCCCCCGAGATTATTAGAGGCAGTTGAACTTAGTCAATGGCCACGCACCCGTAAATCTCGACCAGATGCCCCTATAAAAGTCATCCTTCTTTGGAGGGTCATTCAATTCTAATCCCTTACATACTTTCTTAACGCTTTAGTTTGCTTCACTCGGAAACTTACTTGAGCGTCGGAGTACCTTGCAGGTACACCATCCTCTATCCTACAAACATCGTTGCAGCCCCAGCTGAAGGTCACGAGGACCTGTCCAGATCATTTCTAGGGGTGTTCGCGGGCCGGTTTGGTTCGGTTTTGAGAGAATCTGATACTCGAACCAATGAAAAATAAATGGATTGGGTTGGATTGAATTTCTATATTTTTGCAATAAAGCGCAAATCAAACCGATCCGAAAAATAATGGATTTGATTGATCGAATATATTAAAAATAAATACACAAAAATATATTTTTAAAATTATTTGTTTACACACTAAAATATGAAAAATAAATATTGAACACATGATACACACATATTTTTAAATGTTATGACCACCGTAGTCATATAATCGTTGTATTTCACTTAAATATTTAGTAATTTAAAACAATTTTTTGCATAATCATACTCCATTTTATAACATAAAATTAAAGGTTTGTAGTTTGTAGATACTTGTGATTTAAAGTTTTACGATTTGGGAAGAAGCTTGTGGTTTACAGATACTTGTAGTTTGCAATTAATGAGTTTGATTTATAATGGTTGTGACTTTTAATGTTTTATTTCTCTATATATCATCATTGATTGATATGCTTGTGATAATTTAAAAGATGTCGTTTCGTTTTTCATTGGAAATATCTAGAGACTATGCCTCTTTATTTCTTTCATTATGGTTTGTACTTGATAATTGTTATAACAATTATTCTCTTCATTCAGATAAATAAGTAATAACTCAATTAAAATTAAAAGTTTATTATATGAATTAATTATGTTGATTGTTATTGGTTTGGTTTGGGTTTACGGGTAGCAAATTAGAAATTTGTTGCCCGAACCAATTAACATCGGTTTTAATTGGTTTGGTTCGATTTTTGCCCGAAATGGAAAAATGCTCAACCCAAACACATTGGTTTGGTTTGGATTCCGGTTTGGTTCGGATTTGCCCAAACCAATGAACACCTATGTACATATATGAATGTAGATTTAAAGCTTATGTGGAGTACATATTACCACTACTCAAAAAAGAGTCTGATTGAAGCGGATGCAACAATTGCAAGATCAATTGAATATGATTGAAGTGGATGCAACAATTACAAGATCAAATGAATATATTATACGGATGTCACAACGTCCTCAACCATTTGTTGTAATGAAATATAATGTTATGTTTATGTTAACGATTAACTATATAATGTTAAGTATTTGTGTTGTTTTTCCAACATTAACTATATAATGTTACGTATTTGTGTTGTTTTTCCAACATTTTGCAATTGTTTCTGGTTGTTTCTAATTTGACCTAACAAAGTATATTTCAGAGATATATCTCCAAAAAACTCACTAAATATTATATTAAGAATAGTTACAGAAATGTATCTTCAAACACACTTCAATATTAATACGGAGATGTATCTCCGAATTAAATTTTCACAAAATAAAAATGTATCAACAATTTGAACTAGGGAGTGTGCAAAAAGGATACAACTGGATATACATTTTCAGAAGCTATGAACATTTTAAAATTTCACAATGGTGAAGAAGCACCCAATGGGATTTAGAGAGCAAGCCTCTTAGAAACATTGGATATTCAGTGGTGCTTTTTTTATATGAACTTCATTTTCTGGATGCATTTTATACGTTGACATGAGACCTAAAGCTACAGTTTGGTTTAGGATGGATTTAGCAAGGGCTGTTTTTTATATACATTGGCAAAAGAATCATGAATAACGTGCACGTCTTTTAACATCCACTTTGAAACTTCAATTATTTGCATTAAATGGCTTTTGAAACTTCAATTATTTGCATTAAATGGTTGCCCACTGTTGTCCACACAACAATATTTACAACAAAAAAATTAAGGTAATATACACAAATAGAAAGGCTTTCAAAGAGCGATATTATTTAATTATATACACATCAAGCTAAACCAATGGGGTCACCATATCTACAATGACACTCGTTTAATAAATGAATAAGAATCAAAAAGCACCAACCATATTGACATGATATACAATTACTCTGTTGGAAAAGAATCAGCCAACTGGTTCAATCAATAAATCTACATCTGCAACCAATGCACATATTCAGAAATGGAAAATGGATAGTGAGTGCCTAAAGAAATATTAGCTTGTTAGCAACTATCGTGTCATCCAGCAATGATGTTCAAAATTAACCAGCCAAAGTTTTGTTCTCATCCGTTAGACTTCAATTGATAAAGGAGGCCCAACTTCCACGATGCACGGGGAGACTGCCCGGCCGACTAATAAAAGCTCCCCCTGGTCTCCTGGGTCGATGAAGAGTATAAACCACTCGACTCTCCATAATCTGCATATAGAATTATATAGAAACTATTTAGGACTAGAATAGTAATGACATAAGAACAGAGTCAAAATAAGATGTCTCTAATGGCACCATTTAATCAGTCTTCTTCCCAGGGTTGTGTTGGACAATATTTCTCCATGGACTCCTTTTTGCGTTCAGGATCAAGGCTGTGAAGGGGGTGGAAATGAAAAGACGTTGTTACAAACCAGTTTAAGAGAATTCAAGAATTATTAAATAGGAAATTGTCTCCTGATAAAATATCCTTTCAAATCAATTTTTTAACAGACCTATTTCGAAATCCAAGAAGAGCATAGTGTACAGCACTTGCACAGGCCGAAGCAGGAGCTATGGCAGCTGCAGGAACTGCTCGAACAGCAGAAGCCAAGGCAGGTCCTGCACCTGAACCGCGCTGGAACTTTTTCAAGGGGTTCTGAACTAACACCGAAGCAGATTTACCCAGGCCATCACTGAGACTCTCACAAGCCTGTTAAATCAAGGAAAACAAACTTAATATTGTGATGAATAAGAAAACATGAAGCAAACACACTGAACTTCCTTACACATTTCTCACAAAAATAAACTTGTAATATAAAGGACGCCTACCACTAATAACTATTAATAACTACTAATATTATTCAGGACATGACACTGTCAAATACAGGACTTTTAATACCCTCCAAATTTATGATAGACTTTGATATCACCTTAGAATTTGAATCAGACTTAACTTAACCCAACAAAAACTACTTATAAGGTGAGAAATGTTCACCGCCTATAAAATACTATTCAGGTCAGATTAATACATGACTCTCAACAGTTTCAATAAGTCTACCCATATTGACACACGTTCATTAAATCTGAAATTTACTGAGAGCAGCTCCAAATTACTAATCTAGTGTTCATTTTACTTGAGGCATTTTTTCTATTTGCCTTTCATTTAACACAAGAATAAAAGGTGACAACATAAAAGCAAAGCATCGTTCTCAATGTTGACATTTTACCTGTTGAATTCCTTGTTGGGCGTCCTTAGGTTGATTAGATCGAACGCCGGTCTTTGATTTATCTTTTACAGGCAAAGCAACTGAAGAAGGTATGCTTGAAAGACTATATTCTGCTTGGACAAGAAAGTCATGTGCTCCAGCAGCTAGATGAACTCCAAGTGCAACAGCTTCAAGCGAAATGCTTCTAAGAAATGCAATTGTACCTGCATAGATTTTATAACATTTAATATGAAAAACTGATCCAGGATATGAAATTAATATCAGAACTTCGAGATCCAGAATACAAATCATATAATCTCCTTATAATATAACACAAATGGTAGTGTCAATAAAATTTAGCTAAGGAAATTTCAAAAGTCCCATGAAAATGAACATCAAAACTGACTTTGCAGCAGTTGTCGTGACTAGACAGAATACTAATTCACATGTGAAAAGGACATGATATCACACAACGCTATAGCACACTTTTAGAAACAAACTAAAAGATATGATAAACTTTAGGGATATAAATAGAAAAAAAAACTTCCAGTAAATATTTATCGCTTAATAATAAATAACTAAAATCCAAGGAACACATTTAATAAAAAGAAAATATTATAATTTAGTTAAAATAACTCTTGCAATGCTGAGGTAACCCCAATAAGTGTTTTGATAAACTTATATTGCTATTTGCTGCTTTTTTTTTCTTTTCTCGGAGCCAAATTATACAGGTAATCAAACTAGTGAAGAAATATCTACCAATAAAACATACCTCTCTGCAAACCTTTGATCACTCTCCGCTCCTTCTTGTAGTTTTCTACTGGTGATGAAATCAGCTTAGCAGCACCAGTTCCAACTGCAATTAATGATCGTACAGTGGGAAGCCCCCGCAGTATTTTATGAATCTACATAATGAAAATCATAAATTAAGAGAGCTAAAAATAATGTACATGTTCACAATGAATAATATCCCAGTTAGCACACCTGATTCTGAGATATATCTTCCAGCCACTCCCCTAAAGCTGTTTCGCCAACACTGTTCCAACCATAGATACCAGAAGCATGAACATGTTTCAGGTTAAGCTCGACACCCTGGAACAATTTACAAACATATATCAGTTCGAGTAAACATGTCCTAAGAAGAAAATATAATTTTTTATGCGAAATAGAAAAAGTCAACAATCCTTGTATAATTTTCAGAGTACAACAGGTGTATTTCTAAGACAGCATAAAAAATCCTTAATTTGAATAGACATGCAAATCCAGCATAGCTTAAAAAAGAAACCAGGGTGTTCTCTGGTAGTCCTTTAGGCACTTCTTGTGCTTTGGGATTATCGTATTTTGGTGGTTATCACCTATTTATTAATATATTATTTTGCCATTATAAGAAAATAAAAATAAAAAGTGTTCTGTTCTGTATTTTTTTTTATAACTTTATTAACACAAAAATATCAGGCCACGTGCACTCACCTCACCAAGTAATGCAATAAACAACTTCACTACTAAACCAAAAATTGATACTATACCATTACAACACTGAGCAAATCAAACGATTATGCAGGTACATAGTAAAGTAAAATAAAATTTCTTAAATCAACAATTGAAGAGTAAATTGTACCTTCCAAGGGATAAGATTTACAAGTTCTACATATTTCCCACACCTTAATGCTGCTAGATCTACATGATTAGGACTGTAATCCACACGAACAATAATAGACCGTATATCTAGTTTCTGAAACCAAAATTAATATACACATATATATATTAATATGATCAGCTAGAAGGAAAGTTTATCAAAGAGATATATGCCTTAAAACCAAGTTGAAGATGTACTCTTGAAATCGATACTTACCTGGAAGAAAGGAAGCAATGCCTCTTGTGTGATTGAATGGCATGCATGATCTTTACTTTTCTCAGTAAATGATTTTGAACCCTCCGAATCATGACAATTATTAGGAAAGTGGTCATTTAATGGGTTTTTCCTTCCAAAGAAATCAACAAGAAAATTGAGCTGGCACTGATGTAGATGTAATAGCATAGGTAGAAAAGCAACATTTAACCTGTAGAGGAGGAAATAATAACATAGTTTATTTTTAAGGAAATTCCTTGCTACTCATTTATTCCAAATTCCAAAATACTAATTAAAAATTTATAGGAAATTCCATCAAGTTGGCTAAAGTTGCAATGAGAAGTCGGGTTTTCTAACATCTTATAATACTATAATCAACATGTAACCAAAAAAAAATGTTTATTTTCTAAACAAGTGGGTAACCCATACCCAGCCCAAACTAAAATTAGACGGTTTTACCAAAACCGAACCATAGCTCAACTAAGTGGTTAATCTAGCAAACCCAACCCAAGGTTCAGGTCTTGATCTACAAAACTCAAACAATGATGTTACGATTTAGCTAAAAAGATCTCGCTACAAGTCAACAAATACTTATATAAACAGTTTAGATTTGTATTGTAACAATCTTACCTGTACTCCTCAAGGGGAGTTAGAGGATCTGGTCTAACTGCCTCCAAGTCCAACTTAAATGCTTTTGAATAAGATTCCCTAGGATGGCCCTTTGAGTAATAATATCCTAGCACCTTCCATTTCAAAAATAGAATTATGAAAACAAAGAATTTGAAAGTTAGGAGATGTTCAAGTAAACCAAAATATAATTTAATATAACTAAACTAAACCGTCAATATTACCAGTATCCAAGGTGCATTTTGGCTTCTGTCATACAGAAAAAAATCTTGAACTGACAAAGACATCTTAGATACATGTAGTCCACCAACTGGAAATGTATCATACTGAAATTTCATCCCAGACAATGCAAGTTCCAAGCAAACAGACGTGTTCCTCCCAGTATGTTCATTTATCCCTGAATCAACCAAGTCAGAACCGCCATACATTTTCCATCTTATATCAAGATTTTTTAAAATTACACGTCCACAAGTCTTGCTGTGGGGTGGGAAATCATTAGAATGAAGTAGGCCATGATGTGCGGCCTTCACAGGTCCAGTTTTTCCATTTTCCTCTGAAATGTGATTTTCTAATACTTTTGAAGAGTTGCCTTCATACCATCCACCACTTCCTCTTTCAATCTCTCGATGTGACACATTCCTCAGCTTGATTTTAGAAAGCTCTTTAGAATGTATATCTATAGATAGCTCTGAGAGAGGGCGTAAGTCAGACAAACAATAGCTTTCTATAATCTTTGGAAAGCATCCGTCTTGCAGAAATGAAGTGTGACTACCTTCTGGTCCTAATACAGGTTCAGGAGAGAGAACTTCAGGTTCATCCAAACTAATCTTACCAACCTCAACTAAGCTGCTTCTATCATGTGGAATGTAAAATCCTGATTCCAAAGAATATGATTGACATGCATTATTGTCATTTACTTGAAATGCATCATCACATATTTCATCCATCAAGCCAGCTATACTAGCTCCATCCTTTGAATATGTTTTTGGAGAGCACTGCTCAGACGTTGAAGTCGCCGTGTCATGTCTGAGAGGTTTGCTTTCATCATTAAATCCATCGCTCTGCTGTGCCTGTTGAACATTATCCCATCTATTCTGCAAATGCACAATGGACTCCTCGACATCAGGGGCAAATAATAGCTGAAGTTGAGCAGCCAAACGAATCAGAGCAGCAGTTGTATCATAGCAAGTTTCCACATTAAGGTGAGATTTAGATAATTTTAGTTCCCAAAGAAGACCACTAGCACAGTTGGTTTTCAAAATTCCCTCCAGAAAAGCCTCCTGAGCAACTTTAACATACCCAGACTTTTGAAGATGCTCTACACTATAAGTGCCCGGGAGAGAATCAAGCTTTGAAATTAAATGAAGCAAAAGCCCGAGGTCTTGCACTCTAATTTGAAAAACACTTTCAGCCGAGTCTGCCATAGATGAACTTGAAAGAGTCAAGCTGGATGCAGCCAACAGACAAGAAACACACTGTTCCCCCATATCTTCTTTGATGCAAGAAAAGCCAGACAAGGAATTAAGGACCTCACTCTGACCAACAACATTTTTCATAAAGGGCTCATAACTCAAAGCAATGTCAATCAAGCTGAGAACAAAACAAGTCGTGTAAGAGATATCTTGTTCCCTCTTTGAAATACTAGTATCAACTGCATCTTTAGTATTAGAAGCAGGCAAACTGAAAAAGGATGATATTACAACAAACCAATCCACACGACCACCTACAGCAATAATTGTGCAACAGCTGACAGCAATAGATGTAATTTTATGAGTAATCTCTGGGTCAGATAGATAAATGATCTCAGAACCAGCACATCTAGAGGATAATGCATTAGAACCTCCCCCATTACCTCGCTTCACAGAGGAGTTGTTGCAAGTAATCAGAAGAAACTCGTGATCAGGAACTCCAGTAACAGACCCATACAACTTGCCTTCACCATGGGTTAGTCGGAAGAAACTCGCAGCCTTAAGACCACCTGTATTAGTGACAGATAGCAACTCAAATCTTTGAACCTTCAGCTTGAATTGATGCCATTGTCCAGGAAGCTCGCTCTTGATTGAGCTTTCGATACTCTCGGATGTATCCCTACTAATAAGAATTTCTACAGAATCACATTCTAAAAATACCGATGATTGTGAGACTGGAGAATTTTTATCCACAATGGCTTCGTGAGAAGTCTCACATGATGTTGCATTTAGCATCTGAAGTAAAAGCTCATATATACCTTTATATAGAGAATCATTCACATTAATCACAACTTGAGATAGATGGACATGCATGAGACATGACGAGCTTAGAATCATCTCTTGTTGAGTTTGAGACTTCCAATCCTCCAAATCTTTCACTGTTGATGCAGACGCATATTCATACCCTCTTCCGGCAATATCATCTTTTCCCTTTGATTGCTCTGAATTAACAAATAATCTAGCTTTCTTAGCAATCCAAGGACCGGTCACTTGACCCTCCTGCCAAACCACACGAAAAACAGAGAAACTGCCCCTTCTACGAGCAATGGAAAGAAAACAGCTGCCATAAAATTTCTCATTCTTCACATCATTGGAGCTTATTCTACCACTGTCGCTACTTGTTGATGTGATCAAGTATACATCTAGATCACAAAAATTCAACTGAAGAGATTGTGCTGCTACAGACGGAAATTTTTTCTTTGAACTTGCACTTGAAGTTTGGCTACCATCTGAGGTGCAACCCTTCTTCAAAGGGGACGATGAGCTAAAATCAAGAGCAATTAACTTTTCCCAGGAAAATGAAGCAGCGCGATCTCCAGCCTTATCAAAAGGAAAACACAGTATTACTCTTGCACTAGAAATTGATATATCACCATGCAAGCATTCTGTTGTCGCACAGGGACTGAAACTTTGCTTCGTGTCATTTTGAGATGATCCACACTTTTCATCATCTGAGGCTTCAGAAAAAATCCCTTCGGCTTTATTATGCACTTCAAGTGATTTTCCAATTTCCTTTAGCAGGTTAGCGAGCACATTTATCACAGAAAATATTACCCAGAAAGTAAAAGGGGGCAGGTTCAGTGAGAATGATGTCATCCCAGTCACACAACCATCTGAAGAACTTGATTGCACTGTAAATTTGCAATTGGTGACACCAGAAGTTTTAAACAATGTAACTTTCAATAAGAAATCCTTATTTCCAAATGGAAAGTCTGTTGCAACTGGCCCAATTAATGAATCTGAATATAGATTGTAAGAGGTAGACAAAGGGAGAGCATCAAGGACCTTAGTTTGAAAGTGCCCAACCAAAGCACTCTGATTTTCAGCATCACTTCCAATGTTCAAAAAATTAGCAACTTCTACATTCTTCACCGTGCCATCAAAAGTCATTAGTTGAGGACATACCTATTGACATTACAACGCATTAGGATAGAGTTCATTCAAAATTATATAGCAGAGAGTAAAAATAAGTAGGACACTGCAGGCCACATAAAGCAAACATTAAACTATGGGTAAGGACTAATGAGAATGCAAAAGGGTTCAGGGAGAAATTGTAAAAGAAAAAATGCACCTTCAAGGCAACAACAATTTCATTGCACTCTGCACCAAGATAATCAATCTGTGACCCAACTGTGTTACCAATTTTAGACTTATAAAAACAGCTCTGTTCATCATCACAGAAGGATAAAATAACAGATACTCCTGAAAAAGTAGCCCTGAGATTGGTTTCCATGTGATGCTGTTCTGTTGGCCAATACCGTAAAAAAAAAAAAAAACTAGTTAGCACAAACAGACTATCAAAAGAAAACATTATATATATTGAGACACGAATAGTATACAAAGAGTTCTGAGCTAGACTGAATAATGAAAAAACGCAGTGCAAATAAAAATGAAGATACAAGTTTCCATGACCTAAACTGAAAATAATCATAAGAAGTCAAGTACCGGAGGGTATATGCAAAGATCCAGAAGCAAGGCTGGATGCAGCTGTAATAGCACTGAAAACCGAACATGTCCAGTTCCACATTCCACTACTCCCTAAAGCAGATTGAGAATTTCTCATTCCATCAAAACATTCAAAAAACTGGTCCACGCTGCATGAATTCCCATAATACCAGAATTATCAACAGCATCTAAACATCTGATCAATGACTAATGACTCAAAAAATATTGGGAAAACCACTAAAATACTAAAACTACAGACTTGATTTAGCTTTCATGTAGATAACCTTAATCCTGAGGAAGTGATTTTGCAGGGATATTGTGAACATGGTTATCAAATTGAGATTCAAATCGTGAATCGGAATACCTATTTTCCAAACCGTGAATTGAATCTTATTATGAATCGTAAGATACATAGCAAATAAAATTTTGACATTTTTTAAGTAAAAACAAGTGAGATAACAAAATTATAAGAGACCAATTTTTGTACATTTGTCAGAGCAAAAAGTTTCACACTGCAAGCAAATCACAAACAATCATATGTGTGACTTTAGAAGTGGTTATCGTTTTTCATGATATGACGCTTATGATTGATTCAGTGTAAAAATCTTTACACTGATAGTGTAGATAAATTAAATCCAAATTATAAACTGATTTCATACATGAACCTCAAAATAATTAAAAGTTCAAGTCATAATTCAATTGACAAAAAGAAAATTGGCTTTCTAACATTGACCAAAAAAGTGGTTAGCTAAAGCATGTTTAGGTAATGAATCACAAATCATCATAGTGAATTGGAATTTACCATAATGAATCGAGATTCAAAATGGTATTAATCTCCAAAATAGATAAGCACTAGAAATTCGTGTTGATTAGGTTTACTTTTGGTATTAAAATGAGATATGACTCGCATGTTTCGTGAGATACTGACAACCATGATTGTGAAGATCAAGTAAAATTGCACAACATACACAAATTAGCGAAATTAGTTTAATGTAATAACAAAGGAAGTTAAATTGTTAAGTAATATAAATGAATTTGAATTACACTCATGTTAAAGTTTTTAGACTCGTCTACAACACGTCCGACAAGTTGAGAATTGAGAATCTAGAGACATCACAATGCTAGATGTACATTTTTTAAACAAAAAAAATAAAATAAAATAATCAATTGAAGAGTTTTTTTTCTTCTCATTGGGAGGGAAGGGAGGATCAGTTTACGGCGCATGTTCAATTAAAAAGCAGCAGAAAAACACCACCACTCAAAGAGAACGCATAAAAACTTTGAAGTATGGGTACTCCGAATTTCAAACTGTACCCTGTACTATACCCATACCAATACTCGTTGGGGGTGCGTGTAGGTAAAAAGTTAATAACCGAGTACGTGCCAAAAATATTTTTTAATACAAACTTTGGTACCACGTGTAGGTACATTTTTAGTACATACCAGTCCGGGCCTTTGATAAATAAATATATTTTCTTATTGAGAACAAAAGATTATAAATTTTGGTTCTATCATCTACTTGTTTTAGTTTCTTCATTGCATTGTGCACTCTTTCCCTATTTTCTAAAATACAAATAATCTTTCCCTATTTTCTAATATACAAATAATCTTTCCCTATTTCCTGCTATGCAATATATTTTCTTTCTATCCTAATTTTCCTGTGTTTCCCATATTTATTTCCTAATATATTTAGCTTTGTAATTTAGTAAATTATGAAAGAGATTTCCTTGTAATAAATTATTTATGATTTCTATCTTTTCTACAATCTAACTATACTACAACAACAACAACCAAGTTTTATCTCACTAAGTGGGATCGGCTTCGGCTACATTGATCAAATGACACCTGCCTCTAGAGATTTGTCTGCCCTCCGTGTGATCTATTCTCCTTACTACACATAATCTACAGGTCTTCTCTCTACATGTCCAAACCACCTGAGTCGAGTTTCCACCATCCTTTCTACAATAGGGGCTAGTGCAACCCAACTCTCTCTCTCTCTCTCTAAAGTTGTCATACCTAATCCTATATTTGTCTAGTCTTACCACACATCCAACGCAACATTTTCATCTTTGACATGCTTACTTTATTCTTATCTTGGCTCTTTACCGTCCAACACTCTGTCCCGTACAACATTGTCAATCGTACTCTTGAGCTTAAACAACCTAATCATGTTGATTTAAAATTTATACTAAATACCTATACCTTAATATTTTTTTGCAAAATTTCATATTTTGTACCTGGTACTATACCCATATACATGCAACATAGCATAAAGAAGGATATTTTAATTGAGATTGTAAGGAGAAGTGAATTGGTCAAACTGGAGTTTTCCTAAATGCAAAATTCTCTAGGACTGTTGGACACAATTTATTACTACCTTTGTCCTTAATTATAAGACCCTCTCGACTTTTTTATTTGTCCCTTTTTATAACACACCTTTCAAATATCAAGGTGCAATAATTATTTTATACCAACATACCCCTAATTATGTTACATCTTTTTCTACAATATGTAATAAATATTCTTATACAAACATGAACTAATTCTCTCTCTTAAAGGACAATCTTGTAAAATCACTCAAATTGTCAACCAATTTAATACAATAATCAACTTTCTTAATTCGATTCTCTCTCTTAAAGGATAATTTTGTAAAATAACACAAATTGTCAACCAATTTAATACAATAATCAACTTTCTTAATTCCCGGGTTTTTCTCAAGAGGGTCTTATAATTAGGGACGAGAGTAGTACTAATTTACTATCACATTCTTCTTTAACAGACATTTAAAATTTAAAACATGTCAAACAAGGACTTACCTCGCCCCAAAATCAGGTTCTTGAAAACCATCTTTAAGATTCATATGAGCAGAAAATGGCACCCAGTCTGAAATAAGATTAGCAGCAGGAAGCAGAGCTTCAGGGGATTCTGGGTCTTCTGGTTGGGTCAAGGAGGCACAATCAGCGCGTAAACCACCATGGTCAGTTATTTCACCGGTGACATTGGCAATAGAAACTGAAGTTGATGAAGGATTCAACAGCGCGGAATTTAAATATGAAGGTCCTCTTAAGTTGTGATTCTTGCAATTGGCATCCTTATTCAAATTTTTAAGAGTTCCCCATGATTTCAATAGCCACTCAATTGAGCCAGGCTGAAATCTTAACACTACAGGATCGACACAAACATCTGCATCCACCTTGCAAATGTCCAAGGATCCATTCTTCCAAGGAATACTTAATTTTATATTTCCACCAAATCCACCTTGTTTCCCAGTCATGACCGGACATGTGGATCTAGTCGATCGCAAACCAGCTTCACCACATCCAGCTTCCGACACATGCTGACCCGGTAACTCGTTCTTTTCATTATCTATTTTGAGAATCTCAAGTACCGCCCCATCAAACTTCACAAAGTTTGTTAACCGGCTTATTCCAAGGAGATCAACATTAGACTCAGTATCCTCAGACAAACTAGTCCCACATTGTATTTCAGAAACCCGAAGAACTAAAGTACCATGACAATCTATTTCCCTTCCTTCATCATTTTCCATAATTGGATCAAACGCAACAATCACGTTCGTTATTTTGACATGAAAGCTTGTAAGCAACCACTTTATCATATTTGCAATAGTTTTTACACCCTCATGAATATCAATTGAAATTGACTTCATAGCATCATCTCCCGTTTCATTGGTCTTATTTGAGCTATACTTGATTTCACAATTATCTTTATCAACATCAGAAGAACCACAAGCTTCATCTTCAGTGGTTGCGGTTTTATTTAAGCAAGGAGAAACTACGAGTTCAAGCTCATTCACTTCGACCTCGCAACCTTTACCACTCCAAGGCATTTTAACCAAAAGATATCCAATTGACCCTTCTTTTACCATTATAGATGATGTTTTACCAAGCTGTTAAAACAATAGCATAAGAAAGCAATAAAATAACGAAAAAATAATAATAAATTAATGAATTTTAACAGAATTTAGTACAAAATAACAAAATTGAGGAATTTGAAAAATAATTAAAAAAAACGTGAATTGGAATGAATACCTTGGCGTTGATGAAGTCGAGATTGAGGGCGAGATCGGTGAGCTGAATGGTACCTTGAGAAAGTTGAACATCGAGCTGATCAAGGTCAATTTCGCCGAGAATAAACTGTCCCAATTTTTTCTTGAGGAAGAATTTGCAAACCCTCTTGAGAGCCCAGCGGGAGAACATGGCTTCCGCCGATTTTGCAATCTTCCAGGGGAACATGATGATGGAAAAGAGGAATTGAGGGAGAAATTAGGGTTTACGTTGAAACGGTGGAAGCGGAAAACGGCGTTGGTTGGTTGGTTGCGATATTTTGGGGTGGCGGAGACCGAAAAACATAAAGCTCCATACGCAAAGCAACCACGAGAAATTAAATTAATGAAGGAATGAAATAGATATGCATGATTTGTTTTCCTTAAATTCAACTTGAGTCTTGTTCTACCGTCTTAATGATTTATATAATTATGCCTTTTTCGTCTTTTTCCTTTTCCTTATTCGCGTTTTCCAACTTGTTAATACTATTTTATCCTTTTCGAATATTGGTTTTTGACTTTTTATATATTCACTCTTTAGTCAAAAAGAATATTATTTATTCAATCAGTTATATTTCATTTTTAAACTTTTACTAGTATATGTTTTATTTTTTAATATTCAATAATTAAGTTTTTTATCAAATTTTATTTTATTATTTTATTTTAATTTTGCTACTGTTTATTATGATTAAATATAATTTTTCATCTCAACTAGTAACAAACACGCACGGGCATGTTTGTTTGATTTGCGTATATAAGATTATCAAATGGGAAAAAGTGATGTTAAAATCATTAAATAACATGTAAAAAAGGTTAATTTTGGTACAATATATTGAAATTTTAAAAATCAAGAGGAAATTGATAAATATAATATAAATTAAAATAAATGTAACAAATAATATGTTTCATAAAAACAAAATTTAAGTTGAATCATATAAAATTGACATTAGTTAAAGAAGCATATAATTCTAAAATTTAATTTATAAAAGAAGAAAAAAGAAATGATGATAAAAAATAATTGAATTAAACAAAAAAAAATATTTAAGAATGAGAGGAATTATAATTTCCTTCAAGAAAATGAAATGGGTGTGTATAGCAAAGGTAATTGGGTAGAGAAAAGAAGCAAAAAATGAATTGGTCTATAAAACAAAATTAGGGTTTGTTTGTAGAATGTATAAATAGTATGTAAAGACAACAAATTGGGAAATTTTTCTGGCTAAGCTGGAAAAATCAACGATCAAGGACTTTGAAGGAGCTGAAAAAAGCAAATATGGGAATGGGTTCATTTGGAAAGAGGTATGAATGCATTCTAAAGATATAGTATTAGCATTAAATGTCTATTATGGATATTTGAATGATCAAAATTTTCATATAATAGTTATACATCAAAATGATGAGGTTAATATTGCTTGTAGATCATTGGTAAATTATAGTGTTAAATGTGAATGGAAATACCAAACCTTTTGAAACGTAGTTCCGAAAATGTGGTATCTTTTATATATTTTGATGTATATAACCGAAATGAAATTTTTTGAAAAGTGTGGGTGTGTTGTAACATAATCATGTTCTAATAAAAAGTTATTGTTTTATGAAAGTTCGTCGCCATATCAAGTGGATAGGGATGCAGAAAGGAGAGAGATGAAGCTGAAGCTAGAGTATATGGAGTATCAAGATGAATGTGAATTTGCTTTTGGGACGGAGAATCTGTTGTCATTTGAACAATTCAGGAATCATATATTAATGGGAGAGACTACAAAAACCGATGCAATGTGAGTTATTTTATCTAAAAATATGTATGTTTTTTGAAATTATGTAAATGGTATAGTAAATAAGTGACTAAATATATGGACAGAGGAATTGAAAATGGTTGCATACGTGTAGAAGATGCTTGCAAACGTGTGTTGATGGATAAATTGTATCTCGAGGCAGAGGAAGCGAGTATTATTTCTAAGCAGGATAAAGGAAAAGGCAAAGTGTTTACCACCGGAGGTTCAACAGTTGTAGATAGATGGAAAACAAACCAGAATAGAGGATCATCATCTGGTACAGGTTTCAATGATAATGGTAATATGGCCTTTAATGAAAACGTAGTATGTGGTAAGAGAAAAAGTTTTGGTCATGAAGAGGATCTTAATGTTAAGAGGAATAAGCATGCATGTGAAGTTCCTGAGTCAGCTGCCATCGAGATATCTTCTGATAGTGAGAGGTATGGAATTGTAATAATTTCTGAATAAATTTGTGAATGCAAATTTATTTAGAAATCCAGTAATAAAATGTATATTTAGGTTATATTTTTGAAAATTTTAGTTCAGAGGAAGATGGATGTGAAAAGTGTTTCGGACTGGCCCAATTTTCAGACTCTGGCCCAATCCATCTTCTGGCCCCAGACAACCCAATAACTCTTTGGCACCCAATACATCCTCAGTCTGCCCGGAAAGTCTCTTTCGATCGGCCACCAGCACCACCGATCATGATTTGGACCCATCAAGGGTCAAATCCCCCAGGATCAGCCGAGGAACACTTGCCGACAAGCCCTTCGCTCGGTATTAACATCATCCGACCAGTGTCTCGTCCGAGCAGTCCAAGCGTCACTCCAACGGCTAGTTTCTGGAAGTTACCGATTATTGGGGGATTCGCGATCCAGGCCCAATAATAGACCAATAGTCATATGTTGAGGGTATTATATAAACCCTCTCATATGAGAGGGTCGGGTATTCAATTCTCACTTTTTGCTTGGTTTCTTACTTTAGCATCGGAGTGCCTTACAGGTACACCCCCTCCTCTCTCCACCAACCGTGCTTCAACCACGATCGACGTCAGCCACATCGGATCTTGATCTCTAGGTACGATCAGGTGGCGCTGTCTGTGGGAACTCTTGATTTCCCCGTTCTTCCTCTTTAAAGATTCTCAAGAACAAAAGTATTCTCTCTAAAGATCCATGGTTGCTCGTGAAAATCTGCTCGAAGCCTGGACTATCGGTGGTGTTCTTCTTACCCAGCGTGAAAGTAATGTGATCGCTCTCTCGCATGAGGAAACCGTCCAAGATCGCCAGGACAGAAAAACTGCTTCTCCCTCTCCCGAGCGTGATCAACCGCTCGAGAGTCGCCCGGAGGTCCTCCCCTCCCTCATTGCATCAGCAGGGTCGGGCTTTGCTGTGTTAGTTGAGACGCTCAACCAAAAAAACCTATTGCTCCTCGCGCATGGCGAAAAGATAGCCCGCCTGGAAGAAACCGACGTTCGATCGTCTCGCTCTCTGACAATACACCGAGGACGGCGCAACCCCTCTCCCCATAAAAGGAAGGGAAAATGCCACCCTGGAGAGTCTTCTATCAAGAAACGGGCCCGGTCGCCTCCATGGTGACATCGCTCTCCTATATCAACCAAAACTCGCCAGAGTTTGCAGATAGAAGACCAGCGCTCTCCTCCTTAGAAGAAAAGACGATCCCGATCCCCGTATCCAAGACGGCCAAGAAAGAATAAATCAAAGTCTTTGTCTCTGCGACGAAACAAAAAATGCCATTCATGCTCTCCCTCGTTCATATCTAGTGACGAGGATGATATCAAAGGCCCACTCTCCTCGGAGATCATGTCCACCAAACTACCACGGGGGCTTGAGAAGCCCCCACCCATTGGCTCATACGATGGGACGACGGATCCAGACGAGCACATCGAAAACATTGACGCCCTACTCAATTATAGGGGCGTCCATGGAGCAATCAAGTGCACCCTCTTTTCGACCACTCTGAGGATATGGGCAATGTCATGGTATAATATTCTCAAACCCGAGTTCATCACCTCGTGGAGGCAACTCGGACGTACTTTCTCCAGACACTTCATCGCCTTTCGACGCCATCCCAAGACAGAGGCATCCCTCGAGGCTATTATTCAGGGCAAGGATGAACCCCTCTGAACCTACATCGAAAGATTCAACAAAGAAGTCGTCTAGGTCACTACCACGGAAGATATGAAGAAATATTTGTTGGAGCGCGAGCTACGCCCGTCCACTGATTTCCATCGGGCGGTGGGTATAGAAACTCCTGCTACGCTGGACGCTTTCCTGCTAAAGGCTCAGGTGTACATCCAGTACGAGGAGAAACAAGCTTCTAGTTCTGTTCGTGACGCCAGACGTCGAGAGGACGTCAAACCTTCCAAGACTTATGAGCCTTCGACATCTCGTCGGGGGGGACAAAAGAAAGGAAGATCGCTCCTGTGAACCGCAAGAGCAGGGGGGCCGATAGGTCACTTTCATGAGTACATACCTCTCTCGGTATCAAGGGAAAATATATTGTTCGATTGCGCAGATTTGGAGTCCCGGCAGGCGGGAGTTCGCTTTACCAAGCAACTGCCTAACAAGTCGGGCACCGACAAGACCAAATATTGTCGGTTCCATAAGAGCCACGGGCACAATACTGAAGATTGCATCCATCTGAAGGATGCGATCGAGATACTCATAAGGGACGACCACCTCAAGCAGTTCACAAAGTCCAAGGAAACTCTTAGGTCGGAGGTGCAGGAAACCAAGAAGGTCGAATAGGCAGTAGTTATACCCTCATACCTCAGTATCTACCGACCTGAGGATTTCTTTATACCCAACCACCTGGGAAGTCCAGGATATCTCTCATCCCATAGCCCGTGGGAAGCCTTCCCTTTTATAATGGTAATTTCAGGGGGAGGATTCAACAAGATTACCGTCAGTTCCAGAAATTCGATCAGCTGATTGCAAAGGGACCAGCCCATAACACCACTTTAGATCCGCCCAGAAGCGACTCGGTGCCTATTTCCTTCTACAAGGAAGAACTGCTGGAAGGGGCATCCAACTCCACCATCCCTTTGCTCGTTCGGGCTCAGATGGCCAATTTTTACGTTCGCCGGATTTTGGTCGACCAAGGCAGTTCGTGCGACATCATGCATTCACAACTGTTCTCAATGCTTCAATTGAACGAGACTCACCTAACACCTTACGTAGAATCCGACCTACAGGGCTTCAAGGGTGTCATATCTCGACCTTGGGGTTACATTGACCTCATTGTTACATTTGGAGCAACGGAGACCGCTCGATCCGTCCGCGTCCAGTTTTTGGTGGTTGACTGTCCATCCCTTTACCAGTGCATTCTCAGCCGACCGACGTTGGCCGAACTCATTGTTGTTCCGTCAACTATTCATCTAAAAATGAAATATTATACAACGTCGGGGAAGGTGGCCACCCTACACGGCGATGTCAAAGCTGTCTGTCGCTGCTTTGAAGCAGCCTCTAAAGGCCTCAATTTGATCTCATATCAGCCAAAGTCCTCCACCGCAACATTGCCCGACAGCTCGGAGGTACCCAGGCCTCTCCCTCAGGTCGAATCCATCGACTTAGACTGCAGGTTCCCAGACGAAGGCGAAAGTTCTCAGCAACCCTCCACTTCACTGGCCCGACCAGTCTCGGACGCCGAGTTTGAGCTAATTCCTCTAGGGGAAGATCCAAACCGATGCGTGAAGGTCGGGGCTCACCTGCCCGATTTGGCGAAGAGACAGCTGGAAACATGCCCAAAAGGAAATGTCGACCTATTTGCTTGGAGCGTAGCGGAGATGCCGGAACTCGACCCGGATGTAGCATGCCACCACCTCTCCATCGATCCAGCTCACAAAGTTGTTGCTCTGCGCAGGAGGAAGCAGTCGGCCGAGAAGAGTGAAGCGGCTAAAATAGCTGTAAAAGACCTCCTAGAGGCAAACTTTGTAACAGAGGTCAGGTACACAACCTGACTCTCAAACGTTGTACTCGTTAAAAAATCAAATGGAAAATGTGTGTTGATTATACTGATCTTAACTGGACTTGCCCGAAAGACGCTTATCCTTTGCCAAATATTGACAAACCGGTCGACAACTCGACCGGTTTCAAACTACTATCGTTTATGGATGCGTACTCGGGATATAATCAAATCCCCATGGTCGTGACCGACAAAAAGCACATGGCCTTCATGACCGAATCGGACAATTACTACTATAACGTTATGCCCTTCGGCCTGAAAAACGCGAGTGTTACTTATCAGCGCATGATGAACAAAGTTTTCCAAGCAGAAATCGGAGACATGCTCGAAGTATACATGGACAACATGATCGTTAAATCTCAACAAGAGACAGATCACGCTTCCCACCTTCGAAAAGTATTCGACTAAGCTCGAAAGTGCAAAATGCATGTTCGGAGTTCGGGCAGGCAAGTTCCTCGGTTTTTATCTGACCTAGCGAGGAATCGAAGTCAATCTTGACAAATGTCGAGCATTTATAGAGATTCCTACGTCAAACTCTAATAAATCCATACAATCGTTAAACGGAGTGCTCGCTTCGCTCGTTCGGTTCGTTGCTAAATTTTCCCAACACGCTCTTCCATTCTACATGCTCCTTCACAAGGAGGCAGCTTTCGAATGGACGGACGAATGCGAGCAGGCCTTAGCCCATTTGAAAAAAGCATTATCCGAGCCTCCAGTACTCTTCAGGACTAACGAAGGCGAAATTATGTACCTTTACCTGGCAGTCGCAAACGAGGTCGTGAGCACAACTCTCATCCGCGAATTGCCCGAGGGGCAAAAACCAATTTATTTCACGAGCAAGGCCTTGCATGGCCCAGAACTGAGGTATCAGCAGATCGAAAAGGTAGCGCTGGACCTCCTTTTCGCATCAAGAAGGCTTAGACATTATTTATTGACCCATACGATTATCGTAAGAACTGACCAACCCATTAAGCAGCTGCTCGGAAGGCCTGACATGGTCGGACGAATGTTAAAATGGTCAATGGAACTATCTGAGTTTGAAATTAGGTATGAAGGTAGACAAGCTCTTAAGGCCCAAGCCTTGGCCGATTTCGTAGCGGAGCTCACCTTCCTTGAGCAGACACCAACGTCCACATCCAAGTGGACCGTTTTCGTGGACGGGGCTTCTAGTTCGGTAGGCAGCGGGGTGGGGGTTATGCTGGAAAACGAGGAGGGAACCATCATCGAGGTATCCTTGACTCTATCTTTCCCCACTTCCAACAATCAAACGAAATACGAAACCTTCATGGTCGGGTTGCGCCTAGCAGACGACCTTGGTGCAGAGGAAATTGTATATGCACGGACTCCCAGCTGGTCGCCAACCAAGTACGAGGGGATTTCCAAGCTAAAAATGACAACATGTATGAATATTTATCCTTGGTCAAAAAGAAACTAAAGCGATTTGCATCCGTAGAAGTCTGGCACGTTCCGCGCGAAAACAATACTCGAGCGGATATCTTGTCCAAGTTAGCCAGTACCAAGAGGAATGGGGAAATAAGTCTGTCATACAGGAGATACTCCCCCGACCTAGCATCGGGCAATCTTCGGCCCGGTAGATGTCAATATCGTGGGCGACGCTAATTGTTGGATGACTCTGATGTTCAATTATCTGACCAAAGATGAGTTACCAGCAGATGCAAAGGCAGTCAGTATCGTTCGATGCAGAGCTTGCTCGTACGTCATGGTCGGAAGAAAGATGTATCATAGAGGTTTCTCTACACCCCTCCTCGGATGCGTTGAAGAAGAAAATGTACCACATGTATTGAGAGAAGTCCACGAAGGAATCAACGCACAACATTCGAGCGGGAGATCGTTAGGGCGCAAAGTCCTACGAGCAGGATATTATTGGCTAACAATGCAGAGCGACGCAAAAGAACATGTAAAGAGATGCGATAAATGCCAATGGCATAGTGACGTACACGTGGCACCTCCTACCAAGCTGAAGTCGCAATCCTCCCAATAGTCGTTCGCCTGGTGGGGGCTGGATTTCCTAGGCCCTTTTATCGTCGGCTCAGGTCAAAACAAATACCTCATTTGTAGGCGTCGCTACTTTAGTAAATGGATAGAGGCAGAGGCTTTGGCCAAAATGACTGCACTCAACATCCTACGCTTTTTCAAGCAAAACATCCTTGCTCGATTCGGAGTACCGCTCGCCATCATAACAGACAATGGAACTCAATTCACTGACAAGCATTTCCAGGAGTTTGTGGCCTCAGTAGGAACCAAACAGCACTTCGCCTCAGTCAAGCATACCCAAACTAACGGGAAGGCAGAAGCTGCGAACAAGATGATCCTAAGAGGACTAAAATGAAGACTGGACGAACATAAAAAGTGTTGGGTCAAAGAATTGCATAGTGCACTTTGGGCGTACAAAACCACACCTCATTCAACAACCGGGGAATCTCCGTTCTGACTAGCTTATAGGACCGAAGCGGTCATACCCATATAGATGCACGTCCTGTCCAGGCAAACAAAATCACGTATGGACCAGGACACTAACTCTGAGATGCTTCGTGAGGAGCTCGACCTGGTCGAAGAAATTCGGTCGGGAGCTGCTCTTCGAGAGGACACCCTCAAACAAAAAATAGCAGCTCGACATGACGCCAAGGTCATCTTAAGGAGGAACTGCAGGGACTCCCGGGAGGGGAAGCTGGCCCCAAATTGGGAAGGTCTATATCGTGTCCGAGCAAAGACCGAAAATGGAGCCTATTACTTAGAAAATCTAGAAGGGGAAGAGCTCGCTCGGTCGTGGAACGCTGAGAAACTCAAACGGTCCTATAGTTATGTAACACGGTGGGTGAACTGACTTTAGTGAAATGTTGCGGATAGCAAGAGTCGCCACCGACTTTTATTTTATCCAAAGGAAAGGCATAAAAGAACAGGAAAGACTTTTAAAAGATTTTTGGGTTCGGGGGGTAGGTTATGTAAAGGGAAAGTGTTAGCACCCTTTACATCCATGGTTATCCATGGGCTCTTAGTTACTTAGCTCACTTTAAAATGTTTTTGAAAAGTGTAGTGTGTGTTTAGAAATTTTCTTAAGTGTTTTATAATGATTCATGTACGGATATATATAAAAAACTTTGTTTTGAAAATTGCTTGAAAAAATGTGAAGTGTTTGAAATGTTTTGAAGAGTGAGCAAGTACATAAGAGGAACCTACCATAAGTTAAGTCTTTTCTGTTCTTAAATATCCTTTAAATGGTAAGACTATCCCTATTATTAAGGAATAGGTAGTCATTACCTTGGATGTGTGAGGGACAAGTGAAGGGACAATTGTTATTTAGGCAACTGTAAAGTGTATAAGCAATTCGAAGGGACTTATCATATTTATTCGAAAGGGATAAGATCATTACGAAGGCAACCACGAAGGGACTTGATCTTTTTATCTATTAAGGGACTAGATGATATAAGATTAGGGACTTTTGCTTTACACTTTACTTGACCTTTTGTTTAGGCAACGTGAGAGGTAACCCTTAAGAAGTGAGACGGCGATCCAAGATCGACTTACGTGTGTGAGTGTACCAATTCAAATATTTATCTTGAGATTTAATGATCTAAATTTAATTTTTACATACAAACATGTTTTACACTCCCTATTTTACTAACCATAGCATTTTAAAAATAAATAATAAAAATTACTACAACTATTACATAAGAGATACAGTTACATTATAATAATTATAATTAAAATAAATAAATAAATAAATAAATAAATGGGTTAGTAATAATAATAATAAAATAAATAATCACATAATAGATAAATAACTAAAGGGGGTTAGTAGTAATAAAATAAATAAGAATAAGATGAAAGAATTAGCATAATGATAAATAATAAATTAAAAGTTCAATTTTTAATGAATAATTATTTTTAAGATTTTAATTAATAATAGAAATAAATGATAAATATTATATATTAACAAAATATGACTAATAGTCCAATTATTTTAATTTTATATACATATTAAAAATATCTAATTATTATTTAAATAAAAATAAAATAAATTATATTCACAAAATAAAATTAGGGTTGTTTAATTATTTAGAAAAATAAACTAGGATTTACTATTTAATTAAATTATTTACATATGAAAACTATATTCAATAATTATTATAAACAAATTATAAAATAATGTACATAATTAAAATTTACAAATAAATAAATTAAAATTTATAATATAATTAAAGTTTATAAAAAATATTAGGATTTAGAAAATATTAGGTTTTATATGAAAATATTAAGGTTAACATAAATAATTTAGGGTTTATGATTTTAGAAAATAGAAATAAGGTTTTATAAAGTATTAGGGTTAATTAATTAATTAAGTTATTTACATATAAAAATTATATACAAATTATGAAATAAACATACATGATTAAAATTTACAAATAAATAAATTAGGACTTAAAATATAATTAGGATTTATTAAAAAAATTTAGAACTAAAAAAGATTAGGTTTATAATTTAATTATCAATTAATTTTAATTAACAAACAATAACAATAATAATTAAAACAAAAAATAAAATGAGAGAAAGAAAAAAGAGGGGAGGCCTAGTTTTGATCTCAAGACCTCCCCAATACCTGAAAAGAACCCCAACCACTGGGCCAACGTGCGCTTGTGAACATAGGATGAACACTGGTTATTATATTTTAAGCTTGGAAAATAATGGAACTTTTCACCAAAAAATAACTGAGGACGGGTTCGAACCCATGTCCTTTGCTTCACACATGCGCGTATCAACCACTGGGCTAAACATCATCAGCTGAAATAATACTCAAACAATTTGATAAAATATTAAATCAAAAATTCAAATCCCAGTTGCGCGCCAAGAACTTCATCTTCTTCGTTTTACCTGCGAAAATACTTGCAATTTTTTCCACGCAATCACCTGCGAATTTTCACAACCAGAAACCTACGTTTTTTGAAACTTCATGAAAACCATCATAATAATAACAATCAAGAACCCAGATCAATTGCTTATTGTTTATACGCTGTAGCCATGTCTTTAGAATGTCCAAAATCAATGTAAAACATGAAACCCTAAAGTGATGGCCGAAACCCTAATAATGGCATCTATCGTATTTGTCCATGATTCTTCACCAAATCAATCCAGAAACCATCTATGAACATCAACAAACATTAGTATATGATCAAAATTTATTATAAACAGGTAAAATTAATGAATCGAAGAAGAATAGATCAATGGCATATATGCTTCGGGTTATGCACGTGAGGATGAATCAGAGCCAATAAAGGGGTGGTTTCGATTCAGGGAAGCTCAAGGAAGCTTCTTATGTCCTTAGAATACCTTGAAAACTCCTGCAAAGATGAAACCGAAAATTGACTTTTTGTGTATTTTGTGAAGTTTGAAATTATGGTTTGAGGCTGCAAAATTTGTCCCTATGCATTGTGATGAGTTTGTATACTTATAGAAGAATGGAATTAGGTCAAAATAACATGGATTTATGGGCTTTGATGGATACCTTGAGTGTGAAGAAATCTCCTTGCCAAATTAGTCAAAAAATCAAATATTTTCATGCTATAATGCCTTAGCACGAATTTGGATGGTTTTGAATCAACTTAAATGGTCATTAAGAGTTTCTAGAAGAAGAATCACTTTTAAATATTCAATTTTCATATTTTATTTTGATTTAAAATGATTTTAAATGAATAAAATAAAAATAAATAAAATAAAAATAATAAAAATCTGAATAAATGAGGATTGGGTCGTGCATGATGTCATGTTGAAGTTTGGATCACAAAATTGCAAGCCCATTTGGAAGAATTTAGTTTTAAGGCCCTATTTGCTTCATAAACCTCCCAAAAATTTCCCAACTTTGCAAGGGCACAAATCCTTCAATTTTAATGCTATGAGGGTGTTCTTGGACATTTTGGAAAGCTTAAATAGTCCTCTAACCAACCCCATTGGTTTCATGTCCATATCTTTTACCATTCTCAAGCTATGCTCTTTTGAAATTGTTGACTTTTTGTTGACTTTTAAAAGGACCTATAATGTCTTAGCTCATACCTTCCAAATGAAGCATTTTTGGGCTTGGCTTGTGAGACATAAAGTTGTAGAGAATTCAATTTCCTTAAAAATGAGCTTTGGATGGGAAAAATTTGATGAAGCATGTGAAATTTATGGCTGGTCAAAGTTCAGTTGACTTTTCCTGAGGAAACCCTAATTTAGAAACTCCTGATTCTTGATAATCTGAAATCTCCTTGATGAATCATGATAAACCCTTGATCAAATGATGAATTTTACTTCATATACTTGATGTTGGCAAAAAATCATGAAGTTTGACTTTGGTTTGACCACAGTTGACCTCAGTTTGACTTTTTAACTACTTTGACTGATTTTGACCTATCTGATCATCTGACTGAGCAAACCTTTGGGAAAAGTCTTGAAACTTGTCATGGGGATTCTTAAACACATATAAGATGTTATTAAGCTCACTTGAAGTCTTGGAAGTCCATTTAGCCTGATTAAAGTCAAAACCCTAGTTTAGGATGCACTGCTTAGGAGGATGCATTGTCTGAGGGAATTGTCAAATCTTCTGACTAATTGTGAACTTTGTGAACCTTGTGAACCTCATAAGATGTCTTGTGAACCTTGTGAAACTCATGGGAGGTCTTGTGAACCTTGTAAACCTTGTGAACCTCTTAGTACACAAAGTCTTGTTTTGTGAGGGCAAATTTTGGGGTGCAACAAGTTAGTATAAACGTCGCCCTGCTTAACTTCAAGACGAGGAGCAGATGATCTGACCCAACATGCATGCCTAGGTACAAGCATTGCAGCCCAATACTTTTTAATCATCAAGACCCCCTCACACACGAGGGAGGTAATTGTTGCACGAACGGATACTCAAACGAGTCTGTTGTCGCCTAAGTACCACGACCAGGCAGAACCCTAGCTCGCGATGGGACATTCAAGCCATGGATCCCGAGTCATAATCTTGACTTGGGCACCGCATCGGAGCAAGCCTCCGCATATCTGTTCGGTTCCCCTAACCAACGGATCACGCCTTCTAACGAGCATTACCCCCAATTCGAGCAAGTCCTCATATTTCTGTAATTTGGTATCACGCCTAAATTTGCATATATAATACGACCAAACAAGTGTCGAGCATAAAATACTTAGTGAAAAAATCATACATTCAAGATAAAGGTCCTTCGACGGACGAGCAGTTATATATAACAATAAAAACACTGCAGAAATAACAAACGATCGCCAAGGTCGGAAATTGTGATTAAAAGGTTGCGCCCCCGAAGGGACGACTTGTTCAGAATTACATTAAACGGGGAGTATGTCCCCGAGCAAAAACAAAATTACAATGTAACGACACGCAGGCCAGACTAATTACCCCTCCATGCGGGCATCAGGCTGATTTTCACTCTGGATAGGTTGGTCCTCAGTCTGGACAGGCTGGACATGCTCATCGGGCTGAGTCTCATCAACGATCAAGTCGTCAGGGACGATGATCTGACCTTCCTCGACCTTGTATAGATAGTTGATCCGATCAGTATCGAGATCCATTTTTGGATGGAGTACCTTGATCTGATCAACAACATTCTGGAAACTCAACTTGGTCGACTCCCGCAACTCCTCAAAATCCTGGTCTAACCGAGCAAGAAAGTGTGCCCGAGTCAGCAGGCCCTTGGTGTCCTCATCCTCGTCCTTCTTGGGCATAAATGCATCTTTTAGCCTTTTGTTGTGATCTAGCGCCTTCCTCTTATCCACTTCTAGCTTGGCTATCACCTCTGCATGATATTTGAGCGACTTGGTCGCCTCCTCAGCAGTCTTCTTAGTGTTCTCTTCAGACGCCGCCGAGAGGGACTTCAAACGATTGACTTCCCGCTCATGCCTGGGGTTCCCTTCGACCAACATCGAGGGCATGGTCATCACTCTCATGATGGCGCTAGCATCTTGTGCCAGTGACAATCTTCGAGCAGGGCGATCCATATTCTCGACATTCAAAATATCCGCCTGTTGGACCTCCAGAGTCGTGTCCTCGAAATAATTACACTTCACAAAGTAGGAATGCATGAAGAATTTGGGTTTGGAGACGCGTTGGTGGTTAGGTCCATGACGGTCGTTCTACCTTTCTGCCTCTTCAATTGGGAGGCCGAGGTCACGCCCGGAGAGCCCTGAGCGGCCGGGCCCGAGCCCAACTGCTCGTAGTATTGCCCATCAGCCGGGTTTGGACTGTCTTGATTTTCTTTTTATTATTCTGCCTTAGCTTTTCCTGGATCTTGTCCAGAGGTTTGGTCATAGAAGCTGCAAAAGTCGGAAGGAAAGAAAGTCAGTACCGAGCATTGCAAACACACAAATCATAAGACGAAAGTAAAATTAGATACTAAGAATACCAAAAAATTCGGACACTTCTTGCCTATTTTTACAAGCAAGGAGTATCGTTATGTCGATCAGGGGACACTCCATGGCCTCTCCCCCGTCAACATCGAGCATCTTTTTACCCTCCCCGTCGAGCATCAGGATAGGAGTGAAGGATGCCATCAGTTTGTAGAACTCCTCAAAGCTGGCCCCGTCGTCTTCATTCAGCCTGTCCCCAATCTGGACGAACTCACTCACCGGCGTGTCGTAGTGAAAATGATCCCATGAGAAAGGGAACATCCAAATCCTTCGAGGGATTTTCCTCCCTCGGGCGTCAAGCTTGGGCACCCCATTTGCGTCAGTATCGGTCCCGAGGAAGCTGATCGACCTGGTTGCCTCTGTGGTCGCCGATTTAACCAGGAAATAGTCATCCTTGAATAATCAGATGGATTCTGAATATGCTTTGAAGATCTTGGCCCGCTGCTTGAACGAGATAAGGCCCTTCCGAGCACCTCCTCTCCCAACCTGGCGTTGCAGAGAGAATAGCCGAAAGAAGAGAGGGAGAGTAGCCCTAGCACCAAGGTGTGTGCACGTCAATTCGAACACCCTCATGAAAGCATAAGAATTAGGATGCGACTGCGAGGGCGCCACCCCCAAATGGCCTAACACCGAGCATATTAGGTCGTTAAACAGCAGTCTGACCCTCAAAGTTGTAAGGACGTAGTCATACATTGAGAACTTTGTCCCTCTGAAATCGGAGTAGATCATGTCATCATCGCCCCGGCACGTCACGACCCAGTGCGCGGGGTCCCTCACCTCGGGCAACGGTTCCGTCTGCGGTCAAGCATAACTTGAAACATTGTCCAGTAGGTCCTCCATTACCCACTCTTCGGGAGCCGATACCTTTTCTTCTTCATCGGAAACCTCCTGAGCGCCTGTCGCTCCCCTGGAAGTTGTGGCCATATCACCCACCTCGGTAGCTTCAGAGTCCTCTGAGGAACTGTCAGAATCGCTCGGGACAGTAGCAGAGGAACCAGAATCCTCTCGTGTATCTTCCTCGGACGAGATGTCGTACAGGTCGACAAGCATTCCTTCACCTGAAAAGTAGAGGAAAAGCGTCAGTGAATTCGATCAAGGCATCAAATCCACCATTCCACTACCTATCAAGTGAAAGGGTGTGCGACGTCCAAGAGACAAGATCCCCGACCAAAGCCCTCAAGGGGTCTACTTACCTAGAACGGTCGACCACGCTCAATAAAAAGCATGAGAAGGAAGGGACCTCACAACAACCAAATGGTTGCTACTATCCCCGAACCCAAGACTCCGATTGAACTTCAACCAAAGCCACCGCTTGACGCAGGTTAGGGTTTCGGTGCGAGCAGCGCCACAGTCACAACTAAGGTACTCGTGAGAAACCATGGGAGGGTGATTCGCCACCAGAAAATAGTTTTTCACCACAACAGCCAAAGGGATTATCTAGACTACCCTAATTTACCTCCTAAAACCAAAACCTAACCACGTGCATGTTTACTCATAGAAATAATTAAGACATAAACGAATAAAAATACTTACCAGGTGCTTGAGACATGATTAAAATGGTTTTTATAGAAAGTCGCACGGTGCTCGGAAGTTGGTTCGCGGTGGTTGACAGTTGCAAGTGGAAGCCGGAGAACAAAAGCGATGTCAAGCAAGGAAGCAGAAGCAGAAAAGTGTGAAAATGAAGAGGCTTCCCCTATTTATATGATTGGGAACACGTGCATTAAGGTGTGACCCTTATCCCTAGGCAATCATGGTCTATACGCTAGCCCCTAGACTAGCCTCCAGAGGCATTAAATTGGCACAAATTCTAAAACATGTCACCTCTTCGTTTCCTCTTCCTTGGCACCGACCACCCAATGGGTTGCCCGACTACCGATCTCTCTTTCTCCCTCGGGGAATACCATTTCACTTAGCAAAGTAGTATTCTATCAACATTGAAGACAATTTCAAGCAGCTATCCGCCCTTAAGTCATCACTTCTTCAACCAGAAGCAACGACTTGGGGGCTCTTATTCTAGACTGGCCCAATTTTCAGACTCGGACCCAATCTATCTTCTGGCCCCAGACGACCCAATAACTCTTTGGCACCCAATACATCCTCAGTCTGCCTGGAAAGTTCCTTCCGACCGGCCACCAGTGCCACCGATCATGATTTGGACCCAGCAAGGGGCTAATCCCCCAGGATCAATCGAGGAACACTTGCCCGACAAGTCCTTCGCTCGATATTAACATCATCTGACCATGGTCTCGTCCGAGTAGTCCAAGCGTCAATCCAACGGCTAGTTTCTGGCAGTTACCGATTATTGGGGGATCCACGATCCAGGCCCAATAATAGGGACCAATAGCCATGCGCTGGGGGTATTATATAAACCCTCTCATATGAGAGGGTCAGGTATTCAATTCTCACTCTAAAATCTCGTACTTGCTCACTCTTTGCTAGGTTTCTTACTTTAGCATCAGAGTGCCCTGCAGGTATACCCCCTCCTCTCTCCATCAACCGTGCTTCAACCACGCTCGATGTCAGCCACATCGGATCCTGATCTCCAGGTACGATAAAAAAGATTATCAGTAGTCGGACAAAGTACTACATGTGGAAAACCAAGATCCGTTGTGTGAAGACTACCAGGAAAAATGTTTTGGTAATATAGTTTATTGAATTTAATTCCATATATTTGTTTGAAAAATTTCTAAAGATAAATGTGACGGTAAAGAAATATTTGTGTATTTGGTTTTAAATTTTGTAGCAATTGCCTCAAAAAGTTATTAGAGAATGCTTGGGTAATCGGAAAGGTCAAATTGTGATGGTTGATGTTGATGTCAAAATAAGGTGTACATGTGATCTCTACAGGGTAGAAAGAAAGAACTAACACATAAATGTTTCTCAGTCGTGGGTGGTACGACTACGCTAAGGCCAGAACTCTAACCAATGGTGATATCTTAGCTTTTTGTCTTCGGGTTCCCTCTAGTGACAAAATCATTGTGAAAAGATTGACTCAGTAATGGTGGTGGGTTTGAATTATTGTTATTGTTTGTTTTGGTTTCTTAGACAATGTTTATTTTGAATTTGCATTAAGGTTAACACTTAGAGTATGAATACAAGTATGTAGATGTACTTATTGTATGTTGTTTTGGAATTTGTGAATGATGATATCTAGTTTCATGGTATTGTTGTTATATACTGTCCAAGAAGCATCCATGGGGGAAAAATAGTTTTGTTTGATTATAATATGTTTGAAACAGAAAAATGTTGCACAAAATACTGCTATTGTGGGAAAGTTATAATATTGAGAAGGCATATGAATGTTTAACAATACATATTGCAATTTTACATTTAACATATTCAAATATAATGGTATAATCTGCAATTTTTTAAACAAAGGTCTTCGAAATGCAACTATTCAATATTAATAAGAAATCTGTTACCCCAAATGTGCAATATTATTTTTTAAATGTAGTTAAAATGCAAGTATGCAAATAATATTTATTATGCTCATCAATATTAAAACAATCCATATTTTTATGCTCATGAATGCAAGATTGGGTATTTTAATGGTCATGAACGTAAGAATAGGTATTCTTTGGCTCATGAATGCACAATCGGTATTAAAAAAACCATTCACATTTTATATAGACCAACCAAAATTGTGGCCTCATTTAAATAGAGTCATTGTGTCCCAAAAAAAGTAAATGAATACAAATAATGTAAAGTAAATTTCTTCCCGGTTGAAAACAAATTAAGTATTACAAAGGAAGTTATAATTATATAACTGAAAGTTATGGACCCAATACTTTTTTATATAAATGAAAAAGTTAACTGAATACAAACAAAATTCTTGGGCCCAATAAGTAACGAAATAAATGAAATGTAGTGCATAACAAACAAACTGTGTTCAGCTTGGGGTTTCACCTTTATAGGGTTGTGGAGTTCAAATTTGGGAAAAGCAAAAAGTCATGGATACGAATACTGTAAAGGAAACATCTTCCAAGTAAACTATTGAAGAGTTTGTAAAATTTTATTAACATGTAATTATTGTAGGATGATTTCAGATTTGAAGAAGTTTAACTTGTTTGGTTCATCAAGAAATATTACATTCATAACAGTTACAACATGATATAGATCTTGTACGAATGGGTTTGTTTCTTAATCGCTTAAAAGTGATTTTGTGGGTTTGTGCATTGGTTGAAACATGCATAGATTTTGCATTAGTTGTTATCGGTTTGTGATTGTGTATTAGAACATTCAGTTTGCTATTTAATATGTATTGTTTTTAGTGCATGTGAAGCACAAAGAGCTGAGACTTGGAGGCAACTTAAAATGGAATTAGATAACTGGGAGTCATAAATTTCAGCTGGTGGTGGAAAAGTTATGACATTTGAAGATATTCCAGTCCCACAGCAGCTGCCTGAAAACCCTAGTAGGTATGGAAAGTATTTTTAGAGTAAGCAATATGTTAAAAATTAATTAATCTCTATTTTTTCCAGGAATGTAATGTATAATTGAATATGTTTGGAGAATTATGACATAACTGATTGTTGTTACAATTATTAGATATGTTTTTGTGAAAAATTTATGAATTTGAATTTGTTAAGCTAACAAAGAATTAAAACAAGTATTTGGTGGATTTTTTAATTATAGATGTAAACTAAGTTGTGATAGTGTCATTTCATCAGGTTAGATGTAGTTAGGGTGATGTCTGGGAAATACTATGTGTGGAAAACATTGATCCGTTGTCAGAAGACATTCAGCAAAAATGTCCTAGTAAGTAATATATTAAATTAATACTTTAGAGTAAATACAATTGTTTGTGGTTGTTTTAAAAATTATTGATATTGGTTTGTTCTTTTCGTTTTCCAGCAAATACCACAGGAAGTAATAAGGGGATCACTAAAAGATGGATATCGGTCCATTCAGATGGTTGACTATGACACTCAGGAAAGCATCCAATGTGTTTTGTTGTTGTCTGAAAGGAAGTATTACATTGAAAGGTATATAGGGAAGGAATGGTATGAATTTGTAAAGAATAAGGGATTGAAAAATGGAGATATGTTGACATTTGTTATCTGAGATCCACCATGTGATCGACTTGTTGTAAAGGGTTGAAGTTATGAAAATGTGTGGTAGTATTTTAATGATGTTTGTTTTCATGTTTTGTCAGTTTAGTAGTAATTAAGCCTAATATGGTTTCAATGTATTTTTTGGTTTACTTTGTTAACAAAAGTACAATTCACGTTGTATCAATGGGGTGTATTTAGAATGTTATGAATTGTCTTGTAGCATATTATTATATAACATATTTTTTGTTTGACAAACAGCATTAAATGGTAGATACAAAGGTAATATTATAAATGAAATATTAAGGTTTGATCAAAAAATTAATCCTAACAGGTTACATGTAGTAGTTGTTGCACAAAAAGCATTTTCATGCATTGTAGTAAATTCCAATATATAACTTGAACTTCATTTAAAATTCTTGTAACCAAAAACAAGAAAATGTGCTAATTTTAGTAAAAAATGTAGCCATACTCAAATAATATATTTAGTAATAAACCTGATACTTGTTCATTTTGATAAATGTTTTATATACCTGTTATATATTATGGAAAACCTCTTTATATACAACATTTGTTGTTGTATCCTTAGCAATGTTTTTTTCATCATGAACCAATATCTTTATTCCTTTCTTTGATGTCACCCTAGAAACAACAACATAAATTTGACCGTGACTAAAAACATCACGAGGCAAATATAAGCCTACCCAATCAAGAGATTGACCTTGGGATTTGTTGATTGTTATTGCGTATGAAACAATTATAGGAAATTTCCTTCTATTCAATTTAAATGGCCAAAGCGACTCAGAAGGTGACAAATCCATTCGTGGAATGTAAACTATGTTTCCATGATTTTTGCCACCCATTATTTTTGCCTCAATCATATGGTTTTCCATTTTCGTAACCACCAAACGTGTTCCGTTACACAAACCTTCAGCCTGATCCAGATTTCGCATCAACATGATTGGAGCACCAATTTTCAATTTAATATGGTGTTCTGGTAATCTTGGAGTTCTTAAACTGCTAAGAAATTCGGGACTTAAAAGATCCACTACGGCAATATCATGTATTTCATATCTATCAATTGAATTAGAGCTATAGTAGTCCCTTGTCTCTCCTATACATTTAAAAAAAATAACATAGAGTGAAATGATTTTTTAGTTTATAGTATTTGATAAGATTAATAAATAAGAATTAAAATGGTTGACAACACATTGAAATCATAATTACCTGGCATAAGGTTGAGAACATGATCGTTGATTTCATCAACAATTTCAATTGTGGATGTAAGAATAACTCTACTCTTTAGGAAATCATATGAATGGTAGTTATGCAAAAAATCTGGATATGTACTAAGAACAATTGCATGTATTGGATCCCCAATATCTTTTATCAATATATCCTTAGGTATATCAAATTCTGCATATCCATCATTAGGTTCGGAATATTTTTCCTTCACCAAGATCAAGCAACCACTTTGAAAAAATCTCTATCTCGAGGCATTCTGATGGATTCTTTCCAGTATGGAGTCTCATATTTTTAGTGAGTTTAAGTACTTTGCATGAATTCCAAATGTATGATGCATTTAAAGCACTGTGTACAATATCAGAACGGGTACCTCTTGGGACAACCAGAAGAATTTGTCTAAAATCCCCTCCAAAAACAATAACTTTTCCCCCAATTTTTTTTTAATTTGGATCTTTACCCTTATGTCTCTAAGTGTTCTATCAAGTGCTTCAAAACAATGTTTGTGTGCCATAAGCACCTCATCCCAAATAATCAATTCAATTTGTCTAAGCATTTCAGCTAGATCATTTGTTGGTTCAATATTGCAAAGAGAATTTTCTAAAGTTGGTACAGGAATTTTAAATTTCGAATGGGCGATTCTCCCTCCTGGAAGCAGCAGTGTTGCGATACCACTTGAAGCAACTGTTACAACAATTTGATGCTTTTACTTGAAGTAACTGGCAAGATTTTGCCACATAAATGTTTTATCGGTCCCCCCATATCCATGCAAGAAGAAAACTCCACCAATGTTATCATTAACAATTGTTTTTATCAGTGAAGAAATTGAGCTTTGTTCTTCTACAAACACATAAATAAAGCTAATTAGAACAACAATATAGCATGGCCTTAATATTTATAATCAGAATATATCATGTATTTGTCTAAACAATTTTCAATTTAATAACACATTACATAGTTATATATGCATGAGTTGTTGAAGATGAATTTGTAATAAATACCATAAAATACTAATGTTGGAATCATTGTTTTACCTGGTAAAGAATCTTTGCATCGAAACATAACAAATGATTACTTTTTGCAAGTGAATTTACCATACATACTTGTAAGTGATGCATACAATTCTGCAAAATTGTTTTTTTAGCTCAGCAACATCATAATTATGTTCGTCATAGATCAGTCTATTACCAAGTTGTTCCAAAACATAATCATTGGGATATGGAATCGATTTGAAATCCTTCAAAGTACGTCTGTTGGCTTGCAAAATCTTTTCTATTTCGTGTAATGTCAAATTTTGAATTTCTTCATCATTTAACACAAGACCTATTATAATAAAAATCATATAATGAGATGCCAAACTATTCATATAAAGACAATGAAAAAATTACAATAATTTATACAAATTGAACCTAGATTTGAAGATAAAACTCTTTGTATATGCAATATATCATCCGACAACAATGTCCAAGTATTTTTCCATACATGGCATGGTCTATTTACTGCACCGGACAACAACATTATCACAAATAATTTCCTAAGGAATCCCCCACAACCCCATTGACTTGCTTCTTTTATAGCCAATATGAATTCCTTGTCATCTTTAAGGAATCCCATTGCAAAACATGCATCTCTGAAGCTGAAGTATTGTGTATCACAAACTTTGCGTATATCTTCGTATGTTTGTGGTCCTTTCACAATTGTTAGCATCATTCTTAAATATAACAACTCACTAGTAGTTGGTGGAACCCATATCAAGCTGCCGATTGTAAAACCTCTCTTCCTTGGTTCCAACTTCTTATCTTCTTATGATAAACAAACTTTGATGCAAATTGAGCATAAGTTAGGTTTTTTGCATCTTCATACTTTTGATTTGCAATAAGCCAAGAAGTAAACATGGTCTCAGTAACACTTGTTTTTTCTATAACATTTTCCATTGTAGCATGAGCCGGGAAAAAATAGAATTCTCTCCAAGCAAATGATAGAACATACTTTCCACGACAGGTTGGCAGGCATAAATTTTGAAAGAGAAAATTCTCCAGCATGCCTCACTTGGTGAAACGTAGCGACAATCGACATATTGCTGAATTTCATCTATATGCCTCAGTTTCCATCATTGTATATCCATCCACCAAAAATTGTTGGAATAGTCTACGTGACAAAAAAATGTTTTTGCCTCACTCTTTCTTTGGTGTAATCTAAATGAAAGCCGCTGCATTATTGTCTGACGATTATTTTTATTCACCTCAACCTCACCTTTGTATGCATGTAGAATATTCTCCCTGAAACCATCCTCCCCATAAGGGAATAACAATGAATATTGAAAAGCAAGATAGCAAGGATGAAACTCATCTACTCTCTGCAAACTCCCACCACTTTCTTGAATTATGATGTCTCTGTTGGTACCATTATCAACATCACCAACAATTAGGGCAGCAACCTCTACAACAGTCAGTTTGTTGTAAATTCGACCATTTATTTGACAGTCACAAATGATCCTAATTTTTAGATCCTTGATGTTTGGATTTTTCAGCATATCACATGCCATTCTAAATACTTTGGCATGAACATTATGATTATCCAACATGTCCCTTAGTTTGGCCACTATGTTTCTGTCCATTTGTTTGTTTTCCCTATCATATATTAAACAATTGAAAAACTTAGAAGTATAAATGAATTATGGAATAAATTAAAAGTTAAGTTATTGTAAATCACCTAAAACATTCCATGTGATTGTCAATTTCTTTGTCGGTGTCAAAAATATAAAGTTATGCATATTTTGGTGGGTCACCATTCTCTGGAAAAAGTGATCCAATTCTATGGCATGTCTGTCCAAGAAGCCTAAGTGTCGGAGGGCCACCACCTTTGTTGAATTTTGTATCAAATTTCATTCCAAGTGATGTAAAATAGAACATCGCATTATACGTCCGAGAGTTTGACTGATAATTTTTACCATCCACATTATTTTTATCGAAGAGGAGACTTTGCAGAATCATTGGAGTTCATCTTCTTCTAGTTCTATCTCATGACTCCTCAGAGAGCTGATCAGTTCTTCAAGAGATATTTCATTCAGATTCTTTGACAGCTTAAGAGCAGTGACCATGGGTCTCCGAGCCTTTGGTAAGCTTCTGATGATCTTCTTCACATGATTTGTTGTTGAGTAGCCTTTGTCCAGAACTTTCAGTCTAGCAACCAGAATTTGAAACCTTGAGAACATCTTCTCGATCGTTTCATCTTCCTCCATCTTGAATGCCTCATACTTCTGGATAAGAGTCAAAGCTTTTGCCTACTTAACTTGAGTGTTGCCTTCATGTGTCATCCTCAAAAAGTCGAACATGTGTTTGGCTGATTCTCTGTTTGTGATCTTTTCATATTTTATGTAAGAAATAACACTCATAAGTATGGTTTTGGCCTTGTGATGATTTATGAATTCCTTCTTCTATTGAGTCGTCGTATTCTTTCTTTCAATCTTCTGACCATCTGCTCCAACAGGATAAGTGTATCCATCAGTCACCATATCCCAAAGATATCCATCTAGAGCCAGAAATAAACTCTCTAGAACATCCTTCCAATAGTCAAAATTATCTCCGTTGAACACAGGAGGTTTTCCATTGATCTTGTCATTTTGGTAATCATTGTTGTTGTTGACTGGATCTGCCATTGTGTTTTTCTTCTAGATCTTTTTCTAACATGGTTAAGTGTATCGCTCAGAACCTAGAGCTCTGATGCCAATTGAAGGTGCAAAAACACAAGGAATGGGGGTTGGAATTGGGTTTTCAAAAACAATGAAAGCAATTGACACTTTGATTTATCCTGGTTCGTTTGAACTCAACTTACATCCAGTCCACCCGCCAAGGTGATTTTGCCTCTCTCAACGAGGTCTTAATCCACTATTCAAAACTTTGAATACAATCACTAAGACCTATAGTCAAAGTCTTCTTGAGTCTACTGACTACACTAGTCACTCAAGGAAAATCAAATATGTTTTACAAGGGTTATAACAAAGATGCTTCAAAAAGCAGTTATCACACAATGATAGTTTTTACAAAATTAGAATTAAAGAATAAGAAATTGATCGTTCAGATTTCGCGCAAGTGGAAGAAGCTTCAATTTCTTCAAATGACCCCTTTATATAGAATGTTGATGAATAAATTCGTTGGGAACATCTGGTTCCATTTTTGGATGCATGATAAATATCATAAAGGCCTTCCTAAAGTAAAGATCTTGTTCTCAGCCATTATTCTTGATTCCCTCATAAATATGCATGATTTGGAGAATCAGAATATGTTGTATTCACATCAGAGTATCTTCAAAATTTGCAACTTGGTTCTTTACTTGATGAGAACTTCTTATGTGACTTGATATCATATCTTCTTTGTATGGTGCGCTTTGCTTATTTCGCTGTAGAAGATGTAGAACACTTTAGAATTTATCTTATCATAAGAACTTTTGTCCTTCACATAGAAGATAATTTTAAGTGCTATATTTTGTTCTTATAATTATTGTTATCATCAAAACTATAAAAGAGAAGTAGAATCAAAATATTGTTCTAACATTGATTTCATTTTTTAAGGAATATAGAGAAACTGGTTTTAAAAATGCCTTGAATTATGCTACAGAAATTGCCCTTGAATTGAATATTGATCCAGTATTTCCTCAAAGGCGTATAATTCGAAGAAAAAGACAGTTTGATGAGAATTTGAATACCCCACCAATTGAGTTATCTGAAGAGGAATATTTTAGAGTTAATTATTTTCTCTACCTGGTTGATCAAGCTACTGTATCTCTTAATAAGAGATTTGAGCAATACCAACAATATGAAAGTGTTTTTGGTTTCTTATTTACTTCTCAAAATTTACAATCATTGGATAATGCAACTTTATAGTCTTGTTGTAGTCATTTTGAAGAGACATTGAAACATGAGGGGCAATGTGATATTGACGGGAAAGAATTATGTGCGGAGTTAAGGTTACTAAGAGATGGTTTGCCTCCAGGAAATATTGGACCTATTGATATAGTAAGATTTTTGAAAGGTATGATTTTTTTCAAAATGCACTCATTGCATATAGAATTTTATTGATTATTCCTGTGACAGTTGCTTCGGCATAAAGAAGTTTTTCAAAATTGAAGTTGTTAAAGTCTTACTTGCGATCTACCATGTTACAAGAAAGGCTTAATGGATTAGCATTGATAGAAATCGAGAATGATTTATTGGAGAGTATACAATATGAAGACTTGATTGAAGAATTTGCTTCAAAAAATGCTAGAAGAGAGACTTTTTTTAAAGTAGTTAGAAGATATTTTGATAATATTAAATATAACATGTCTTTTTTTATGTTAGTTACATGGATAAACGTCTACTTCTGATGTTGTTGATACTATTTACAATTTAAATAGATGATATTTTTATTATTTTAAAAAATATATTTTTTATTAGGGGTCTATTTTTATTATTTGCCCCGGGCCTCTAAAAAGTCAGGACCGACCCTGGTGTTTGTACTCTGATTTAATTGTTTGTTTCATATATATTTTGATGTAGGGTAAGAGGGTGTTACAATAAGACTCATGCATGAAAAGACTAGTGACCGCATTTGCATTGAGCGGTAGTGTATCAAGCTGTCTGACACCCGAATTTGCATTGAGAGGTCATGCTAGGTAGTTTTTTTACCGTTAAACCAAGGGATCAACATGTGAAATAGAGAGGAAAAAGACATAAAAACATATTATTTTTTTAAGTAGCCATTGATCATAACTTGTTCACCGACACAAAACCCTTACATAAAGTTTCTATACATTAATTTTACAACACTTGCTTGAATAACCACTCAAAACACTTGTTCAACAACATATTCATTTATTTTGTCTCACACTTAACAATATATAGTTAATGCCCATCACAAACGATATATATATATATATATATATATATATATATATATATATATATATATATATATATATATATATATATATATATATATATATATATATATATATATATATATATATATATATATATATATATATATATATATATATATATATATATATATATATATATGTGATTTCATAATTAGCTTCCCAAATATCGTATTTTGTTGTTTCACGATCAATATAAAGTCCAACTTTCAACATTTAAAATATATGATACAGTTGAAGCTTCAATTTGGAACTGTTTCATAAATTATTTACCACAACACAATGCACTTTAAAAATAACCTTGTAAAATTTGTACCATTAAATATCTGAGACGAAGAAGATGTTGAAACTATGTTTGTAAATCATGAATTTTTTTGGGTTTGATTTTATTGAAATATATAAGATTTGAACAGTGTTAACAATCTTGGATGTCACAGATATTCAATGAAAATAAATAAGAATCACCGGCTAGAAATCCCATCGAAGATGTTGAAGAAGAAGATGATGAAGAAAATGAGGCATAAGTCAATCATTATTTTACTTTTTTTGTCTAGAGAAGGAAACTATGTCAAAACAGATGTGCATGAAGAAGCTGACGAAGATAAATTACACTTTCCAATTAGGAGTGTATTATGTTCGCCTCCCTATGCGACAAATTTATGTTAGATGCAGGATGACTGTTCTTTGAGTGAGAACGTAATTCCTATCTTCCATTGGAGGATGACTTAGTGGTGGGTAAGAATTTAAAACAAAATTGATTATGTTTTTTTCCATAAAGAGATATCACATGAAAAACTATGTTGATTATAAGGTACAAACTTCTGATAAGAAGAGATATATAATATATTGTAATAACAAATTGTGCAAGATTCGTCTATTGGTGTCCTATAGAAAAAGAAGAACCTATGGGAAATAGGAATTATGAACCTCCACGTAGTTGTACAACAACTATTCTTATCCAGAATCATCATAAACTTATCTTTCACTTGATGTGTCAATGGTTAATGCCTTTTATAGGCAATGGTCTCTCATCCAAGGTGAGTAGTTGTATAAGTCAAATTATTTATGAATACAAATTCACCCCGTCATACTCAAAAACATGGATTGCAAGGAATAAATCCATTGAACAAGTTTACGGTAACTAAGAGAACTCATACAATGAACTTTCATATTACTTATTTGCACTTAAGAAATGCATATTTGGTACAGTGGTAGAAATGGAGACAATACCCTTATATACAAATGACACCACTATTTTTGATAGGTAACAAATATTCCACCGCCTATTTTGGGTATTTCAACCATGCATCAAAGGCTTTGAATATTGCAAGTTTGTACTTTAAATTGATGGAACCTGGTTCTATGCTAAGTATAATGAGTCTCTACTTATGACAATAGCATAAAATGTTAATAATAATATTTTGGCAAAATACCCTTTTTGGTCCATTAAGTATACCCCTAGGTTCACTTTGGTCCCTTATTAATTTTTCGTGCCAATTTGGTCCTTTAGATTTCTAAAAGTTTTAAATGATTCCCCTCCGTCATTTTACCACAAACGGCCGTCAAAATTGCCTACATGGCAGGTGAGGTCGAATTGATTCACGTTCTTCTTTAAAGTAATCACATAGTCGCTCAATGTTTGTAGCATTTCTGGGTTGTGTAACACCCCATTTCTACCCGACATTAATATTAAATCAGAGTTATAAAAATTCATCCACAAACATGGGATATTACATTTTCAACCTTAAAATCAAATAACAAAACTTCATTTAATAATCATTCTTCACAACTACGCAGCAGATTCAACAAAATTTGCAACTTTAAAACAACTTAAAGTATATTTAACATCAAATACTTCAACATGGTTTTCAACATAAAACAACTAGAAACGAGTTCATAACTAAATAAAATCCACAAAAACAAAACATGTGTTCATCCCCCCAAAATGCTACTGTAACACGGTGGGAGAACTAACTTTCTATAAATGTTGCGGATAGCAAGAGTCGCCACCGACCTTTATTTTATCCAAGTGGAAAGGACATAAAAGAACAAGAAAGACTTATTTTTAAAAGACTTGAGTTCGGGGGGTAGGTTATATAAAGGGAAGGTGTTAGCACCCTTTATATCCATGGTTATCCATGAGCTCTTAGTTACTTAGTTCACTTAATTGTTTTGAAAAGGTGAAGTGTGTGATTAGAAAATTTTCTAAGTACTTTGTAATGATCCTCGTATGGATGTATACAAAGCCTTTGTTTTGAAAATGTTTGAAAATTGTGAGGTGTGAAAAGTATTTTAAAGGGTGTGAGCCAGTAACTTAGAGTTCCTACCCTAGACTAAGTCATTCATGTTCTTTTATATTCTTTCAAGGGTAAGACTGTCCCTATTATTAAGGAATAGGTAGTCATTACCTTGGATTTTATCAAGGGACGAGCGTAGGGTCATCGTATGGTCAATGAAGGCAACTGGAGGGTGTCTTTAGCAATTGGGATGGACTATCATCTTTTAAATCGAAGGGATAAAATCATTTATCGTAGGCAACCTCGTAGGGACTTGATCTTTTTAGAATCTGAGAGGGACTATATGATTTATTTAATGGAGGGACTTTGCTTAAGACACCCTACTTTTGAGGGACTTGACCATATTAAGGCAACTTTAAGAAGGGTAACCCTAGGAAGTGCAGACAGCGATCATAGATCGACTTACGTGCGTGAGTGATTATTTTCAAATATTTATCTTGTTATTAATTTTTTAAGTCCAATTATTTAATTAATCTTTTACAGATCCTATATTACTAACCACACAGTTATAATAAAAAAAAGCAGAAATTAAAAGGCAGAATAATAAAAGGTCCCTAAACTATTACAGTGCTTCGGGGCAGTTACATAATTATGAGGCGAAAAATAAAAAGATAAAAAATTTACAGATGATAAACATTTACATAATTATAATGGCGCAGAAAAAATATCAGAGCAACAATAACAAGGCAGGTTATGAATAACATAAAAAGGAGAATAAGGTTTAAGGTTTAAAAGAAACATTTTAGGGTTTATGAAAATAGGTTTGAAAAGTTTTCTTTAAAAAATAAATTAGGGTTTGTAAAAAAAATAAATTAGGGTTTATTAGAGAAAATTTTAATTTATAAATAATTACTAGTTTTTATTAATTAATTAAAATAAATTATATACAAACTAATTTTATTATATATATATATATATATATATATATATATATAAAGTAATATAAAAAAAATTATTAATAGATTTTCTTTTTTTATAAATGATGTAATTAAACTATTTAATTAATATAATATATAATATAATAAAAAAAACATGACAAAAATAAATGGGGGAGACCTGGATTTGAACCCAGGACCTCCTCATTATCAAGCTTGTACCAAGACTAGTGGAGCTGCGCGCGCTGGCTATCATCCATGCGAGCAAAACACAATAAGTAATAATCTTGCAAACAAAATGAATGTTAAAAAAAATAGGGGACCTGGGAATCGAACCCAGACCCTGCGTTTTCCAGCACTAACACCTTTGCCATCTGAGCCAAATACGCGCTTGTAGTATTTACCTGAAACAAAAACATTATAAAGATAACAAAATATTTGAATTTATCAAACCGCGCCAAGTCGTCATCTTCAACCTCTTGCCTTGCGATTTTACCTGCGAATTCTCCTACAAGCTTTGCTGCGAATTTAATTTTGCAGGGAATCCTGCGTTTTTCCAAACATCATGTAACAAGTAAAATCAGGCCAAATAAATTGTATCAATCAATCACCCATAGCTTAGGCAATTCAACCATGTTCTTAAAAGGTCTTTAAATGACCTAAATCGTGAGGCCCCAATTTTGACCTAAAAACCCTAGCAATGGCACACGACTGATCTTGCATCAAAAACGAAATCAAAGATACCCGAAACGATCTACACGTGATTACAAACAATAAGCAACAATCAAAATTACGTTAGGATGCATATATGAACGAAATCGAAAATTGAAGTTTCAAGGCAAAACATGGATTTGGTTTATGATATTTGGCATGGTTTTGATGCTTATGATGATTGATTTACGGTCAGGGCGTGTTAGGGAATGTATTGAGACCTTTAGAAGGTCTTGAAACCACATGGAATTGCCAAACCGAAAAATCGTTTTTTTAGAAAAAAATCAGTTTTGAAAAGTGCCTACAATGTCTGAAATTCATCCCCTAATGCAATGGTCTTGTTATGTTTATATCATATAGTGAATTAGGGTAAAGATTTTGGGCTTTTGATGAGTTTTTATGGATTACTTGAGTTTGAAGAAATCCATGATCATAAATGTAAAAAAAATCAAATCTCCTCATTCCTCAAAGGTCTTGCACGAATTTGTGTGATTCCAATTATCTTAAACACCAAATTTTTGATCCAAAAATAGACATTAGACCAAATATTTGATTTTTATATTTGATTTTAATTAAAAACGATTTTTAATGATTAAAATCCAAAATAATGTAAAATAAATAATAAAAATCAAAATGATTGATCATTGGGTTGTGCATGGCTTTATCTTTGAGATTAGGTTGCAAATTTATGGGCCCATTTGGAAAATTTTGAAGTTAAGACCTTTTTTGCTTCATTCACCCCTTGAAAATTTCCCAATTTTGACAAGGCATAACTCCCTCAATTTTAAGGCTATGAGGTGATCTTGGACTTTTTAGAAAGCTTGGAGAGTCCTCTAACCAACCGTTTTGGTCCCATGTCCATATATTTTTACCATTTTCAAATTATGAGCTTTGGAAAAAGTTGACTTTTTGTTGACTTTCAAAAGGACCTATAATGTTTTAGCTCATACCTTCCAAATGAAGCAATTTTAGGCTTGGCTTGTGAGACACAAAGTTGTAGAGAATTCAATTTCCTTCAAAATGAGCTTTGGATGGGAAATTTTTGGTGAAGTATGTGAAAGTTATGGCTGGTCAAAGTTTAGTTGACTTTTACTTTGAAACCTTAATTTAGAAACTTCTTGATTCTTGATGATCTGAGATTTCCTTGATGAATCATGATCAAACCTTGATTAAATGATGAATTTTACCTTATAATATTAATGTTGACAAAAAATCTTGAAGTTTGACTTTAAGTTGACCACAATTGACCTCAGTTTGTCTTTTTTATCAAGTTGATAAATTTTTGAATATTTGAACATTTGACTGGTCAAACTTATTGGGAAAGCTCTGAAACTTGACATGGGGATTATTTAAGGCATGTGGGATGTTATGAAGCTCACTTGAGGCCTTGGAAGTTCATTTAGCTTGGAGAAATTCAAAACCCTAGTTCTGGATCCATTGTTCAGGAGGAAGCTTTGTCTAATGAAACCTTCAATCCTTTTGACCAATTGTGAACCTTGTGAACCTTGAGAAATCTTGAGATACATTGCCTTAATTGTAGGAGGGAAAATTTTAGGGCACAACAACTACGTATCAGAGCAACAAACATCGACTTGAGACGACTAGGTACTCAAATATTGATTACCTGCACGTTACTAACAGAGGGCAACATTCAAACAGAAAGGGTGAAATGTCAAATAACATAAACAAAAGTATGATAATCAGCATGTAATCAAGAAATCATACAATCACATCACTTCATACAACTGGCAACCAACAACAATTAACAACATAGATAAAATGCAACTTGAATGTGACTCAAATTATATATGCATGTGGTACCATTTGGAGTAAACTCCCAACTTGAAAATCTTGCCAGTTTATCAAGGCATCACCAACTTATTTGCCAATCCAGGCCAACTTGAATCGAGTATTCACTCCAACTTGAAAATATGCAAATGTTTGCAACTATGAATGACATACAACGACAACAACATAATCAACAACTTAACAACATAACAACATGAATCAACGTTAGTCAAACAACCTGCAACTTAATAATTTTCCCCAAGATCGAGACAACACAACTTATAACAACTTAATACAACTTCAACATGGAAACCGACTAATTACAGCTTAATCCATTAGACTTTTAAATTAATTATTTTAATCCTCAAATCTACTATAATCAACTTATTTTACCTCTAATTAAAGTCTAAGATCGACTCAGCTCAAAACGAATGCGAAAACAGGACGAATCGCTAAAAACTGCATTTTCTGCACACTACTCTGCCCATACGTATACTGGTTAATCCATACGCGTAACAACTTTGCCTATACGCCACCTCTTTTGTGTAATGCCTCACCTATTACACATACTGCCTTCTCTCGTTACGCGTATCCTACGCAGATGACCAGAGGGCCTGAAATCCATCTTTCCCTTACGTGTAATGTTTGCGTAACTAGGATATATTACACGTAATGCCCTTGTTGTTACGCGTAATGCAAGATGTATTACGTAAAATACCAAAATGCATACAATCCTATCTCTGCTACAAACCACACAAACTCATCACTCCATTCAAGCCTATTTGGGTTTCTACATCAATTTTACACTCTAAATCTTTTGTATCTATTCATCTATCAAGTTCTACTACTGATTTTACGAATCCTAATCTCCTTTCTAAACGAATTTTCTGCAACAATCAGTCCAACAACTATAACACAGATAGAAAAACGATTAACACAACATGAACAACTTTTAGAATAAAAATACAACAAGAACAACACGATTCTTCATGAGATATCAGCATAAAAATCGAAAACAACTACTCATACAAAACACATCAACAAAATCATATGAAAACCCAACCTACATACAAATTATCTGATCCCGGTTATGGAATTCGAATCCCATCCTTACCTTGGATTGAAGGCAGCTCAAATTCACAGAAAAAACCACGCGAAAATCCTCAACCTAACATCTTCTCGATCTTCCTCTAAGACTTGTTCTCTCTCCTTACAAAATTTTGATTATACCCTAATTAGGTATTTTGTTAGATTTTGCTAAATTATCACTAATCAACTTAATTACTCGTGGGCCTAAAATAACACCCCCGACTTTACTACTCTCACACTACAACTAAGCCCAACTTAATATTATATCCATCATACTTATTTTATTATTCGACTTAACTAATCTGATCACCCAAACACGACTTAATCCACAACATAATATCAACGTAAACAACTTAACGACACGACGACAAAAAAACACCTAACAACAAATAATCGGGAAAAGTACACGATAATATTTAAATTAATTAATTAATTTAAATACGGACGTTACAGGTTGTTCTTCATCTTCATTAGGGTTTCATATATTTTTCTTCATCTTCTTGTTTCACGTGTTTGGTATTCTTCATCTTCTTGCTTCACCCTATCCGATTTGTTCCTCATCTTCTCATTCTTACGAATGATGAAGGTCAGCCATGGTGCTTTAGGTCTGAATTTGTAAAAATCCGAAAATGGAAAATCACGTGTTCACAGTAGCTCTCGATTGGTACCAATTTTTCATTGTGGAGATGAGGTTGTGCTTCGTAGGGCAAATATTGAGAAGAATTTCGGGAATAAATTATGGGGTTGTCACAATTATAAGTTAAGCCCTAATTTTTGTATGAGTTTGGTAAAATATGGAAAATAGTTTATGATTAATATTTTTATGTTGCAGGCGTCCTATCAAAAAGGACGTGGTTATTTCAATTGGTTCCATGAAGAATATCCAGAAGAAATAAGTCAAATTTTGTTGAATATGTTGGAAAGCTTGTCAAAAGAATTTGAAAATTTGAGGCTTAGGAATGAAGAACTAGGGAAACTTTTGACTGGAATTCATCATCAACTGAACAAGATGTGGAAGTGGAAAATTATGTTTCTTGTAGTTTTATGTTTATTTTTGTTTAGGATGTTTTCGTTGTCTACTGTAATGTGTCATTGTAACACAGTTTATGAATGTAATGACTTGTATTGTTTTGTATGACATATGTTTACAACTTGTACTTAAATTCATCATTGTATTGTTTTGTATGACATATGTTTACAACTTGTACTTAAATTCATCATCAACTGAATGCAACCACTTGTATTGTTTTAGTTGACATATGTTTATGTATTTTTTTTAGCAACATATGAAATTCACATAACAACAATCAAACTAAACTGATACAACATATCAGATAACTCAAACTTGATACAACATAACATAAACTGACATTAATTGCATATTGTTTAAATACATAAGAATATTTCCACAAAGGTTCCAAAATGCACTAACATGTTCCATAGACATGTTCACAATGACTTCAAAATACATTACAAAATACCAAATACAGTTGTAATACCTCAAAATTTGCCCTCTCATTTCCTCAACATTTTGCATAGCATTTTGCATATATGGATTCATAAATAACCAAAAAAATTGCATCATATATAGCATAGCCGAGGCGTGGGTATGTGATCAATGATCGGAGCAACCGAAAGTTATGAAGAGGCTACCGAAGGGCCACAAAGCTTCTCAACCTTGTGCAAAGGGTTCACAATATCCCACAAGTCTTCACTTAAAGCCACAAGTCATGGAAAGTTTTGGTTTGATTGAAGGAGGCAAGCAGTGCAATACTTCTTGAGGGAAAAGAGCCGAATTAGGGTTTCATTTCTACAGGGCTTCTACATAAATTTTTGATTCGAAGTGGATTTCTTTGACTTATATATGATGTCAAGTGCCTAGGGTTCAAATCTCGTCCACAAGTTCATTTTGGAAGGGGTTCGACTGGCCGGACGGCGGAAAATCGAGGAATTGGAGAAAAGGCAATCGGGCTAGGTAAAAAGGGTCGACTCCGGACTTTTAAGATCGAGATCGTGAAATTAGGGTTACAATTATCCTATGGTTCAAATTTGGTCAAAAAAAACGATGGAGGAATCATGAAAAAAAAATCAAAAGAAAAATCATTTGAAAAGTTAGTTGGTTTTGCATTTCCCTCCACTTTTCCTTCCACTTTCTTTCCACACTTCCTTTCATTCTTTCCATCTCATTTTTCCATTTCAATTCCACTCCATTTCCCTTGGAAGCTTCCACCACCTTCCACCATCTTCTAGAGTGTTCCAAGGAATATTCCAAGGAATATTCCAAGGAATATTCCAAGGAATATTCCCTTTTCCAACCCTAACCCTAACTAACTCCCAAACCTAATTTTGGATCCCAAACCTAATTTTTGGGCCCCAAACCCAAACCTAGCTCCAAGCCTAAGCTCTATTTAAGCCATTTTCATCCAAACCAAAGAGGTTCCCACAATTCCAAATTTTTCACTTCTTTCATAATCACTTTTTCTCTCTCACTTTTCCTCCATTTTCCCTCCTTTCACCAAAGCTTTTTCAAATAAGCTCTTCAAGTTTCACATTGAAACTTGAAGATCTTGAAGCTTAAGCCTCAACCTCCATTGATCTTGTGGATTGTGGAAGAAGAAGCTACTGAATTTTGTGAGGATTATCGACTTATCGGAAGCACACGAAGATTCAATCTCAAGAACGCATTTATTTTGCGATTTCTCGGTTTTCGGTTTTCTCTTCGATTCAAGCTTCGATACTTGCAACAATCACCGAAGCACTCCTCCGCTTCGTAGGTTGGTGATCTTAATCACTTCTTCTTTAAGTTATTCTCTTCATCTCGCCGTTTCGGCATTCTTTAATTGCTTTTTTTCGCTTTGCTTGAAATCGTTTCGTTTCGGTTATGTTTGCTTGTGATTTGTGATTTTTGTTGAATTAGTATTTTTAAGGTGTTAATAGATATAGGTTCTACCATGTGTAAATAAGCTCCGAATAAGTAGAAATTAGTGGTAGCATGTTCCTAGGTATGTTAGGATTGGTTAGAAGCAAGATTGTGGCCAAAAGCACTTATTTCAAAAGCTTTTTTTCAATTCTGTTCAGTGTTAACCGGTTAACGCATGGGGTTAACCGGTTAACGCGTGCGTTTTTGGCCAAATTGCTTCTGTTTTAGGTCTGTTAACCGGTTAACCCATACGGTTAACCGGTTAACGCTGATGATTTTTGTGTTTTTGGATTCTTTGATTGCTTAGCCCTAAGTCCTAGTGCCTCTAATGTTCATACATGTTTAGGTAGTGATTTTAGGGAATTTTTGGATCCATTTCCAGTAGCTAGTTCCCCCATTTCGAGTCGTTTCGACACGATTCCGTTCATGTTGCGTTTTATGCGTTTTTGTGTTTCTTTGGGCATGCCTTGATTTCTTGCATTTTGTTGCTATGTTCATACATCATTTGGCATATAATAATCATGTTGCATTCTGTTTTATATGTGGCATTGCATTAAATCATTTTTTCGTTTCCATTATGTCAAGATATGTTGCATTTCGCATAATCATGTATGTATGTGCATTTGTTGCATTTTGTTGCATACTTTGTCATATCATATGCATCAATTCAATTCTGAATTTTGCATTGAGTTTAGTGTGTTTGTTGAACCATCATATTGCATGTTCATAATCAATCATCATCATGTTCATATGCATGTTCATGTACCTCATTTTTGCATTACTTGTTGCATAATTAACCATATGATGCATGCTTGCATAATCATAAAAAATGTTCATGTTCTTGCATTTATAGATGTTGATCCATGTTTAAATGTTTGTTCATGTGGAAATTAGTGTATGTTTCATTGAGTTTGTGCATAAAAAATGAAAATAATCAATTCTGGATTTTACATTTCATAGCTGTTGTTTTGCATAGGTGCTGTAAAATGTGTGCTGTTTGTTATGTGTGCATGCTGCATTTGACCTTTTACACCTACTTTTTCATGCTGCATGCTGGCTGTAAAAAGCTGGTTTGTGTTAGGCTTAGTTTCATGGCTGTTTGTGTAATAGGGGCTGTAATAGGTGCTGTATTTTGGTTTTAGCATTTTTCTAGTTCCCTTAGGATTAAAATAGGGTCTAGTTTAGGTCTAAGGTGCCTTAGAATTTAATTAGGATTTAATCAATGTATGTTTGCCTTATTCTTTTTAATAAAAATGTGCATTAACACTTGTTTTGCAGTGGGGAAGATTGAGGTAAGTTTACTTCACTTTATCCTTTATTTTTTATGCATTTCTTTTAGGCTTTTTAATTCATTTTTCCTTCCATATTTGTGATTGGTAGGATTCCCCATTGTTAGGACCAACTTATCTTCCTTAGGAAGTAAGTTGCATCCTTTTTTCCTTTTTTCTTTTCCTTTTTATCTTTAGGATTAGAAAAACCTCACTAACCATTAGGATCTCCCTTTGTGCATAATAAATAACCTAGGGTTGTGTCTTAGTTCCCCTTAGTTTTTGTTCCTTTTCCAATTTGAGTCATTCTTTCTCATCTCATAAAGAAAAGCAAAAAACATTTAATAAAATCCGAACAATCTTGTACGACACGAGACTTTGTTGCGGAGTGTTTATACGCGTCCTGTTTCGGGGCGAGGTGTAAATACTTCCCGCGATGGATAGGTCTTAGTACAAGACAGTTCACAAACAAATTCAAAAACACTTCTTTTAAAAGCCAAAAACAAACAATAACCGACTATCCTGCGGGAACTTCTCTCTCATCTCATTCATTCACAACGCGAACTCGCGACTACTTGTCTCGCATGCAAGACGGTTAACGCACTCGTGCCAGACGAGCCTGCAACACCTGAGCATAGACATACGCAGTTCCAGCTGTAAAAAACACAAACAAATAGTTCCCGCCTAGGTTAGGCGAACTACGTCGACTCTGATCCTCATTATCCCGATGAGGTACGTAGGCAGCGGGGTAGGGCCCGTTCGAGCACATTCTTTATTTTCCCTACATTTCCCTCTTTTATTCTCATTTTCTTATTTCAGTTCATTTCTCATTTTCCATTCCCTTTATTCCAGTAGCGGTTTTATTCAGCAGCATTCGTATTTTCTCACCCTTTGAAACAAGCAAGCAAGCGTGGATCCCGTCGGGTACGACGGACGATCTGGGGTGCTAATACCTTCCCAGTTCGTAACCGACTCCCGAACTCAGATCTTTGGTTCGCAAGGCCTTGTCCTTTCCTTCTTCCTCAGGTTTGTGCAACATTACCTTTCCCATTCCTTTGGGATAAAAATGTCTGGCTGGCGACTCTAACCTTTCCGCGCCACTTTCGCGTTTGTACTAGGATGAAAATCCCGGGAGCGACAGCTGGCGACTCTGCTGGGGACTTAACCTGATTCTTCCGGTTTCCCTTGTAGAGTCAATCCTAGCGCCTGTTTGGTTTTGTTTCTTTGGGTGTTTATGTTTTGTTGCTGAGTGCTTTAGTTTAGCTTTACTGTTTTATTTACAGTTTTATTTACAGCTTTACTTTATCGCATTTATTTATCGCTTTCAGTATTTTATTTTCCATGCATCATATTATACTGGACTGTCTGGCTGTGCTGGTTTTCATTTTTTCTGTGGGTGGGAGTTACTGTGAGATAAGCCAAATACCCGGCTTGAGTGCACCATAGGATTAGCGTGGACAGACATTGTACTCTTATGGTATCTCACCATGATGGGTGGCGATGTGTTCCACACCCAGATTGCGACCATCTTGGAACTATTCTGTGTGGGGATTACCTCACTTCAGGGTACGACCTTGATAGTTATGTGCATCTGGTGACCGATCTTCGAGGACCTTAATGGAAACACCCCTCTCCAGTGATGACAGTGGCAGACTACATTTGTTGGCAAACCCACTCGCATCCGAGGGTCCATTGGGAACTCGCATAGGATGGCCTGGTTCTCTCATAAGAATTCAGTTAAAGCAAACTGTTCGTATGACGATAGTATTGTACCCTTCGGGATGAATGTACTATTGTTTCTCGATTCAGTGCTTGAAGCTGGAGACTTGTGAGGGATGCTTGTTTTTTCGGACTCAACTGAGACCTCCCTGAGTAGTACATAATGCCAAACCGATTTCCTGATTTGGTCATGAGCCATTTCTCGGAGATGGTGAACGTATTATTGCTATTCGGCTTTGAGAGTCCGTGATGTTGACCCGAGTAGCACACCCGTGAGATTGGGAGGGGTTTACAGGTTTGCAAGAACCCTGGTACCTTCAGCATACCCACTTTGCCTTTGGTTCAGTTTTGTGATCTGGATTTCTGTTCTTAAGTTATGGACCCCGGATCAGAGGGATGATTATTGTGATATCTGGATTTTGAGACCGTGTACCAACACATGATTATATGATTGGCACATCACAGACACTTCACTGATCACATGCCTTGCCTTGCATAAGCATCATATCATCATTAATCATTTGTGTTTCTTTTATTCTTAGGGTTTGCATTATTCCCGGTTCCTGGTCATATCTTTGCTTCAGAATGGAAGACGTCAGAAAGAAGAATATTTTCTACAAGTTTTTTGATACCAAGGTTGACTTGCTCAAGCAGATGGTGTCTCTCATTACCCCGGGTCACTTGGATTTCTTCAAACAGCGGTATGGTGATATTTTGGATATGGTTTTCAGCTTGGATAGTTCGCAGAAGAGTGCCATTCATACTTTGTTACAGTACTATGATCCTAGACTCCGATGTTTCACATTTCCGGATTTCCAGCTAGGTCCGTTGCTAGAAGAGTATGTTGAGATTCTAAGACTACCGATTCAGGATCAGATTCCGTTCAATTCAGAGATGACAAGACCAACTCACACCGACATTGCTAAGGCTCTTTATTTGAGCCCATCAGAAGTATCTGCTAATCTGGTTTCCACCAAGGCCGGGGTGCTTGGTTTTCCCTTAGAGTTTCTGGTCGGAAAAGCTGAAGAGTGTGCCGTGGAAAAGCAGTGGGATTCAGTTTGCGCTATCTTGGCATTATCTGTGTACGGGATAGTTTTGTTTGCTGATATGGACAAGTTTGTGGACATAAATGCAATTCATTTGTTTGTGTTGAAGAATCCGATACCTACTCTCCTAGGTGACTTGTATTATTCGGTGCATTATAGGAATGAGAAGAGACGAGGTGGCTTGGTTAGATGTTGTGCTCAGTTGTTCTACACTTGGTTTATGAGGCACATCCCTATTGCTGGAGTGTTTAGGGATCCCAATGTAATATGGTCGCAGAAGCTCAACACGTTGACTGCCAAAGACATCAGATGGTTCACTTTGAGGTTAAAAGGGAAAGAGCTCATCTCTAGTTGCGGAAAGTATCCTAATGTTCCCCTCTTAGGAGTAGCAGGTTGCATTAACTACAACCCCATACTCTTGAGAAGACAATTAGGGTATGCTTTGAAGAATGTTCCCAAGGATTCAGAGTTGGATCAGACTTTCTATTTTCCTATGAAGGATAATCTCTCATTGGTGCGGGAGGCTGCAGGTGCTTGGAAAACAGTTATTAAGAAGGGTATAGATCGTTTGGGTAGGAGCAACAACCAAATGTTTCCCGAGTTTGAAGCGTGGGTAAGAGAAAAAGCTCAAGTGACTCTAATCCCTTTCTCTGCACCGTTACCACCACCTACTACGGTGCCCTTGGAGGAATATCAGAAATTGGAAGCTTTGGTTAAGCAATTGAGGTTTGAAAATCAAGAGGCTATTAATTCTTGTCAAGCGCTGATGATCCAGAACCGTCAATTGAAAGATAGAGCTGAGCAAGCCGAAGAGATAGTCCGTCTTAGGCAGAAGGACTTTGAAGATAGAGAGCTCTATTTCCGAAAGAAAGGTTTGGCTGAGACTCATATGACGGCCCAGCGCCGAAGAGAGAAGAAGGATCTTAGTGAAGCCAATGAAGCTGTTACTTTATAGCAAGAGAAATGGGACGAAAATCTGAAGAAACAAAAGGAGTTAGACGCCAAGCACAAGCAGGAAGTCAAAAGTCTTCAGGATTCTTTAGATGGGCAGAAAGAACTTCTCAGGAAAGCTTATTATCAAGAGGAGGATCGTATCCGGCGCGTAACAGAAAGTCAGCGGGCGCTGAAGGAAGCTCAAAAGGAGATTGAAGACTTGAGGTTGAGAGCTGATGTGAAAAGGTCGAAGGCCGATTCAAGTCAAAGCAAGGATAATGAAGCAGCATTTCTACAGCATATCGAGGAGTTGCACGCTTCTTCTGATAAGAGGGACCTCCTCATTCAGAAGCTCATCCAGGAGCCCAGTCATCCAGATGTGGTTCAGCTGTTCCAGAGCGTCAAATGCCTTAGCTGGAGATTGAAAGATATAGAGTTCCCTAGTGTGTAATTTCATATTGTTGTACTTGGATTACCCATAGGCTTGTTATGGGATTCCTAATATGTGATGTACTTTTGTTATTGTGATTGGCACCCTTCGGGGACTTTGTATTTTCAAACTCCAGTTTATATGATTGAGTTGTTCCGGGTTTCTTGGTTGTTATTTGCACCGACACGGGGTAATGAGCACCAATTCTTCACAGCCGTTATTATGTCTGAATATCATTTGGGTCTTCTTCCCAATTCTTATCTTCTTAATGCCAGGACCGGATACGGGAAAATACTCGGGAATAAAAGGAACACATTGCATTGCATACGCATCATTTGCATTTTGTCTTTGTCTTTGCAGGTTTTTCTTCGAGGTGTCTAATTTATCTGTGTTCATCAGGCAAAGATTGCGAGGGCCGCCAAGACCCGGTACATACGACAGAATATTCCTCATCGGTACGCGACCCGCAGTAATCAAAGAACAGCGATGGACGCCATGCAGACAGAACTCAACGATGTCCGTACCAAGATGGCAGAATTTATGACTCTGATGCAGGGGATGGCCCAGGGGCAACAGGAGCTGAGAAATGCAGTTCAAGGGTTAACTCCTCCTAACACTAATGTTCAGGCAACTACTCCCGGCGGACAAGGGGGTCCTCCCAACACTAACAACGGTACAGGTGGACCTCATGTTCCAGATCCATCTATGGCTGCGTATGTTCCTGTGCAGGACAGGCAGGAAAACCAATTCCAGTACTTCAACAATGATTTGGGTTTCGGCGGTGATGGAAATCTCAACGACTTCTTGGCGCTTGCAGAGAAGGTCAAGGCCTTAGAATGCAAGGACACTTTGGGAATCGACGTGTCAGATATGGGTTTAGTACCTGGGGTGGTCATTCCACACAAGTTCAGGCCACCAGCATTTGATAAATACAACGGCAACTCTTGCCCGAAAACTCACTTACAGGCCTTCTACAGGAAGATTGCGGCTCACACGCGAGACGAGAAACTATGGATGTACTATTTCCAGGATAGCCTTTCTGGAGGATCCTTGGAGTGGTACATGAAGTTGGAAAGAAGTTCTATCAGAAGCTGGAAGGATTTGGGAGAGGCCTTCCTCAGACAATATCAATACAACATTGATATGGCACCTAGCCGTACTCAGCTCCAGAGCTTGACACAGAGGAGCTCGGAGAGCTTCAAAGACTATGCACAGAGGTGGCGTGAGGTGGCCGCCCGAGTGCAACCTCCTTTATTGGAAAGAGAGATGGTCGATCTTTTCCTGAATACCCTCCCAGGGCATTTCATGGAAAGGTTGGCTGGTTGTTCCTCAAGTGGTTTTTCGGACATTATCCTGACTGGAGAAAGAATCGAAAGCTGGCTCAAACAAGGGAAGATTCAAAATGGAAGCGCTTCAGCGTCTGGTATCAAGAAACCTTTTGTGAAAAGGAGGGAAGGAGAAACAGGAGCAGTATACGCCCAGAGGGGAATGGTTCACCAAGGATATTATCAACAAGTGGCCCCCGTCACTATTTCAACTCCTCCAGTTCAACAACGGGTTCAGCCTCCACAGCCGCAACGCTCACAGGGGTATCAGCCAAGACCCCCTCGTCCATACTACCCTCAGAAGCCGAGAGATAGACATTTTGAAGCTCCACCAATGTCTTACTCCCAACTGTTGAAGAATCTCTTGCAGCTTCAAATGATTCAGCTCCGGACCTTGCAACCTCCGAAGCCAGGCCAAATTCCTGAAGGTTATGACTCGAATGCTAGATGCGAGTTTCATTCTGGAGCTCCCGGCCATAGCACTGAGAATTGTAAAGCGTTGAAGCATGCTGTTCAGGACTTGTTGGATTCTAAAGCGATCAATTTCGCTCCTTCTCCTAATGTGCTGGAAAATCCTATGCCTCATCACAGGGGCACGGTTGGTGCAATTGGTGAAGGGGAGAAATTGAATCTGGTGGATGATGTAGATGACTTGAAGACTTCTTTGGTTGCTATCAAGGTTTGTTTGTTGAAGAAAGGCATTTCCCCCGGATGCAATGATGATTGTTCAGAATGCACAGAAGCTACCAACGGTTGTAAACGATTGAAGGCCGGAATTCAAGGCATGATTGATGAAGGAGTGCTGCAATTTGACAAGATTGTGAAAGAAAGTGAAGTATCTACGGTGACTATCTTTTATGATCCATCCCAAGTTCCTTCGCATGCTAGAGTGGCACCAATAACCATTACAACTGCTGGACCCATAACGTACCAAAGTGACAGAGCAGTTCCTTGGCATTACGGTGGTGAAGTGTATTACAACGGACAGAGGCAAGAATTGGCCACGACTAGTATAACCCCAGTTCAAGTAGAGAATGTTGGAGTAGGGGGTTTTACTCGAAGTGGAAGATTGTTTGCGCCTGAAGCATTGAGAAACAATGTGATACCACCTAGAGATACTGCCGAAGCCCAAGCAAGAGCCAGAGGGAAGCAACCTGTAGTTGTCAATGATCCAATTCCATCAGCTGATCCAGATCTCACCTTTGATAAGGAAGCTGAAGAATTCCTGAGGATCATCAAGAAGAGTGACTATAAGATTGTAGACCATTTGCAGCAGACGCCGTCAAGGATCTCCATCTTATCATTACTCATGTGCTCGGATTCTCACAGGAAGGCCCTTTTAAATATTCTGAATAAGGCATACGTGCCTCAGGATATTTCCGTGAACCAGTTAGAAACGGTGGTGTCCAGCGTTAATGCCAGTCATGGATTGGGTTTCACAGACTTGGATTTGACTTCTGATGGGCGTGCTCACAATCGGGCATTGCATATCACTCTTGAATGTAAAGGTGCAGTACTCTCCCACGTGCTGGTGGATACTGGATCATCTCTGAACGTCTTTCCTAAGAAGGCATTGATGAAGCTAGACTATGATGGGGTGGTGCTAAGGCCCAGTGATCTAGTAGTCCGAGCGTTTGATGGATCAAGAAGATCGGTATTTGGAGAGGTGGAGTTACCTATCAAGGTAGGTCCACAAGTCTTCAATACCACGTTTTACGTGATGGATATCCAGCCGGCATATAGTTGTTTACTTGGAAGGCCTTGGATACACTCGGCAGGAGCGGTTTCTTCTACACTTCATCAAAAATTAAAGTTCGTCTGGGAAGGTCAAGTTGTGACAGTCAGCGGGGAAGAAGATATTTTCGTTAGTCATCTCGCCTCATTCAAATATGTGGAGATGGATGGCGAAATAGTCGAGACCCCTTGTCAAGCTTTTGAGCCTTTAAAGTCTGAGCAAGCATCTGCAGTAGCAGCTTCTCCTGAAGAACCGAAGAAGGTAGTTTCCATAGCTTCCTATAAACAAGCGCGTGAATTGGTAGAATCCGGAATCCGAGAAGGCTGGGGCAGCCCGGTAGAAGTGCTAGAGAAGAAAGACATGTTCGGGATTGGCTATCACCCTGGAAGATCTTCGTCGGAATCAAGTGCTAAAGATTGTCAGAGCCCAGTTACTTTCACAAGTGCGGGAGTGGTAAACTACGAGAACATCAGTGCTGTACAGGATGACATCGTCGATAGTGATTGTGACTTAGATGAATGGATCAGGCCTGCCGCTCCAGGAACTCAACTTAGCAACTGGACATCGGAAAGGCTTATTTCGGTCACTTCCTTCAAAGAGTAATAATGTTTTGTTTCTATTTTTTCCTGTACTAAAGCACTATGTCTTACCCGGGGCATAGTGGCTCTTTGTAAGGGTTCATTTGTTCATTAACGCAATCATTAATAAAATTGACATTTCACATTCATTCATGTTGTTCTCTGTCTTTCGTTTTTTACTTTTGTTTTTCAAAAAGAAAGAAAAGTTTTAAAGTGGCAATGTTTCTCATTTTCTCAAGTTGTTGCTAAAGCCTTGCATGAATCATCATTCATGCAGGTGCTCGTCACCGGATCTTATCAATGACGACCCTGTTATGGCTAAGTATGACTTCGACAATCCGATTTATCAAGCCGATGAGGAAGGTGAAGAGGATTGTGATTTACCCGAAGAATTGGCCAGACTGCTCAAACAGGAAGAGAAGATGATTCAGCCGCACGAGGAAGATGTTGAAGTGATAAACCTGGGTACTGAAGAGGACAAGAAAGAAGTCAAGATCGGAGCTGCATTGGAAGAATCTGTCAAGACTCGTTTGATGGCTATGCTTCGAGAATACGTTGACGTCTTCGCATGGTCTTACCAAGATATGCCGGGTTTAGATACTGACATCGTGGTACACAAACTACCTCTCAGAGAAGGTTGTCCTCCGGTAAAGCAGAAGTTGAGGCGCACACGTCCAGACATGGCAATCAAAATAAAAGAAGAAGTGCAAAAACAGTTTGATGCTGGTTTCTTGGCCGTGACCAGTTATCCTCCGTGGGTTGCCAACATTGTGCCGGTTCCTAAAAAAGATGGCAAAGTCAGAATGTGTGTGGATTACAGGGATTTGAACAGGGCTAGCCCCAAAGATGATTTCCCTCTGCCTCATATAGATGTACTTGTCGATAATACTGCTCAGTTTTCCGTGTTCTCTTTCATGGACGGATTCTCAGGCTATAATCAAATCAAGATGGCTCCCGAGGATATGGAAAAGACAACTTTCATCACCCCTTGGGGCACATTTTGTTACAAGGTCATGCCGTTTGGTTTAAAGAATGCAGGAGCTACCTACCAACGGGCAATGGTGACGTTGTTTCATGACATGATCCATCATGAAATTGAGGTTTATGTTGATGACATGATAGCAAAGTCCCAGACGGAAGAAGAACACTTGGTCAACCTAGCAAAATTGTTTGACAGGCTTCGAAAGTTCAGACTGAGGTTAAATCCGAATAAATGCACCTTCGGGGTTCGTTCTGGCAAGTTGCTCGGCTTCATTGTTAGTGAACGAGGAATTGAGGTTGATCCGGCCAAAGTGAAAGCAATCCAGGAAATGCCTGAGCCAAAGACTGAAAAACAAGTGCGTGGCTTCTTGGGGAGACTAAACTACATTGCGCGGTTTATTTCTCACCTAACGGCCACATGCGAGCCCATCTTCAAGCTTCTGAGGAAGAATCAGGCCATTAAATGGAATGAAGACTGTCAGCGAGCCTTTGACCGAATCAAAGAATACTTGTTGGAACCACCAATTCTTATGCCTCCAGTGCCAGGGAGACCTCTGATTATGTATCTCACTGTGCTGGAAGGATCGATGGGATGTGTACTGGGTCAGCAGGACGAGTCTGGTCGAAAAGAGCATGCCATTTATTACCTTAGCAAAAAGTTTACCGATTGTGAGACACGATACTCACTACTCGAGAAAACTTGCTGCGCTTTGGCATGGGCTGCTCGCCGACTAAGACAGTACATGCTGACTCACACTACTCTCCTAATTTCCAAGATGGATCCTGTAAAATACATCTTTGAGAAGCCGGCTTTGACTGGAAGAGTGGCCCGTTGGCAAATGATACTCACGGAGTATGACATACAATACACTTCACAAAAAGCAATCAAGGGGAGTGTGTTGTCAGAATACTTGGCCCAGCAGCCGATTGATGATTATCAACCCATGAGGTTTGAGTTTCCGGATGAGGACATCATGTTCCTCAAGTCGAAAGACCATGAAGAACCACTTCCGGAGGAGGGGCCTGACCCTGAATCCAAATGGAAGTTGATGTTTGACGGAGCTGTAAACATGAATGGGAGTGGAGTAGGCGCTGTTATTATCTCCCCAGAAGGAGTCCACACACCTCTCGCCGCTCGGTTGACCTTCGAGTGCACTAATAACGAAGCAGAGTATGAAGCATGCATCATGGGGATCGAAGAGGCAATAGACTTGCGAGTCAAGAACCTTGAGATCTTCGGAGATTCTGCTTTGGTGGTTAATCAGGTCAATGGCAAATGGCTAGTTCATCAAGCTCGTTTGATTCCTTACCGTGATTACGTCAGGAGGCTGTTAACTTTCTTTACCAAAGTAAAGCTGAGCTATGTTCCTAGGGACGAAAACCAGTTCGCCGATGCTCTCGCAACTTTATCATCCATGATTAAAGTTTGCCGAGAGAATTTCGTGCCTCGAATTTCGATCTCTCGCCTTGAAAGACCTGCTTATGTTTTTGCCGTTGGTAACGATGGAGATGACAAACCTTGGTACCACGACATCAAACAATTCCTGAAAGCTCAAGAATACCCGGCTGGGGCATCCAGTAAAGATAAGAAAACTCTTAGGAGACTGGCGGGAGGTTTCTTCTTGAATCAAGATGGTGTGTTGTACAAACGGAACTTTGACATGGTGCTGCTTAGATGTGTGGACAGACACGAGGCAGACATGTTAATGCAGGAGGTTCACGAAGGCTCCTTTGGTACCCATGCTGGAGGACATGCCATGGCCAAGAAATTATTGAGATCGGGATACTATTGGATTACCATGGAGTCTGATTGTTGCAAATACTCCCGCAAATGCCATAAGTGTCAAATTTATGCCGACAAGGTCCATGTGCCTCCGAATCTGTTGAGTGTCATGTCTTCACCGTGGCCATTCGCTATGTGGGGCATCGATATGATTGGAAAGATTGAGCCAACAGCTTCTAATGGGCATCGCTTCATCCTAGTTGCTATTGATTATTTCACGAAGTGGGTTGAAGCAGCTTCCTACACCAATGTCACCAAACAAGTGGTTGCTCGGTTTATTAAGCGGGACATCATCTGCCGGTATGGAGTCCCTGAAAGGATCATTACTGATAATGGTTCCAATCTCAACAACAAAATGATGGCTGACTTGTGTCGAGACTTCAAAATAGAACACCACAACTCTTCTCCATATCGTCCGAAGATGAATGGCGCTGTTGAGGCGGCTAATAAAAACATCAAGAAGATTGTTCAGAAGATGGTTGTGACGTACAAAGATTGGCACGAGATGTTACCATTCGCGTTGCATGGGTATAGAACATCAGTACGCACTTCAACTGGGGCAACTCCATTCTCATTGGTGTATGGTATGGAGGCAGTCTTACCAATCGAAGTGGAAATCCCCTCATTGAGGTTGATGATGGATATCAAGCTAGATGAAGCTGAGTGGCTCCGATCCAGATATAATCAATTGAGTCTCATTGAAGAGAAGCGTCTAGCAGCTGTATGCCATGGACAGTTGTATCAGCGACGAATGAAGCAAGCTTTTGACAAGAAGGTGCGACCACAGAGGTACATGCCAGGAGATTTAGTGCTGAAAAGGATTCTTCCTCCTCTCAACGATCACAGGGGCAAGTGGACACCCAACTATGAAGGACCGTTCGTGGTTAAAAAGGTTTTCTCAGGCGGAGCCTTAATGCTGACAACCATGGACGGAGAAGACTTTCCATCCCCTGTCAACGCAGACGCAGTAAGAAAATACTTCGTATAAAAAGGACCCGCTGGATAAAAACAGAATAAAGATCCAGGCAAAAATGGGCATCCCGGCGAGCCAAAACCAGAATAAAAGGCTCGGGCAAAAGTTAGGGAAATATTGGGAAAAATTGTACACCCGCTGAGTTGAAAAGCCACATCGGACAACTCAGGCAAGAAAGGGTATCCCGGTGGATTGAAAACCTGAAAGGGCGATCCACGCAAAAGAGGGATTAACACGAACGACTGCGATCTGCGAGATCCATGACCTACCTACAGTTGAGGCTATTCTTAAGGGTTGAAGATCAGTTCACTTACTTTTTCTCAAGAGGCAGAAGAGCAGAGCGTCTTGAAGACATACGAGTCATAACCGGGTTGATACTTGATGAGATTCATTTTTCACGTTGCCAATAGGGTAGTTTGTTTTTCTTTTCAGTTGTTCCCTCATTCCAGGGAACTGCTTCCTTTGTATTGCCTATTCAGGGCCACCTTTCCAAATCAATAAGAATTCAATTTCAGTCAATTGACTATCTTGCTTCTTTGTTTTTTACTTTTTTCATCTAGCATTGATTGACTGTGAAAGCGTCTAGCAAATGGTAACTTGCATTGTGTTATGAACATTTGAATGCTTTTCTAACTCGTGCAGGAGAATAGAAACATTTAATTCAACTCTGAAAGGGTGCTGAGATACCTAGACAATGGTTCATGCTATGAGCCTGGGGCAAGCAGGTCCCAAACTAATTCTCTATGTTGTAGGTACTATCGATGGTGTTCATGCAGGTACAGGTACTGGTGTTGCTAACAGAGCTAAAAGATCACTATCCAGGATGGGCATTCCCATTTGTTTGAGCAGAAACAAATGTCTCCCAGGGTGTTTCCAATTATCCCCAGCCATGTGCAAGTTGAAATTTCACCCAACAAGGTAGCAGAAAGTGGGTGCAATCCCCAAGCATAAGGTTTCCCTTTAGACAGGGGCAATTATCAGCAGTATAAGGAGTGTTTTGCCTCCCCAGCAGTTACTTCCTCAGCAGTGTCATGCCTTGGTTTCCCAGCCAATTCAGGAAGTCTTCACTTCCCCACCAGAGTTCAAAAAGGGTCCATCTCCAGCAGGGTCTTGGCGCTCCAATCTCAAAGTCCAATTTATTTTTGGCAGTGGCGGCTATTCGGAGCCAGTGAATTATTAACAACTTCCCCCGCAGAGTTGTTTCCTCCTCATCAGGATGAACTAGATCAATGCAGTGATCATCGCTCCTTCCCCGCCAAGTTATATGGAATTACCTGCAGTCCCCTTATCAGGAGATCTTCTTTGCATTTTCATTCGCATAATCATCATTACACTTGCATCCTCCAAAGCGTAGCATTTCCATCATCATATAGCATTACGCCATAAATTCAAACATATGCATGCCAGCATGGGCCAGTCTTGAGGTATTACATACGACATATAACATCTTCTCTACCTGAAGTACTCCGCACAGAGGATACCAATATCATTTTTCAGACATCCTTGTCTTTTCAAGTCAATGTTGGTCACCCAGTCCGCGTCTTGTTTGGTACAACAGTCGCGTCGCAGGTTCTCGTTTTGTACAACGATCCCGTTCCATCTTGTCCTTTTTTCTTTGTATTTGGTTATCAGTCGAGGCTGGTATACCTTCGCGTCTCCATTCGAGGATGGTTTCGTGTTAGATCCGAGGATCTTTTGGATTTGTCATTCGAGGATGGCATTTCTTTTCTTCAAGTCCTTCCGAGGTTGGTCTTGTTGTTGTGGCTATTATTCGAGGATAGTAGTTCACTTTTTGAGCTTATTGATCGAGGTCAGTTTGTCTCTTTTGCAAAGTCTGTCCGAGGTCAGCTTTGTGTTTGGTTATCAGTCGAGGCTGGTATACCTTTGCGGCTCCATTTGAGGATGGTTTCGTGTTAGATCCGAGGATCTTTTGATTTGTCATTCGAGGATGGCATTTCTTTTCTTCAAGTCCTTCTGCGGTTGGTCTTGTTGTTGTGACTATTATTCGAGGATAGTAGTTCACATTTTGAGCTTATTGATCGAGGTCAGTTTGTCTCATTTGCAAAGTCTGTCCGAGGTCAGCTTTGTGTGTGGTTATCAGTCGAGGCTGGTATACCTTCGCGTCTCCATTCGAGGATGGTTTCGTGTTAGATCCGAGGATCTTTTGGATTTGTCATTCGAGGATGGCATTTCTTTTCTTCAAGTCCTTCCGAGGTTGGTCTTGTTGTTGTGGCTATTATTCGAGGATAGTAGTTCACTTTTTGAGCTTATTGATCGAGGTCAGTTTGTCTCTTTTGCAAAGTCTGTCCGAGGTCAGCTTTGTGTTTGGTTATCAGTCGAGGCTGGTATACCTTTGCGGCTCCATTTGAGGATGGTTTCGTGTTAGATCCGAGGATCTTTTGATTTGTCATTCGAGGATGGCATTTCTTTTCTTCAAGTCCTTCTGCGGTTGGTCTTGTTGTTGTGACTATTATTCGAGGATAGTAGTTCACATTTTGAGCTTATTGATCGAGGTCAGTTTGTCTCTTTTGCAAAGTCTGTCTGAGGTCAGCTTTGTGTTTGGTTATCAGTCGAGGCTGGTATACCTTTGCGTCTCCATTCGAGGATGGTTTCGTGTTAGATCCGAGGATCTTTTGATTTGTCATTCGAGGATGGCATTCTTTTCTTCAAGTCCTTCTGCGGTTGGTCTTGTTGTTATGGCTATTATTCGAGGATAGTAGTTCACTTTTTGAGCTTATTGATCGAGGTCAGTTTGTCTCTTTTGCAAAGTCTGTCCGAGGTCAGTCTTTGTTGTTGATGGTTATCGCCTGCGGCCGGTATACCATTGTGTTTCTACTCGAGGAGGGTTTTAGTACTGGATCCGAGGATCCCGTGTGAGTGGTCATTCGAGGATGGCATTCTTCCCAGCATTATTTCCACCTGTTTCTATTTTTCCGCTACCTATTCGGAGGTCAAGATCAGAAATATATAAATAAATAAATGGGCAGATGGCATTTCCATTACCCTCCTGAGTTCAAATTTTCAGGTTTTATTTGAGTATTCAATCACTCCATACCTTGAACGTCTAAAAGCTGTTGCAATTATCCGTTCAGGTCTGCAGTTGATTGAATAGGGGCAGCTGTAATACCTCAAAATTTGCCCTCTCATTTCCTCAACATTTTGCATAGCATTTTGCATATATGGATTCATAAATAACCAAAAAAATTGCATCATATATAGCATAGCCGAGGCGTGGGTATGTGATCAATGATCGGAGCAACCGAAAGTTATGAAGAGGCTACCGAAGGGCCACAAAGCTTCTCAACCTTGTGCAAAGGGTTCACAATATCCCACAAGTCTTCACTTAAAGCCACAAGTCATGGAAAGTTTTGGTTTGATTGAAGGAGGCAAGCAGTGCAATACTTCTTGAGGGAAAAGAGCCGAATTAGGGTTTCATTTCTACAGGGCTTCTACATAAATTTTTGATTCGAAGTGGATTTCTTTGACTTATATATGATGTCAAGTGCCTAGGGTTCAAATCTCGTCCACAAGTTCATTTTGGAAGGGGTTCGACTGGCCGGACGGCGGAAAATCGAGGAATTGGAGAAAAGGCAATCGGGCTAGGTAAAAAGGGTCGACTCCGGACTTTTAAGATCGAGATCGTGAAATTAGGGTTACAATTATCCTATGGTTCAAATTTGGTCAAAAAAAACGATGGAGGAATCATGAAAAAAAAATCAAAAGAAAAATCATTTGAAAAGTTAGTTGGTTTTGCATTTCCCTCCACTTTTCCTTCCACTTTCTTTCCACACTTCCTTTCATTCTTTCCATCTCATTTTTCCATTTCAATTCCACTCCATTTCCCTTGGAAGCTTCCACCACCTTCCACCATCTTCTAGAGTGTTCCAAGGAATATTCCAAGGAATATTCCAAGGAATATTCCAAGGAATATTCCCTTTTCCAACCCTAACCCTAACTAACTCCCAAACCTAATTTTGGATCCCAAACCTAATTTTTGGGCCCCAAACCCAAACCTAGCTCCAAGCCTAAGCTCTATTTAAGCCATTTTCATCCAAACCAAAGAGGTTCCCACAATTCCAAATTTTTCACTTCTTTCATAATCACTTTTTCTCTCTCACTTTTCCTCCATTTTCCCTCCTTTCACCAAAGCTTTTTCAAATAAGCTCTTCAAGTTTCACATTGAAACTTGAAGATCTTGAAGCTTAAGCCTCAACCTCCATTGATCTTGTGGATTGTGGAAGAAGAAGCTACTGAATTTTGTGAGGATTATCGACTTATCGGAAGCACACGAAGATTCAATCTCAAGAACGCATTTATTTTGCGATTTCTCGGTTTTCGGTTTTCTCTTCGATTCAAGCTTCGATACTTGCAACAATCACCGAAGCACTCCTCCGCTTCGTAGGTTGGTGATCTTAATCACTTCTTCTTTAAGTTATTCTCTTCATCTCGCCGTTTCGGCATTCTTTAATTGCTTTTTTCGCTTTGCTTGAAATCGTTTCGTTTCGGTTATGTTTGCTTGTGATTTGTGATTTTTGTTGAATTAGTATTTTTAAGGTGTTAATAGATATAGGTTCTACCATGTGTAAATAAGCTCCGAATAAGTAGAAATTAGTGGTAGCATGTTCCTAGGTATGTTAGGATTGGTTAGAAGCAAGATTGTGGCCAAAAGCACTTATTTCAAAAGCTTTTTTTCAATTCTGTTCAGTGTTAACCGGTTAACGCATGGGGTTAACCGGTTAACGCGTGCGTTTTTGGCCAAATTGCTTCTGTTTTAGGTCTGTTAACCGGTTAACCCATACGGTTAACCGGTTAACGCTGATGATTTTTGTGTTTTTGGATTCTTTGATTGCTTAGCCCTAAGTCCTAGTGCCTCTAATGTTCATACATGTTTAGGTAGTGATTTTAGGGAATTTTTGGATCCATTTCCAGTAGCTAGTTCCCCCATTTCGAGTCGTTTCGACACGATTCCGTTCATGTTGCGTTTTATGCGTTTTTGTGTTTCTTTGGGCATGCCTTGATTTCTTGCATTTTGTTGCTATGTTCATATATCATTTGGCATATAATAATCATGTTGCATTCTGTTTTATATGTGGCATTGCATTAAATCATTTTTTCGTTTCCATTATGTCAAGATATGTTGCATTTCGCATAATCATGTATGTATGTGCATTTGTTGCATTTTGTTGCATACTTTGTCATATCATATGCATCAATTCAATTCTGAATTTTGCATTGAGTTTAGTGTGTTTGTTGAACCATCATATTGCATGTTCATAATCAATCATCATCATGTTCATATGCATGTTCATGTACCTCATTTTTGCATTACTTGTTGCATAATTAACCATATGATGCATGCTTGCATAATCATAAAAAATGTTCATGTTCTTGCATTTATAGATGTTGATCCATGTTTAAATGTTTGTTCATGTGGAAATTAGTGTATGTTTCATTGAGTTTGTGCATAAAAAATGAAAATAATCAATTCTGGATTTTACATTTCATAGCTGTTGTTTTGCATAGGTGCTGTAAAATGTGTGCTGTTTGTTATGTGTGCATGCTGCATTTGACCTTTTACACCTACTTTTTCATGCTGCATGCTGGCTGTAAAAAGCTGGTTTGTGTTAGGCTTAGTTTCATGGCTGTTTGTGTAATAGGGGCTGTAATAGGTGCTGTATTTTGGTTTTAGCATTTTTCTAGTTCCCTTAGGATTAAAATAGGGTCTAGTTTAGGTCTAAGGTGCCTTAGAATTTAATTAGGATTTAATCAATGTATGTTTGCCTTATTCTTTTTAATAAAAATGTGCATTAACACTTGTTTTGCAGTGGGGAAGATTGAGGTAAGTTTACTTCACTTTATCCTTTATTTTTTATGCATTTCTTTTAGGCTTTTTAATTCATTTTTCCTTCCATATTTGTGATTGGTAGGATTCCCCATTGTTAGGACCAACTTATCTTCCTTAGGAAGTAAGTTGCATCCTTTTTTCCTTTTTTCTTTTCCTTTTTATCTTTAGGATTAGAAAAACCTCACTAACCATTAGGATCTCCCTTTGTGCATAATAAATAACCTAGGGTTGTGTCTTAGTTCCCCTTAGTTTTTGTTCCTTTTCCAATTTGAGTCATTCTTTCTCATCTCATAAAGAAAAGCAAAAAACATTTAATAAAAGCCGAACAATCTTGTACGACACGAGACTTTGTTGCGGAGTGTTTATACGCGTCCTGTTTCGGGGCGAGGTGTAAATACTTCCCGCGATGGATAGGTCTTAGTACAAGACAGTTCACAAACAAATTCAAAAACACTTCTTTTAAAAGCCAAAAACAAACAATAACCGACTATCCTGCGGGAACTTCTCTCTCATCTCATTCATTCACAACGCGAACTCGCGACTACTTGTCTCGCATGCAAGACGGTTAACGCACTCGTGCCAGACGAGCCTGCAACACCTGAGCATAGACATACGCAGTTCCAGCTGTAAAAAACACAAACAAATAGTTCCCTCCTAGGTTAGGCGAACTACGTCGACTCTGATCCTCATTATCCCGATGAGGTACGTAGGCAGCGGGGTAGGGCCCGTTCGAGCACATTCTTTATTTTCCCTACATTTCCCTCTTTTATTCTCATTTTCTTATTTCAGTTCATTTCTCATTTTCCATTCCCTTTATTCCAGTAGCGGTTTTATTCAGCAGCATTCGTATTTTCTCACCCTTTGAAACAAGCAAGCAAGCGTGGATCCCGTCGGGTACGACGGACGATCTGGGGTGCTAATACCTTCCCAGTTCGTAACCGACTCCCGAACTCAGATCTTTGGTTCGCAAGGCCTTGTCCTTTCCTTCTTCCTCAGGTTTGTGCAACATTACCTTTCCCATTCCTTTGGGATAAAAATGTCTGGCTGGCGACTCTAACCTTTCCGCGCCACTTTCGCGTTTGTACTAGGATGAAAATCCCGGGAGCGACAACAGTATATAATCATAACATAGCCTAATTAAAACTAGAAGGTCTTATTTGGTGGGATCCTCTTGGTTTGGGTAGACCTTCTGGTTGTAGGACCAATCATATTCTTTGAAGTAGACAGTCTGTTTATCGGTACTGGTGCTACAAAAGGCCTTCTAACACCAAGTTTTTGAGGCATTTCAGTTGCTTTATCCTTTGAGCATTGTCCAGATACAACCTTTCCTTTAGAAGCCTGAGTTGCATTCATGTATGCATGTGTTCCTGAGTTCTGAGTTGTTGCCACTTGAGATGTTGGAGCATAACCTTATGTTGCCTTACTTGCATTGGCCTGATTTGTATTGGCCTGACTTGCATTGGCCTGACTTGCATTGGTCCGACTTGTATTGGATTGACTTGCATTGGCATGACTTGTATTGGCTTGACTTGCATTGGCGTGACTTGCATTGGCCTGAGATGATGAAGCTTCAATAGCTGCAGGTCTGACCTTGCAGGTTAATTTGTTATATCTTGCCTTCTTGCACCTGGAGTACTTAACTATAAAACATATTCTTCTCATTTTCTTTTCACTCCCATCAATCTCCCCTTGCTCAAGATTTCTCCTTTTCTTTGGTCTCCCAGGCATCTTCCTATACTTAGGTGGCAACACATCTAGATATGGAGTCTTGACCCACAAATTAGATCCATTCACAAGGTAAAGAACATGCTTGTATACTTCCTTGTATGTAGAGATCCTGTAATAATCTGGAGTAAAATCATCAACTTTAAAATTCCTACTCTTCATGTATGACATAGCATGGATACATGGAAGTCCTGTCAGATTCCATCTTCTGCAGGAGCAATGGTAATCCTTCAAATTCAAAGTGAATGTATCAGCTGGATTTTCCAAATTCCTTACTTCAAACATGTGCTCATCTGATATTCTACAATAACAAAAATAATTGATATCAACAACCATACTACCAATACTATCAATTGATATAAAACTGTGTGCATACCCGACAAGCCATAAGTTTGTAAAATTTCTAGTAATCTCAAGTTTCTTTCTAATGTTGGGCAAAATCTCATTACCAGATACATCTTGGAACCTCATTCTATTCTTTTCCCATCTCTCTATAATGTATGTTCTGATCTCCTCAAGCATTGTCACAAGTGGTTTTCCTCTGGAGTCAAGAATGACACTGTTAAAGGACTCAGACATGTTGTTCAACACAACATCACACTTATTGGTTGTCCTAAAGTATGATCTACTCCAAAATCTTAGGGGTGTCTTCATCATATGAAGATATGCTTCTTCATTTTCCAATCTCATTCTCCTCATTTCTTTTTCCCATGCTTGAGCATATGTTGACTTTGCAGCCCTCCGGATAATCTCCTTCAATAGCTTACCATGAAATATTTTCCTAAAATTGTTAATCAAATGTCTAACACAAAAACATTGTTCAACATTGGGCAACAACTCATCCATTGCAGGTAAAAGTCTCTGCAAAAAATTAAATGCAATATTCAATATCAAGTTTACAAAACAGAAAACAATAATATAATGTAATCAAAACAAAACATAAAACAATACCTTTTGGTCTGAAATGAAATTGTATGTTAAACACTCAATAGCACCTCCTAGGCCAACAATCAACAACTCCAAAAACCAAGTCCAACTTTCCTTATTTTCACCTTCCACCACTGCATATTCTATGGGAAACATCTGATCATTAGGATCCCTTCCTATATCTGCTAGAATTTTCCCTTCACAAAGGCCTTTAAAAAAGCAACCATCTAGTCCTATAACATGTCTAAATAGTTTGAAGCTCTTTTTACAAGCTGTATAGCATATGTAGAGCCTATGGAAATATGTTCTTTGTTATGCAACTCCTTATGGAACAGTCTCAACATTCATCTTAACTGTTGACCCTGGATTAACTCTTAGTAGTTCATGACAATAGTCATATATCCTAGTATAATCCCCCATGAAAGGCCCATCAACCTTATCCTTGGAAGTAACTCATACTCTTATGGCCTTAGTTTTATTTACCATCACATCCCACTTTCTTAAAGGCTTTTCTTATATATCCTGCTGAGCTTTAAAAGCTGCCAGAGGTGTTTGAACGCTTGCAGTATCTTCAATTAGGTTCATGGGTTGATCTTCGTCAATTGTATTTATCCTGGGCCCACCATGGCTGGGCATAGGATTCTTTGTGACGCTAGGAGGAGGTGAAAAGTTTAAGGCCTTTGAATCAACTAGATCCTGGATCTTCATGTGCAAAGCTCTGCACTTTTCTGTGGTATGGCCAGGTGCATTAGAATGGAAGGCACATCTGGCATTGACGTCGTAATTCCGTGGAAGGTTCTGAGGATCTGGTGGAGCCAGAGTCCTTAATTCAACAAGATTGAGTTTCAAGAGTTGTGGTAGCAGAGTGGCATAAGGCATTGGGATTTGCTGGAAAGGATGTTGTTGTTGGTTGTTGTTGTTGTTGTTATAGGACCTTTGTTGAGGAAAATGTTGCTGGGGGAACTGTTGTGGTTACGGAGTGTATTGTTGCTGAGGTGGTGGAGTGGGAATTGTGATAGCGAATTAGTTTCACCCGACCTTCGAGGCCCTGCAAAAGGTTTCCTTGTGCTGCTGGAGCTGGCGCCATTATCAGAAATCTTACCCATTTTTAACAAACCCTCAATCCTTTCTCCAGCTATGACCACATCTGCGAAGCTAGTGGAAGAGAAAGCTGCCAGCCTATCAATGTACGTCCCCTGAAGGGTGTTCATAAACATATCTGCCATTTCTCTTTCCAACATTGGAGGTTGAACGGCAGCAGCTAATTGCCTCCATCTCTGAGCATACTCTCTGAAGCTTTCCCATGAGGATTGCGACATACCCATTAGAAGTGTTTTGTTAGAAGCCATGTCTAGATTGTATTGGTATTGGCGTATGAAAGCCTCGGCCAAATCTTTCCAATTTCTGATTGTTGCCCTAGTCAGATGGGAGTACCACTCACGGGATGCCTCGGTCAAGCTATCCTCAAAATAGAACATCCATAGCTTTTCATCCATATTGTAAGCCTTCAATCTTCCCAGAAAGGATTGAAGATGGGTGCGAGGGAAAGATGTACCATTATATCTTTCGAAGCAGGGAGGTTTGAATTTGTGAGGAATTCTTACTCCCTCCACTAGCCCCATATCCATAACATCAAACCCTAAGGAGTTTTGAGACTCCAGAGATCTCAACTTTTTTGCTATCTCGTCCAGCCGACGATCATAGACTTCATCTCCTGCTCCAACTACAATGAATTGTTCCTCCTGAGGGTCCTCTTGCAAGGTACGCCCTCCAGTATTACCCTGGGTATTCCTGATAGCATTAATGTCAGGGTTAAGATGAGGTTCAAACTCCGGGGGATCAGTACGAGGCTGTACATGATCATTGTTGCTAGTACCCCCTGTACTTGGGTGGTTTTCTTCAGGATTTTGCCGCTCGACCAACTCTCTTAATCTTTCTTGGCTTTGGGCCAACCCAGTCATTACTGCCATGAATTGGTTCATCTGAGACCTCATTTCAGTTCTTTCATTTGACATCTGGGTTCTCACGTCAATCATATCTTGCTGAACCTGGTCCATCTGTAAGCTCGAAAGGTTGTTTCTTGTCGGATACCGGTGAACTCTGTTGATGGGGAAGACTCTTCTACGAGCAATGTTTCCTGAAACCACAACAAAGTGAGAAAACAACAAACAAAAAACCTACAAAACAAAGAATGAGATTAGTATGCAATGCATTATGCCTATTTGTCTTCCAAGGGAATCCGATTTGGTTCTTTGGTTTTGACCTTCCAGTCCTCGAGGAATGATGATGTTGAAGAGAAATGAAGCCCACAGAATAACACACAAACCATATATTACAAAATGTAAATATACATAGTTCATGATTACAACAAGTCCCCATGATGGGTCAAAATACAACAAAATCAACAAAAGTACAAACAAAATGAAGTACAAATACAAATAAATCAAACATCCATCCCATAATCATCCTCCCTGACTTCCTTCAGGAGAGCATCAGTCACTGGTCCAACTGGATGCTCTGTGATGGTCCTGATAAGAAGGTTTCTGGTGGAAATAACATTTGTTAACTTCTTATACTTGTCTTGATCTTTGGATCTCTTCAACCTTGCCTGGAGTTTCAATTTAGAGATTTCCTTCTGTGCTGCTAATAAGGCTTCTTGATTCCTCTTCTCATTAGCTTCCAACTGCTCTATCTTAGCCTGTGTCTTCTGATCTTCCTGTGAACGAGCTTCCGTGATTCTGATCCATCTAGCTTGACTCTCTTCCAAGTAGTGCTCAGCTCCGGCCTTATGAATCTAGGCTTCCTTGCAAGCATTCTTCAACACTAACTCCCCTGCTCGGGCCCTTCTGATGTAATCATTCGTCTTCTCAATCTTGGTCATATGCTCGATCCGGAGCTTCTCTAATCTCTCATTGTCCAGACGATTATCATTCCTCTCCCAGAAGGTCTTCTTCAGAGCTTCAGAAAGCTGGGTATTCCTTTCTTTCAACTTCTCAAATTCTTCTAAGCTGACTGTAGCTACATGCTCTACTACTGATGGTCCAGGCACATCCTCCAGGGTGAATGGCATGCGGGTGATTTGTCCTCTGATACGAGACCAATCAATATACTGAGCTGAAGCTATGTTGTTGCACTTGCCAAGAATGGCAGTCCCTTTTGTCTGAATGTTGTCCCAAGCCCAAGCTGCTTGTCGGGAAATGGCATGGTTATGCTGAATGTCATAGTAAAGGGTTTCTGATAAGTTCTGCTCTCTTGGTGGATGTACCAAGGCATACCCTAATTGCCTTTTGAACAACAAATGATTGTAATTTATGCAACCCTTCACTCCAATCAGAGGCACATTGGGGTACTGCCCACAACTAGTGATGATATCTCTGCCCTTGGTGCTCTGAGTGCACCATCTGATGTCTTCTGATGTAAGGGCAATCATTCTTTTAGCCAAGTTTCTTGACTGATGAGGGTTCAAGAAAGCTTCTGACTTTCGCAAGTGCCTTAGTAACCAACAGTAAAAGAGAGGTGCACAACATCTGACTAATCTTCCCCTCTGCTTCTCATTCCTCTGATGCACTGAGTAGTAGAAATCCCCTAGCAAGGTAGGAACTGGATTCTTCAGCAAGAAGAGATGAATATCACTCTTGCTTACAAACTTAGGCTCGTATGCAAACAAGATGATACCATATATGCTAAGGGCCAAGAGAGCACAAACAATTTCCCACTTCCCTGCTGCAGCTTGACTGATGGCCTGAGTAACCAAGAAGTCTATATGGAGGTCTGGGATTCCATCCTTGGTAGTAATATTCTGATCAATGATGGCGGTTTCCAAATACAGAGCCTTAGCTATGTCTTCATTCCTGGGAGCAGTCATCTCATGGTTGAAAGGAATCCCTCTCCTGATGGGGACACCCAACAACATGGAAAACTCCTCTAACAAAGGACCCAACTGAAAGTATGGAAAGGTAAAACATATGAGAGAAGGGTCATAGAACTGAAGGCAAGTGTGGATAATACTCCTCTGTGATGCATCCAAGTCCATGATCATGTCCATAATCCCACCATAATGTTCCCTGAATAAAGGGACATGATCATGAGTGATGAGTGTCTGAATCTGCCTGATGCCTGCCAGAGTGGGCTCAAAGAAATGGTATGTAATGTTGCTCTTCCTGGATGGGTCCATTCTGGTAATGGATGCTGATAAAGATAACTAAGGAGGGGTGCTGATGAAGACAACAGATGAAGGTACTGAAGAGAATCTCTGATGAAGATGGCTGATGAATATATCTGATGAAGAAGATCCCTGAGAACAATATCTGATGAAGGTGGCTGAACAGAAGAACAGTCAAAACCAAACCAAAGATAAGATGTGGATACCCTGCAAAACAAATAGACAAATGTTAAAATGATGCAAAATGATGTATGCAAAATGATATGCAGGGGTTTGTGATCAAGTGTTGGATCTGTTATCTGCCTTGATAAGGTCCATGTGTGTTCATAAGTCCAGATGAAGGCTTAGAGAACCAGTAACCAGGAGGGGGACTCAAATAAAGAGTCACAAGTCCAGGGTTTCATAAGATTAATCCAAAATGATGTAACCTTAAACAAATCTGGTAACAGGGTATGATGAGGCCAAGGGTTCCTGCAAACCTGTAAACATCCCAACCCCCTCACATGTATTGTTCTAGAACAAGGATCCTCAGACTTGGATCAGTTATGAGAAGTGTAAACACTTCTAACCCGAAGGTACATTGTTTACATTAATCATAAAGGATCCTCCTATAATTCACCTCAGATGCTGAAAGTCATCTAAAAAGGTCATTCAGACTTATCAGGCTTCCCAGATAGCCCTAGCACTACAGGAAATCCGTAGCACAGAGTTCTCAAGAAGAAACCCATGTCTGAACCGTGTTTCATATTCCCGCACCAGACCGAAATGGAATGGGAAAGAATATGAAGCCACTCTAATCCTATGTGTCACTCAGGCTCCCAGTGTGGAACCTTACTCACTGAGATATCCCTTCTACCAAGGCAAAACAACCAAATCCAGCTGCCGTACCTCGAAAAATACGATCCTCGCGAATGCAGTCGCGGCTGGGCTGACTTGAGAGTCGCCACCTAATTTTATTTATTCCCAAAGAGGGAAAGGGAAAATATAGATAAAACCCGGGAAGAAAAGATAAAGACAAGGTCGTCGGAACCACTGCCTCGGTTCGGAAGTCGGTTATGCAGGGGGAAGGTATTAGCACCCCCTACATCCATCGTACTCGATGGGAACCTTCTAAATTGTCACGCGCGAAAGTATGTCTATGCCTAATGAATTACTTGCTAAAAGAGGAAAAGGAATTAAATTTTATTATCTTTTTTTAACGAAAGGATTTAGGAGTCGAATTGCACTAAAGACTATGGGTAGTTTATTCCGAACCAACAAGCCAAGTGTCTTGCGACGGAATAATTAGAGCGAATAACGAGAACTCGTAATCCTCCTTTCTACCACTTAAGACTCGTGGCGTACAATTTTTCTCATATTATTAAAGTATTTTAACACCTAAGACCACTTGACGTTGGATCAAGGGTTTGGATTTAAAAGAAGTATCTTGGTAGGTCGATTGCGAGGCATAAAGCGATCGCGAAGGGTGAATGCAAAATGGAGGTTAAGGGTTAATTAATACGCGGAAACGATTCCTAATACTAAGCTAAGGTGGAGCCGTTGAAGCTCAAATTAAACCGAAAGCGTCAAAATTTAGCTCTTTAACTGTCTTAGAATCGATTCAAAGTTAGAATCATTCTATGAGAAGTCGAGCGTCACTTTATAATCAAATAATTATTTAGATAAAAGAAATGTGATAAAAAAATAATCGGTCTCATATTGATCTAAATGACACCGATTTGTCGAAATCGAACATTTAGATCATTTGTTATATCATCGACCATAAAAATAAAATAAAATAAAGTCGAAATAATAATAAAATAATAGTTTGGCCTTATATTTAATTTAAATAACGTCGATTTATTCGAAATCGAATATTTAAATATTTATTCATCGGCCGGAATAAAATAAATTGAGATAATGAGAAATAATAAAAATAAAAGTGTGGCCTCAAATTAGGGGATAACGTCGATTTATTAGAAATCGAATATCACCATTTATCATTGGCCGAATTAAATAGTAAAGTCGATAAATAATAATGGATCTAAAATTAATTAGAAACCATAAGAAATAATAGGAAACAGTCTCATATCAATTTGGACAACGTCGCAAAGTGGAATGTCACAAATTGGATAATAATATCATAAACCGAATAAAAATGCGAAATAAATCGATAAATCGATAAATAAATAGAAAATAGAGAAATGGCCTCAAATCAGTTTAGATAACGTCGCTTAATGGAATATCGATAAACCATATTTTTATCACAGGCCCAAAAACATCTCTTAAAAAAGAAACTATTTAAAATAAGATGATAAAAAAACAAATTTAAGAAACAATTATCATAAAACAATTTATGGTTTAAACAAAACTTAGTAAAAAATTAAAAAAAACAATGGGCCAAGATATCAGCAAAGTAAGGCACATGTCCAAATACCAGAATTTGGGTATCGAATCAGTCCATGTCCAGTCGGATTCGGGTATTGACCTAGTCCATTTCCATTTTCAGTCTAAACCAAGAAATCAAACAATGGACATGCCGACAGGTGGCTCGAAAAGAATATGAATGGCAGAAAACAATAATGATCTACAGATGTTGGGCAGTGGACTCAGTATCTAGAAAAACATTAATATTTAAATCCGTCACATTATAATAAAATAAATATTTGGTTTTATATATTAAAAAGCAAAAGAAATGAGAGTACACATGAATGTTCTGAGTTTCTCCTTCTATTTCTCAAAAAACATAAACAAAACCTTTCATATATTACCCAGCCCTCCCTCGAAATCATCCGAAGGAGTTTGTCTCAACATCAGTCATGCTTTTATTAAACACAACAACATCGTTATCATTGACACCCAAGATAAACACAAAGATTTCAACAATCAAATAAAACCTTCATCCCCAAATCCGAAACCTTAACCCCCATTTCAATTGATTCAGAGATGATTTGCAGCATACAACAACAATAATGAAGGAAAAGCGAAGCAATAACAGCAAGAGTAAGTCATCAACGATCTACCGATTCGGGATCTTCAGTGAGTATGGTGGGTGACTCGTTCTTTGCTTGTTTCAATTTTTGTTCGTTCACTCTTCTTCTTCCATCTTTGTATCGTATCCGTGTTGCTGTTGTTATCAAATTTCGGTGAGTTATTCGGATTTAGGGTTTTTGGGAGAAGCTTGCTTTTAGGGTTTCGCTCTGATTTTTTCTTCCCCTTTTTCTGTTAATGAAAGGAATATATACCGAGAGCTGGCACATGTGAGAAACGAAATTGGTGCCATTCTTGGATGAAACTCGTGTGAGGGATTTGTGTGAGGCCGTAATGAGCTGTCAAAATCCGTTAGAGGGATTTGGAGTATGATTTAGTGGATCAAATCCGTGAGGCTTTTGTGGGGACCTCAGGTGAGTCACTAATCTCCTTGTCTGTAGTAAATGGAATTACTTCTAGAAGCCCTGTGGTCCCATTTGGATTTTTCACAGCTGTAACTTTATGGAAACTTTCAATTTTACTGATACCAACTTGTTAGCATGGCTGAACTTGTCAGCATTGTACTGATACCTTATTTTGCTTGTGGATTACTTGTTGAATGGTCTGCACTTTGTTCATGAAATTTCTAAATATTTTGAAGCTCATGACTTACTAATAACTCTCTTTTGGATCAGGCTTGGCGCAATCATGATGTCTCTGAATTTGTGGGATTGATGGCTTCGATAACGAGATGAGCAACCAGTAATTTGCAAATTGAACGGTACATAACACTTGCTTTGAACCTGTGACTTTACTGTTTTGCAATGTACAATTTCTGCTGAAGTTTATTGACTTTGTTACTTCGAACTGATTTAACTATAAATTGTAACACCTGTTATGCCTTCTTGCAGGGTTGCAGATCACGCTATCTGATGAGGTTCCCCCTTGTGTAAGTTTTAGGTGGAGAAGGTTTATGTGAGATTTTTCTTTCCGATGTCACATCCTGTTGCTTCAACTTCAACTCTGCAGTGTTTTATGCTTACTCACATTTCCTGTGTATTGATTATCATGCTTTGGGATTATGCAGGTATCATCTTGTATAAGATGTTGATGATCCTACCATGAGAGGTCTCTATTACCTTGATTCACAGGATGCAGCTGCAACATAATCAAAAAACGGAGAAGACGCCTGCAAGCTTAGGACTCCTTGACTGGTACTAGCAAGACGTGCAACTGACAAACAATGGTGACAAACTGGCCTAACTAACACGAGAGTTACAAAAATAGGCTCCACTTTAACAGTAGCAAGAATTACAGTCCCTAGAGATTTTGATCCTCAGTTTGTGATGAAAGCACGTTCACTCCATGCTGGCTCAAGGTAACTCGTGCTTCCTTAAAACCTTCCAATATTAAAACACGAAAATGAGTTGTTTTGTATCTTTGTCTTTGAGTGGGCTTTCGAGCTTAGATGTTAGTTCTCATGCTAGTAAGTCCTGTTTGCATCTTGTGAAATAAGCCTCTGCATTGTTATAATCATGTGTGTCCTGCTGCTGCCAATTGAACCTTATCCCAAAAAGAATGATTCCCTATGCGTTTTGTCGAAAGAACCTTAACCTTCGCGTCTTTGAGATTTAATGTGCTCATGATGCATTTTTGCAGGTTGTTGATGCGAAACGAAAGCTCCTAAAAGACCTTCGACGACTTGAAGCATTAGGATATTCAATGTTGGCTGATGTTCAAATGAATCCTGGCTCTATGTTATACAATTTTAAACCTCAATTTTATTATGCAATTGTCTGTCATACACCTTGTGCTTGGTGGCTGGAATGTGTGAGCATTGTGTCCAACATTGTATGCTTTTCTTTGAAGAAATAATACAACACTCCGCTCGCTTGTGTGAACCTGAATTGATACTTTGTTCTTTCTGTTTACAGGATGGTGGCAAGACGACCGACGATCTATGAGGCGAGAGCAACGATATGCAATCCATGGCCTAGGCCTTTGAAGTAGGCGGGCTTGAGGTGCGAAGATAACTTGCTTGTGGAGTGTGCATTTCCGCACCAGACTACACACGAGCACACCTGTGAATAGATGACTGAATTTGAGGAAGAGAAATGTCTATGATTCACATTGGCGTCTGACTTGTGTTGTTCTCTGAGATCGGTCCACTAGCTCTTTTGAATTGGATTAACCTTTGAATGAAAACGCAGGCCTGCCACTTTGAAATTTTGTGCCTTTAAGTTCAACAATTTAGGATTTTGTTAAAATAATTTATTGGATATTCAACAATAGCCTAAGCCAATCTTTTACTGTAGCCAAACTTATGACTATATCCATGATATCATCTCAACTTCGGACATGAGCTTCTTCTACTAATTTTGTTTCCGCTTGAATATTTTACTTTATGATCAAATTCAAGTTGCTCTTGTATTATCTGACCAATCATGTATTTGGGCTTCTTGAAACATGGCTTGAGATATCATGGTATGAAAATAATCCAAACATGGTCATTAGGTAGTACTTGAACATAATGCAGCTTAACATGACCAGAAAATCGATTTAACTTTACAAGTTAGAACTTAAAACCAATCCTATAACCATACTTATAACATGCCCTGCTTCAATTAACTCCACAAATCAAATTCAAATTTCCTTTGAACTGTTTGTTGAAAACAAACTTAGAGTGAAATTTTGAGAAAATTAATCCAACCATGAATCAATAAATGATCTTTTTCAACGTGGCCATGGGTCTTGGATTTGTAAATTTGTGCCTTTCATCTTTGAACAAAACAAATGCCCATTTTTATCATATTTCAACTTGAACAATCCATATGAGACCTCTATTTTTTTGTACCATTCTGAAACTTGAGAAACCACACCATAACGAATCCTGACGTGCTTGGATAATAAGAATATGGACACCCACAAACAAAGTTTGCAAGGACTTGGATTATGAGACCAGACATCATGACTACTCTGTGTTCTGATTCCATCACACTTTATCTAATGGACTACGCAACCATAGAGTCTCCTTGTGATACTGATCCTACAAATAGAAAGAGAAAACTAAAATCCACATATTCTTTTTTTTTTCTTAATAAAGGTTAGACAAAAAATAAAATGCAGGTAGGACAAATTTGGGGTATGACACCAGCACATGATATGATAATGATAATATGAAATGCATAAAACAGTAAATGAAAGCGATAAATAATTGCAGTAAATAAAGTTGTACAGAAAGCAATAAATAAAGCAATAACCAAGTATGCACATAACAACCCCATAAACACAGATCAAACAAGCACTAGGAGAAACCCACAAAAAGAACCAGAAACCCTGGGTTCAAGACAAATCCCCAACAGAGTCACCAAGTTGTCGCTCCCCTGAAAAGACACCAGGGTCCCAAGGTGCAGGCGCGAACGGTCGGCGAAAGAGAAAATGAAATAAGGTTGAATTGAATAGAGTCGCCAGCTAGGCATTTTTATCCCGAAGGAAAGGTAATGCTGCATAAACCTGGAAAGAGATGGATAAGACGGTTGCGAACCAGAGAAACTGAGAAAGGGGGTTGGTTACGACCTGGGAAAGTATTAGCACCTAGATTGTCCGTCGTACTCGACGGGATCCACGCTTACAAGATTGTGTTTGAAAAGGGGGTAGGTGTATGTGTTATCTGTGTGCAAAAGCTAAGGAAAGAAAATACAGGTGTCAGTGAAAAAGGTGTGAATTGCTCAGGAACTGAGGCTTTGGAAAAGAATGCTGAAAGAGGGGGAAGACAAAGAGGCTTTTGTTCGATAATTGTTAACTTATGCCTATGTATCCTCTCGTGCAATGAGGAAGTCAGAACACCGTAGTTCGACTCAAAGAGACTGAAAGTAAATTGACTGTGAACTGCCTGCATGTCTATGCTCAAGTGTATGACTCGTCTGGCTTGAGTGCTAATTGTCTTGCATTAGACGGAAGAAGCGAGTTCTCGTTTGTGAATGAGTGAGATGAGAAAAGAATCCCGGAGGAGACGGTTATTATTTGTTTTTGTGTTTTCAGTTTTTTATTGTTTTTGATGTTTTGCATAAGTTAATGAGCTTAAGCCTAAATCAAGGGCTTGCAAACTCATTATATCCTCCCTGATCAGGGATAATGAGCATGCTTAAGTATGAGATAAGCATCTCAACTTAATTACCATGATGATGTAGGATTAAGATCATTAACCTACTTGTGATTATTTAGATGTTTTTGGGTTTTGTTTAGTGTTAAGTAATGAGTTTAATCTCTAATAAGGGATTAGTGAACTCATTACACCATCCTAATAGAAGGATAATAGATGAGAACACTTAAGCTGAGGAAGATACCTCAACTTAATCCATGGTTAGGGACTAAATTCATTATATAATAAGCCTTTATTAAATTGATTTTAATTAAAGGATGAGATTAAAAAGTGAATTTTATGTTTGTAAGACAACTTGAGGAGGACTTGTCCATTAAACACTACGGTTAGTCCCTCTTAACCATAAGGAAGAGTTAGAACCCTAATGTAAGGCCCAAGTTACAAGATAAAGTCTTGGTGATTATTAATGTGATTTGATTAAGAGGTTTAAACAAATTAAAGGTTTAACACTTAGGATTAAAGTTATACACTCCATCCTAAGAGAAGGATGCAGGCATATCCCTAATTCCAAAGTCCTAAAACTTTAAGGGTTTAGTCTCTGATTGTTGAGATGAGAAGAGAGACTCAAGGAGACTCAAAGGTAAAAAGCTAAGGGGGACTAAACACAACCCTAAATATTATCATGCTTGGATATCCTATGGTTTGTGAGGCTTAAAAGAAGGAATCTTCAAGGAAGCCACCAATGGAAGAAGCAGATGAAAGGAGGAGGAAGCAGAAGAACAAGTTACTTACTTCCTAAGAAGATAAGTAACTTAAAGGAAGAAAGTGAGAAAGATGGAACACAAGTGAACAAGTTAACTTCAAGGACATGTTAAAATGCATATGAGTGAGATAAGAAAAGGTGAGAGGTGAAGGCAAATCCACCTCCCACAATAACTTACCAAAAGTCCCTGAAAAGTTAGTATGAAAGCATAAAACATAAAGCATGAAGCAATGAATTGAAATGAGATGCAAAGACCAAAGTCAGAAGTGATTATGCAATGCAAATGGCACATGAGATGATGCAATGTCATACAAGATGCATATGGATGATCATAAAAAGATGAGATGTCATGAAAGCATGCTTAGAAGTTTGAAAACACATGGATGTTTATGAAATGAAATGAATGCAAGATGTAACGCCCCGATTCGATTTTCCCAAATTTTGTGGAGTCTTTTATTTTATTTATATGATAATTGTTTTATTTGTGAAATTATCATGAACATATGATATGTTGATGAATTAATGTGGTGATATATCATGTTGTGATTTTTACCGTTTTATGAATTTTCGGGTAAAAATTGGATAAGAGGGTATTTTAGGTATTTGTTAATTAATGATAAGTTAGAAATTAGTAGAATTGGTATTTTGTGAGAAAATGATATTTGGTTGGAGAAAGTAGAAAATAGAAAGAAAATATAAGAGAGTGAGAAAGAGTATAAGTTGGTAAGAAGAGAAAGAAAAGCTAAAAAGAAAAAGAGAAGAAAGAAAAAGGAGAGAAGAGAAAAGAGGGAAAGTTGGAAAAGCTTCAAGATTGCTCCGAGGAATTGAAATAATCGGGTAAGGGTGATAAACATTGTTATCTTAATATTGTGTATGATTATGTATATGTTTGATTGGTTGAGTTTTGGTTTTGATGAAAGTTAGAGAAGATGAATAGTTAGGGTTTTAGTGGAAATGTGAGAAATTGGTAGATTGATTGGTTATAAATTATTATAATCGAAGTACGATGTTAGATATATGTCATTGATCATGTTTGTATGAGTTTAGAGGAGTTTTGGAGTGGTTAAGGTTGACTGTTCGCAGCTGGTATGTTGCTGAAATCGCAGTGGTCGCTCAACGAGCTACCCCTCGCTCAACGAAAGTTCCAGGGTGATTTTCGCTCAGCGAGCTGTTTGTCGCTCAACCAGCCTGGGAGGATTTTTGGGTTCTTACGTTTTGTTTCGTAACTTGAGTTTCGGGTATCCGTTTTTAGTAATCCTTATATCGATTCGAAGCTAAAAACATGTAGAATCTAATGATGCTAAAATATGTAATGTTTAACCGACTTTTACCCGACTTTTCTGATAAAACGTAATTATGTTAATTATGGAATTGTGGGTTTGATTGTTGTGTTGTGGCCGTTTGGCAAGTAGATACATTGCTTGAATTAAATACGAATGTAATGCTAATTGTATGAGATGAATGCATAACTATATTGTGAATATGTATGCATTTTCAAGAATGTTGTGTGTTATTTTGCATGTAAGCATAATGTATGCATTCTTGTGCTGTGGGATTCTTTGTGAATCCGTTGTAGCATTATGTGCTCACGTGGAGTGTGAGCGATGACTACAAAAAGATCGTGTGCCCATGTGGGGTGTGAGCGATCGGATTGTGTGCTCGTGTGAGGTGTGAGCAATCCAAAAACATCGTGTGCCCGTGTGGGGTGTGAGCGATGAGTGATTTATTCACATTGATTGTGTGCCTGTGTGGGGTGTGAGCAATCGGATTGTGTGCCCGTGTGGGGTGTGAACAATCCATAAATATTGTGTGCCCATGTGGGGTGTGAGCAATGGGTGAACATCGTGTGCCCGACGGGGAGTTACTTTAAGTAACAAGCGATGATTCCATTTGGTTCCTGAGAGAACATGCTGAAATGTTGAGTCGGTACCGCATTTGCATCTGCATAGAGTCGTGTGTCGGTCTCTATGAGTTGCATTTTTATCATTTTAATTATGTTATGCAGAAATAAACATGAATGTGTAAATGTTTATTTGGAGTGTTATGGAGATGATAGTATGTGTGATGAAACATACTTGATTGTATATATGCATGTTTGATATGTATATGTATGTGGTTTATACATTTGTAATGTATATGTGTGATTAAACATAGCTAGACGTATGTTTATGCGGAATGAATAGAATTGAGGAATAAACATAAATAATATGAGTTTATGTGAATTAATGAATTGGTGCATGATGAACATGCTTGATTTGTGCATGTACACGTCGTGATGTGTATAGGTGATGAGGAATGAAATGTGTGGTGAGAATATGTTTTATGTGCATTTTTATATGTTGAGATATATAATTATATGCAATGTTATTATGATAATGTTTCTCACCCTTCTGCTGTTTTATGATGCTCTATGAGGCATTGCAGAGTAGGTTGCTGGATGATATTTTTATGAAGTTCGTCTACATCTTTTTGGTCGGTCGGCTCTGATATATAACACCGGGTAGCTAAGGTTGGCTTGATGCCTTTTGTGAATACATTTGTATATGTATTTTGATGTGATATGTTTTATGTAAACATGGAAGTATTTTGGTGATTAAAACTTGCAGATATATTTATGATAAGTATATAAGTTTGAAATTGTGATGTTTTGTTTCCGCTGTTTAATGAATTGATGAATACGGGTGTAAGGATGAAATCCTTGGGTATGTAAGTTACCCTGTTTATTGCATATCTTTATTGAGCAGATGTTGTATGTTTTCAATTTCAAGTATAATGTGGCATTTCTCTTTTATACAGTTTTTCAAATATACTCTGATGAAATTTGTGATATGTGCCTAAATGATTTAATTGATTATTTGGGGGTATAGAAAGGGGGTGTTACATTAAGTGGTATCAGAGCCAGTGTTCGAGTTAGTTGTGTCTGTCTTGATGTTGTTGTGATTGAACTTTTGTTTAATCTTGTTTTTGTCTTTGGGAATGATCAGAATATGGATGGTAGAAATGACAATGCGATGGCTGCTGCTTTGGAAGCAATGGCTAGGGCGGTGCAGGGAGCGCCGAATGTGAATGCAAATGATGAGTTCAGGAAGAATCAACCTCCGGTCTTCAAGGGGAAATTTGATCCTGATGGTGCTCAGAATTGGTTGAAGGAGATTGAAAGAGTCTTCAGAGTCATGGATTGTGCTGAAGAGAGTAAGGTGAGGCTTGGTTCTCACATGTTGAAGGAAGAAGCTGATGATTGGTGGGTCGGTAGAAGTCAAGCTCTTGAGGAAGATGATAAAGAGATAACTTGGGAAGTTTTTCGTACTGAGTTCTTAGGGAAGTACTACCTTGAGAGTGTGAAGGGGAAGAAAGAGATGGAATTCCTTGAGCTGAAGCAAGGTAGTATGTCAGTGGTTGACTATACTGCTAAGTTTGTGGAATTGGTTTAGTTTCATCCTCATTATGCTGCTGCTACTGCTGAGTTTTCTAAGTGCATTAAGTATAAGAATGGTTTACGTCCTGAGATTAAGCAAGTTGTGGGATATTAGAGAATCAGAAGGTTTTCAGATTTGTCTGAATGTTGTAGAATCTTTGAAGAAGATAGCAGAGCTCGTTCTACACATTACAAGAGTGTGAATGAGAAGAGAGGGAAGCAACAAGCAAGAAGTGGACCTTATGTGACACCCGTTGATAAGGGCAAACATAGGGGAAACTTTGATAGGATATCTGGTGGAGGGAGTTCTGGTCCCGTTAAGTGTTACAAGTGTGGCGATATAGGCCATAAGTCTTTTGAGTGTGGGAAGAATATTGTGAAATGTTCAAACTGTGGAGGTCTTGGACATGCTACTACCGAGTGTAGGAGGAATGTTGTGAAATGCTTCAATTGTGGGGAAGTTGGTCACATTAGTACTAAGTGTACTAAGCCGAAGCAAGCTCAGGCGGGCAGAAAGGTGTTTGCATTAGCAGGGAAGGATACTACTAGTGCAGACCGTTTGATTAAAGGTACATGCTTTATTAATAGTACGTCTTTAGCTACTATTATTGATACGGGGGCGACTCATTCGTTCATTTCTCTTGAGTGCGCTAAGCGTTTGAATTTGTTTATATCTTCTTGGGGTGGTGAGATGGTTATTGAGACTCCTGCTTCAGGGTCGGTAACTACTTCTTTGGTGTGTGTAAGTTGTTCTTTGACCATGTATGGTAAAGATTTTGTTATGGATTTAGTTTGTTTGTCGTTGGAGGGTTTGGACGTGATCTTGGGTATGAACTGGTTGCAATTTAATCGAATTCATATAGATTGCTATCATAAGTTAGTAAGGTTTCCTTCTTTGGATGATGGTGAAGAAGAGAGTTTCCTATCCATAAAAGAGTTGAAGAAACTTTTAATGGATGATAAATGCATATTAGTGTTAGTATTTAATTGATTTTTGGCACTTTTCAAGAGTTATTTTGATCTCTTATGCTTTTTTCCCCTTTGTTTCTTTTACTTATTCGCAGTTTAACTTTAGTCGTTCTAAGCATTATTCGTTTAACTTCAGTTTGTGTAATTTTAGGTTACAATGAAGAATTTTGAAGTAAATTCCATCTTGGCTGCCTTCGAGAACTTTTGGAAGAATTTGAAGGAATTTTTACTCGCTGCAAGCTCGCTCAACGAGCTCCAAGCGAAACTTCCAGGGCCATTTTCGCTCAGCGAGCCCTTTGGTCGCTCAGCGAGAGGATGCTTTTAATGAAGAGTCGCTCAACGAGGCCTGCGGATTTCAGCCCCTTTATAAACATTTGTTTCACTATTTCTTGGGATGTAACTTTTGACACTTGACCTAATATTCCTTAAAACACTTTTTCTCTTGGTTCTAAGAAGATTGGGTGCATTAAAAGTCAAGCCTTTTGTTCTTAATGCATCATCTTCTTCATTTTGATCTTTTGTTGGAAGCTTCCATGGAAATTGAAAGCTAAACTCATAGTATGTCAAGGTTAGAAGGTAGATAGGTTCTATTTTTGTGTGTATAGACCTTGATCCTCTTGTATAAACTCTTGATGATGAATATATGATGAAAGATTTGATTTTTATGACAAACCCTTTTGTGTTGTTTCATGATTGAGAGATATGGCCAACATTTGACCTAGGTTTTCATCACCCAAATACCATAAACTAGAGATAGTCATGGGCTTTGGAGTTCACTTATATTGAACTTAAATGTTATCATGTTGATAGATTGAATGAGAAATCATTAATGGATCAACATGATAAATCTCACATTTTGTGTTAGAAATAAACTTTATGAGAGGATATTGTGAATGTGTTCATTGTTGAAATGAGTTTATCATTTGGTCAAAACTATATATGCAAAATGAATCTATCAAACCCTAACTTTGACATATGCTTTTAAGACTCTTTTACAAATCAATACTTTTACTTCTTAGCATTTATTTGAATGCAAAAGTCATTTTAGATACAAACACTAAAACCTTTTTGTTACCTTTAAGTCTAAATTTTAGCAATTGTAGAACGACATAAATATCATAAAACAATCTCTGTGGATCGACAAACAAACCCCTTACTCATTTGTGCTAACAACAAATTGGCGCCGTTGCCGGGGATTGTTATTTGATATTTAAAGCATAGCAATAGTTGCTAGTTTTGACTTGTTTTATTTCTTACTTTGTTACTATCAATATTGTGTTTCACTTGGTTTGTTAGTCTTGTAGATTCTAGTGTATGCGTGACAAGGCTACCGAGGAGCAATTTCAATTCGACCCCGAAATTGAAAGAACACTTCGAAGGCTCAATAGAAAAACACGAAGAAGGAAGAAACTAGCCGAAGAGAGGAACCGGAGAGAAGAAAACGCTACCTCTTCACTTGTTCCCATTGAAGAGGTGAGAGTAGAAACTTTTGAAGGAAGCATGGCGGATGAAGCCCGTGTGGAGATGCCCGCTATTAGTCCTAGACGAACTCCTCAATTTGCTCGTGGAGGAAGAAACACGGAGATGAAGACCAGAATCCTTCAACTCCTTTATGCTAATCCATTCACCGGAATGGACCATGAAGATCCATATACCCATCTCACCAAATTCTATGAGATTGCGGGTTCTACGGGAATAACGAAAGCGGATGAAGAAGGTTTATTCAAAAGAATGTTCCCACACTCCTTAGTTGGAAAAGCAAAAGAGTGGTACCTAGACCAAGCTCCGAGGGTTATGACGAATTGGAATTTATTGGAAGAGAAATTTCTTGAAAGGTATTTTCCTCAATCTCGATTCATGGGAGCAAAGACGACCATTGCGGTTTTCAATCAAGGAAGCAACGAGTCTTTGAATGAGGCTTGGGAGAGGTACAAATCAATGTTGAGAAAATGCAAAGGCCATGGGTTTGATGATCTTACTCAAATCCACATTTTTCTAAATGGACTTCAATCTCAACACAAGACACTTTTGGATGCTACCGCGGGTGGTTCTCTCATGTCAAAAACGACGGATGAGGCTATAATCATAATTGATCGTATGGCTCTCAATGATCTTCAAAGTCAACATGATCGTAGTCATTCACAACGGAAGCCGGGAGTTCTTGAATTAAATACAAATGATGCTCTCCTTGCCCAAAACAAGGTGCTTTCTCAACAAGTGGAGTTGTTAACCCAACAAATGGCCAAGCTTCCACAACAAATGAAAGAAATGCAAGGATCTCAATCAAGACATCAAGTGGCAAAGTGTGAATTGTGCCAAGGTGACCATCCCACCGGTTTTTGTCCTCCTTTTGAAGAAGTAAGTTATGTGAACAACAACAATCAAGGTTATCAAAGGCCACCTCAACAATATAACAATTTTTATCCAAGGAACAATCAAGGGTACCAACAACAACAATCAAGATTCAACAATAACAACTTCCAACACCAAAATCCATATCAATACCCCAATCCTCAAGTCCAACAACCACAAGGCGGAAGTTCAAAATTATAAGACACCTTAACTCAATTCATGCAAGCTTCCATGGCTAATCAAAAAAGTAATGAGGCCGCCATCAAAAACCTCGAAAACCAAGTTGGGCAACTTGCTAAGCAATTAGCCGAAAATCAAGCGGGATCATCTTTTTCCGCAAACACCCATGTTAATCCGAAGGAGCATTGTAAGGTCGTTGTTCTTAGAAGCGAGAAGGAGATGAGTCCACCAAAGAGAAGAAAGATGGTGTTGTATAGGAGAGTGTGACGAAGAAAAAAATTGTGGAAGTAGTTGAAAAGGAGATTGATGATTGCGAAGTAGTCGAAAATACGAAAGTGGGTGATGAGAAAGGAAAAGACGGGAGTAAAAGAGTGAAGAAAGGGAAGGAAGTGATTACACAAATTCCTACCAACATGCCTTATCCTCATGTGCCATCAAAGAGGGAGAATGAGAGGCAATATACTCGGTTTATGGATATCTTCAAACAACTTCAAATCAATTTTCCATTTTCCGAAGCACTTGAGAAAATGCCAAAATATGCCAAGTTTTTTAAGGATATTCTCTCAAAAAGACGGAAGTACACGGAACCGGAAACGGTTGTTCTAGAGGCAAATTGTAGTGCGATTATCCAACGTACTCTTCCAAAGAAAGAAGCCGATCCGGGACGTGTAACTTTGCCGGTTACCATTGGCAATATGTTTGTCGGGAATGGTCTTATTGATTTGGGGTCAAGCATCAACCTCATTCCTCTTTCCATTATTAAAAGACTTGGAAACATTGAAATCAAGGGAATAAGAATGACTCTTCAACTAGCCGACAAATCTACTACTCACCCCATTGGGATAGCTAGAGATGTCTTGGTGAAAGTGGACAAATTTTTCTTTCCGGTGGACTTTATTGTGATTGATATGGAAGAGGATGACGATGCTCCTTTGATACTTGGCCGACCCTTCATGAAAACGGCCCGTATGATGATTGATGTAGATGATGGTCTAATGAAGGTGAGGGTGTTGAATGAAGAAGTTACCTTCAACTTGTTTGAAGCGATGAAGCACTCCAAAGATAAACATGATAGCTTCAGAATTGATGCTTCCGATATGGCTATTTTGGAGGTGGCAACACATATTCATGTAGACACTCCATTAGAGCTAGTCTTAAGAGAAGAAGTTAACACTCTCACTAGTGAAGAGGAAAAGGAGCTTGAAAAGTGTGTGAAGGAGTTGGAAGTTCTTAAGGAGTTACAACTGTGGGAGGTGGCGATTGAAGAATTGACTAGGGAGAAGAATGATGATAGAGTGGAAGTTGAATTGAAGGTGCTACCTTTAAACCTAAAATATGCTTTCTTAGATGAGAATGGAAGAAAACCGGTAATCATTAGCAATGAATTGTCTTCCAATGAAGAATCACGTTTGGTAGAGGTGCTAAAGAAAAATCAAGGAGCTTTAGGGTGGGCTCTTTCCGATTTAAAGGGAATAAGCCCATCTTATTGTATGCACAAGATTCTTATGGAGGATGATTTCAAAGCTGTGGCGCAACCTCAACACCGGTTGAACCCAACAATGAAAGAAGTGGTTAGAAAGGAGGTAGTGAAACTACTTGATGCGGGGATGATTTACCCGATTTCGGATAGCCCTTGGGTTAGCCCCGTTCATGTAGTACCTAAGAAAGGAGGAATAACCGTTGTTAGAAACGAAAAGAATGAGCTCATACCGACTAAAGTGGTGACGCGATGGCGAATGTGTATAAACTATAGGCGTTTAAACACGTATACTAGAAAAGATCATTTCCCACTACTGTTCATGGACCAAATGCTTGAGAGATTATCCGGACAAGAGTTCTATTGCTTTTTGGATGGATATTTGGGATACAACCAAATTGCGGTTGACCCGACAGACCATGAGAAGACGGCATTCACATGCCCGTTTGGAGGTTTTGCATATAGGAACAATTCAGTTAAAACAAAAAGAACACCAACATCTGTTAAACAACAACACAAACACAAATAAAAATATTTAACACCAACATGTGTTAAACAACAACACAAACACAAATAAAAATATTTAACACGACATAATATCTAAAAACATATACCAATCAATACAATATCATTGCAGATATCATATCCCTAGCATGATATTTATTATTAAATCATAGTACAATGATTTTTATTATTAAATCATACTACAATGACATCATATTCCTAACATGATTTTTATTATTAAATCATACTATGTATTTACCACAACCAATAATAATACTCGTAAAATTGTTACAATTATTTAATCTAGCATTATTTTTCTTAATTCGGATATACTTTTATTTATATCCATATGGTAGTTGTTACATCAGATTATCTTGGATTTCCTCGACATCTTTGTCTTTATCCTCTCACTCATCGTGTAAACAAACACTCAAAGACGGCCATACAAACACATTTTCGACACTCATGATTAGGAAAGTCAAGAAAAATCAACGGTCATCATGCGCTGCCATGTTTGATCGCGACATATATATAATATCAACAAATTTAGTATAATATTAAAAACTTGTCTCATCAAGATAATATTTCAACTCCAAATCCGATTCAAATACGATACATAATTAAAGACTGAATTATCACCTTACATAAACTCTCTCACCGATCTCATTTTTTCCAGGAAAGTTGATAGAACAACAGTAGCTTCAGAAGAAGAACGATAATGGAGATCAAACCAGGATTGTCCGCACTCGTCACTGGCGGTGCCTCTGGGATCGGTAATTAGCATCAATCATCATATTCTCTATTTCTTTCTTCAATTTTTTTCTTGGAATAATTTCATGTTTTAATCACATATGGTTACGTAGTCGTTAAACAATTATTCAATTTTTTATTTATAATAATTTCTGTCTAATTATATGCTTGATAATACAGTTTAGTTTATATATCAGTGTTAGTTATAGTATTGATGTGTGTAATTCGATTTTCTGTTTTTTGGTTATTTTTTTTATTTTACAGGTAAAGGTCTTGTTCTAGCTCTGGCAGAGAAAGGTGTATTTATAACAATTGTTGATTTTTCTGAAGAAAGAGGAAGACAACTAGCCAGCGCTGTTGAGAAAATTAATGCAAAGTTTCATCCGAAGTTACAACATCCATCTGCGATATTTGTGAAATGCGATGTGACCAACTCGAGTAAGTGACCTATAGTGAATGTAGTTGGGAACAATTGCTAGTTTGTTATAGTGATGTATTTATTAACCGAGAGAGCTATCCACAGGGGATCTGGCTGCTGCATTTGAGAAGCACATCTCGACGTATGGAGGACTAGATATTTGTATTGTCAGTGCCGGGATTGAAAACCCTGTACCGTTTGATAAGGATGAAACGGATGGCACTAATTCGTGGAGACGTACTCTTAATGTGAATTTTATTGCTGTTTTTGACACTACGCGTCTCGCGGTAAGCTTGAAATTTGTCCTGGTTTTCTTTTACGTATCACGTTATAGATCATGCAGTTAAGAAAAAAAGGAATTGAAACCTTTCGCCATTGATTGTGTTCTTTTAAATAGATTAAAAGCATGGCAGCTTTGAAAAGGCCTGGTGTGATCATCAATTTGGGTTCTGCTTCGGGTCTTTATCCGATGTATTTTGACCCTATCTATAGTGGCTCTAAAGGTTTGTCGTTTTTAACAATCAATTATGCATCTCCACAAAACTTATACTAACTTACTATCATTTTTTGTTTACTAAACTGTTTCTTCACTTCACAGGCGGTGTTGTTATGTTTACTAGAGCACTTCGTTTGTACAAACGTCAAGGAATCCGAGTCAATGTGCTTTGCCCTGAGGTAAGAGTTATTTTTGGACTTGAAAAAAATGGATATTTTCAAAATAGATTCTACTCTACATTACTGTTTACTATAATCCCCGAAATATTAATGTTTAGTGCAGTTTGTTGAAACTGAGATGGGCTTAAAGGTGGATTCCAAATTCCTTAACATGATGGGGGGCTTTGTACCTATGGAAATGGTGGTGAAAGGTAAGTCTGCATATCTTTTTGTTATTTGGTGTGTCTTGGCAAAAAAAGCGTGAGTGCTTGTACTTTGTAGACTCTTAATTCACAATAAAGATGAGTAATGTGTTTATATAAGAACAACTTCAAACTAGTTTATATTTTTGTATATAATACACACATTGGAATATCATTTAAAGCAGAAATGAGAATTAGTACAAATTACAAAACCCGTTTCTTCAATACATCAAACTTCACTTACCTTTGGCCGAACTTCGGATTAGTAGGCCCTCTTCCCGAGGGTTAATGCAAAAAAATACACATTATGAGAATATTTACAAAGTTAAAAATACACAATGGGAATGTCCCTTAGTTTTTGTGACAGATGAATGTCCCCGTGTCTATACTTATCATGTTTACATAAATTTTGATGTGAAACTATTTTAACTTCTCAAGGTGCTTTTGAGCTCATCACTGATGAGAGTAAAGCTGGTGATTGCCTATGGATTACTAATCGTCGAGGTCTGGAGTATTGGCCAACCCCATCTGAAGAAGCAAAGTACACGATTCGTTCTAATCGTCTCAGGAGAAGAACTGAATACAAAGCTCCATCAATTAAACTACCCGAGAGTTTTGAGAAAATGTGAGTATTTCAACTCTAATTATCTTGTTATGATATACACATATACCTGTATGCCTCTAGAAGGTGTTTATTTTCTTTTTCCGTAGTGTTAGAAAAGGTGCAATTACATATTCAAATTGACTGTGTGTTCTCATGGTTTTGTTCATTTAAAGATGAGTTATTTAGTGATTTCATATTGCTGCTTACTGTTTGCAGAGTTGTTCATACCTTGACTCACAACTTTCGGAATGCTACCGGCTTAGTGAGAGCACCACTGAGATTACCTATCAAATCAAACAATGTTCTTGTTAAGATCATTTATGCTGGAGTAAATGCTAGTGATGTAAGTTTTACATATTTCTAGAAGATTTGTGTGTGAATTTATTTTGTAGCTAGAATTCTGACAAAAATTTGTATTGATAGGTAAATTTTAGCTCAGGCCGCTATTTTGGTGGCAATAATAATGATACTGTGGCCCGTCTTCCATTCGATGCAGGATTTGAGGTATGATGTATCCCCAAAGATAGATTTCTTTTATGAAGCTGATCACTTGATGCAGTATGCCTATAGTCATATGTGTGCTGAATTTCATTTATATTTTAGGCTGTGGGAATAATTGCAGCAGTTGGGGACTCGGTCAATGACTTGAAAGTTGGCATGCCGTGTGCATTCATGACTTTTGGAGGTTATGCTGAATTCACAGAGGTGAGTGGTGTTTATCATATTGTGATGATAACAGTATTGTGATACTTATTATGATATAAGTTATTGATGATGTTGTGTTTTTGACTCGGGTTAGATTCCTTCGAAATACGCCCTTCCAGTGCCTAGACCAGATCCAGAAGGTGTTGCCATGCTTACATCAGGACTAACAGCTTCAATTGCTCTAGATAAGGTTGGTTAATATATGCTTGTGTCTTGCTTTAGATGTATCCTAATTTTCTATTATCTGAAACTCTATCCATTTCTTGTTTCGGCAAAATTCAAACTTTTTCATGATTTACTACCATTCGTGAAGCTTATTTTAATGTTGGTTAATCCTTTACTTGATTGGTCTGTCCTGATAAGAGCTTTTGTTTACTTCAAAGGCAGGGCAGATGGAATCTGGAAAAACAGTCCTTGTTACTGCTGCAGCTGGAGGAACTGGTCAATTTGCCGTTCAGGTGCCTTCACAAATCTAAATACACCTTTCACAAACATATGCATAGTGTATGTGTTACTAGGAATTGTTTGTTTGAATGTGAGTTACATTACACACGTTCCATTGATTCTTTGAGACCTAAGATAACTAATTACTATTTAAGACAAAGATAGCTTGTTGTTTTTGCGGTTATTTTATGAGACACGTGGCCTATATGTTCTTGCAAATTTCACAGTCCAATGTTCTGTTGCTTGGCTTAGTAATCTGGATTATTTATGCAGCTTGCAAAATTAGCAGGTAACACTGTGGTTGCCACTTGTGGAGGCGGGGCAAAGGCCAAGCTTCTAAAAGAGTTGGGAGTCGACAGAGTCATAGACTATAATAGCGAAGATATAAAAACGGTATTTTTTAAATCCTTTGATTTATTTGAGCTTCTACTAATAGTAACAATGGTATATTATCAGATATTATCACATTTTTTTATTGTAGCTAAACTGAACCAGTGAAGAATGCTTTATAATGCTGTTTGTTTGTTTGTTCTCTTTAGAATGCTTTATATGATCAGATATTATCACGATTTTGTGGTTGCTATAAACATGTTAAGTTTGCGACATACTCATGCAGGTTCTAAAAAAAGAGTTCCCGAAAGGTATTGACATCATCTACGAGTCTGTTGGTGGTGACATGCTAAAACTGTGCTTGGATGCTTTGGCAGTCCATGGACGACTCATTGTCATTGGCATGATTTCTCAGGTTTTTACTCATTTTATTTTTCTTCTCGTGTAACAATTGTATACACATATACGAATAATACCTAGGATTTTATCCTCGTTTAAGTATAACGGAAAATGAATTTTTAACTACTATGTTGTTTTTGTTAATATCAGTATCAAGGAGAAAAAGGCTGGACACCATCAAAATATCCCGGACTATGCGAGAAGCTCTTGTCGAAGAGTCAAGCCGTGGTATGTAGAAATATGTTGAAGTTACACACTTGTAGGAAGCTTCTAATTTTACTTATTTATTATGATTGCTTATTTCATTCTGTCACTTATTCTTGCTTTTCTTATGATCCTATATAATTGACCAATTTTTCAGGCTGGTTTTTTCCTGGTGCAATACAGCCACATGTATCAAGAACATCTTGATAAACTATATGACCTTTACTCTAAGGGAAAACTAAAGGTAATTTATGAGCACTTTATACCTGTGGATCAATAATTTTTTTATGGCATATAGGTCTTGTGTTTGCTACTTGTGCTTCTAAGTTTTGAAGTTTGTGTTTTTTGTTTTTCTCTTGTTTGTTTACTCAGGTTGCGGTGGATCCAAAGAAATTTATAGGCCTGAATTCTGTTGTAGATGCTGTTGAGTATCTCCATTCAGGCAAAAGCGTTGGGAAGGTAGTTTTCTTTCTTGAGAAAAATTCTGTTGAGTGCTAATTTGGTTTTGTTACTGTTGTGTAAGTGTAACAATCTAATTATATCGTTTCTCTAGGTGGTTGTAAGCGTTGACCCAACGTTCGTCAATCAAGTAGCCAAATTATGAGGCATCATGAGTCAACATTTGCCGAATACAGAAAGAAGACACATTTTGAGCTCGTAGTCTAAAGATTGTTCTCGGATAATAATGAAAATAGCTTCTAGAGAAGTGATGAAATATTGTCAAAGCTTTTTCATTTTTGGATTACATGAAAGAATAATGCTTGTTTTTAAAATGTTTATGAAATAAATTGTAAGTCCTTTCATTAGTAAAACTCTTTGCTTTTGTGAAAACTTATCAGTCTTTCTATCTTGCATCTAACCTGAATATACATGCATGGTTGAGAATCTGAGAGCATGATTTTATTTAATAAGAACTAGTTAAAAACCCGTGCGAAATAGTTAAAAAACTGAATATACATGCATGATTGAGACTCTGAGAGCTCAACTATTTATGTTGTGCTTTGCCAAAGCGTGTGAAAGTTAACCATGTAACCAACTAACAGATGATTATCAAGAGTTAGTTTGTGAATGCATCTATCCAAAGAGTATAGTGTGTTTTTGAGTAATTTCTCACCAATATTTAACTAATAGTTGTCATGAGTGATTTTTTTTCTCTTTAAACCATTACACCAATGTATGTATACAATGAGATTTTATATGTATACATACAAAATACTAGTAGAGTGTAAGTCTTATTAACACGCCCGACAACAACAACACTGGTAGATTGAACACACCGCATTTTCAACGAAAATCGCTATTTGAGAACCACATTCCGTATTGTTTAACATCCATTTTTATTTAATGTTGGATTTCAAACTCATACTTAATGCATAAAAAAACAAAATCAAAAAGCAATCATCACACATAACACATATGCTTAGTCACCGTTCTTGAGTGTGTCTCTGCCATTGATTCACATATTAATAAGGATGTATGGAGTAAGATTCAAATTGTCATTGGAATCCCATTAGGAATGGCTTCATGTTGTCAAAATTAAACTAGTATTCTCATTCCTTATCCTTTATTACATTCGGATTATTCATATAAAATTCCTTATCCTTTATTACATTCGGACTATTCATATAAAATAGTCTCAATAACAATCCAAAGACCACGAATGTGACGTAAAAATAAAATTGAAAATTTAAACAAAATCTTACACCAGTGACATGGAAAATTATCAAGTCCTACGTTCAGAATAGTAAAACATTTCGAAATATACCGAGACTACTACATTTTTTGAAACTCATAGGATGTAAACGAGTGTATGCATATTTTTATTAATGAATAAATAAACTTTAATTAAATATAAAGCAATAAAACATTAAACAACACAAGCCCTTATAGCTCAGTGGTAGAGCGCCAGTCTTGTAAACTGGAGGTCCGCAGTTCGATCCTGCGTGAGGGCAATTTTCTTTTATTTCTTTTTCTTTAAACCTTCATGTTTCATTGGATCTCTTGTTCTTTTTCACTTTAACCAGATCAAACTCTGACAGAGCTTTTCTGCACATTACAACCACACTCACTTGTTTCCATGCTATTCAAGATACAAGTTTTCTAACTTTACATTCTGTTGTATGCCAATTATATTATTAAGTGGTGTCGCACTTACGAAGTAATGATCATGCTCTCTGTTTTGTTCAGTTACTTATTTTTCTTCCTTTTTCTTGTTCATTATTTTCTATTCCTATAAGTTTATATACCTTATTTCTAGTACTTGCAATGAGTTGGTTTTTATCTGAGTTTTGCTAGGCAAATTCTAATATCCATGAACAAATTTGAATTGAATTTGGTATGCTCGACTTTTCGGGAATTCTGGTCCAGTTAGTCCTTCTCTTTTTTGTGAAACTGCATCCAACCGAGAAAGCAATCTATTCTCCAGTTCTACAGAAATAACGTATTGGTGGCATTCACAAAGCTTCCCCCATGCTAATGTATGAGATCTGCATATAAATAATCAACCATTCCTAGCATTTGAAACCCTGTCTACTAGTGATGTTGCAGATGAAATAAAAAACACCAAAGAATTCAACAAATATGAGTTGAATAATTCTGAATCACATCATCATAACCAGGTTGTCAATGCTGATTGATTTGGAGGCAAAACTTTATGTTTTGGATTTGTGTTGTTGTTGTAGACATCAGCCTCACAAATTCTGTTTAGGGATGAATATCTATTAGTTTCTAGATTCTAGAGATAGATTTATAGCTAATAATCACTTGGGTATTGAAGCTTAATGCTTTCGTGTTGTTGTTTCGTGCGAGACATTGCCGACGCAACAATACAGATGTTCTCGCAACTTTGCATTAAACATAACCTTAGTTGTGATACGTCTCGTAGGTGTTTCAGAAATGGAAATTGATTTGAGAGATACATAATGATTTTGATGAGTATTGTAGGTTTAGTACAACTGATCGATATGTTTAAGTTTGTGACTAGTAGTTTAAATTCAAGCCTGATAAGTTTCTCCTTTCTTAAGAATTAATATATTTTCTTTTTTGTATGATTTTACTTTTAAACATTCAAACTAAGTTCAGGAAAACGGAAACATTCTTTCCCTTGCACAGGTCTATATGGAAATGATAAATCCCGAAATACTTCTAATATTTTGCTTGCCGACGCAAGAATACAGATGTTCTCGCAACTTTGCATTAGACATAACCTTAGTTGTGATACGTCTCGTAGGTGTTTCAGAAATGGACACGGATGTGAGAGATACATGATGATTTTTATGAGTATTGTAGATTTAGTACAACTGATCGATATGTTTAAGTTTGTGAATAGTAATTTAAATTCAAGCCTTATAAGTTTCTCCTCTCTTAAGAATGAATTTATTTTCTTGTTCGTATGTTTTTACTTTTAAGCATTCAAACTAAGCTCAGAAACGCGGAAACTATTGAATGACATTCTTTCCCACGCACTGGTTTCTATGGAAACAATAAATCTCTGAATACTTCTAATATTTTGCTTGTCGCTTTACTGTGCGAACAACGAGGTTGGAAGTCTAGATAAAATGGTGGTTAACATGCTCAGAATTTGATTGTTGGTCTCATCTTGGCGATCCAGCCTGGTCCTAACTACTTCATTCTCCTTCTTCATCCAGAGTCTTCAAAATCACAGAAGTTTAAAATCTAGCTACAAGAGTTTCAAGCTAGCTACAAGAGTTTGAAATCTTGTAACATTTTCTCAACCATTTCATCATTTTCCATATTGAAGGCTTCATATTTTTGGATTAAATCCAAGGCCTTTTTTTCCTTAACTTACATATTTCCTTCGTGAGTTATTCTTAAAGAATCAAATATAGACTTAGCAAAGTCTTTATTTGTGATCATCTCATACTCATACTCGGATAGGAAATAACACAACAAAATATCATAGATCTATGATGATTTTTGTGATCATTCTTTTGTTGTTCATTCATCTGGTTTCTTTCAAGCCTTGCACCATTAACATCCATGGGATGTGTGTAGCCATTTAAAATCATATCCCATAAATTTACATCTTGGCAAAAAAAGAAACTTTGTATTCTATCTTTCCAGTATTCAAATTTGTCTCCATAAAAAGTTGGAGGTTCAAAATAATAATAATATTTATTACTGTTTATATGAGCCATTTTATGTTTCAAGAAAATGGATCTTTATCTAACACAATTAAGTGTTTGACACAACAAGTCAATATCAAAACTGGGGCTCTAATACCAATTGAAGATTCAAGAAACACAAGAAATAAAGATTTGAATTGAATTTCTAGATTTAAAACTATTTTTGCAACCCAAGAACACAAGCAACAAAGATAAACAACACAAGTATTTTTATTTTGGTTCGCCGTTAACGAAGCTACGTCAAGTCCTCCCGTCTCAGTGATTTCGTCTTTTCAATAAAGATTTAATCCAATAATCAAACTTATTACAAAACTTAAAGATAACTTGTCTAAGACTTCTTGAGAATTATAACTATAATCTAGTCTCTCAATAAAATGCAACTCAAAGACTAATCGCCAATGACTTCTTAAGAATTTTGACTAAACTTAGTCATTCAAAAAATTTAAAATTTGTCATACAAGTTACATTGTTTACAAAGATATTCTTCTTACTAAGCAGAATACACTCAATGAAATTCAGGTTTTACACTTGAGGATATTTGAAATGAAGCTAAAAGTGTTTCTTCTATTTTCTCATTCTAAAAGATGATTTGCTATATTGAATTTTCTTCATCATAAAGTTTCTTCAAGTTCTGTGCAAAGGCTTTCTATCTCTTCTAGTTCTTCTTCAATCATGCATTGTTGTACCTTTTTTTTTCTTTACAAATCCGTTGTCCTCATTTTATAGAAAGAAAGAAAAAGACATTTGGAGGTTAGATTTAGACACATCTTTAATAGTACACCACAACTGTATAATAGGTAGATTCAGTCGTAAATCAATGATGGTGATCAGAATTTTTTTTTATAGCAGTTTGCAGTACAATCCTTTTGATTTAGTAACATAACTTATATTATTCACATAGACTATTCATTCATTTGTTTTCTCTAAAACATTGGCTTTGCATAGGAGAGATTGAAAGCATATTCAAAGATCATAGCCTTAAGAATAGACTTTAAAGTCTAAAGAAAACGAGGCTTGAATGAATCAAAGTGCATTTGAGATGTCTACTTTAGAAGCGTTGGCAAGTTAAACCAGAGTTGACTATAACCTTTAGAACTTCTTCTACTGATCACTTTGGTTCAGAATCTCTTTTATCAATAGTCCGAAGTCTCTGTATGACCAGAGTTCAGAGTCTAATTTGACCAACTTTGTTCAACATCTTGATTTATTTAAGTCAACTTTATTCAACTTCAACTTTACTTAGTTTCTAGCTTGCTCAAATCCTCCACACTCAACAAATTATTACAGATCTTCAAAATTGTTCTTTTATATTTTGTTATCATTAAAATTTAAGAATAATTGTAGAACCAAACTTGTTCCAACTATTTTTTATATAAATGTCAATAAAATTAATTTGATAAAATCTTTTTAGATTAATATCTCAATGAATATTATTTATTTGTCTTGATTTAATTGAATGCATGTGTAGAAATAATTTACACCATGACCATAAGTGCATAGATGTTAGTCTTGTTATGAAGAATGTTGAAATTCACCATTGGAGAAGGTGGAAAACAGTTAGAAAGTTTGTTACACTCAAGAAGAAGAAAAGAAAACTATTTTGTATTGATTGATTAATTAATGAATACAATGATACTGAATATATATATAATAAGATCCCTCTATCTCTAATATCCCCCCTCAAGCTAGACTTTGGATACTACAAAGACCAAGCTTGGACAATATAGAGCTAAAAGCAGGAGAATGTAGAGGTTTAGTAAAAACATCAGCTAACTGCTCTTTTGTAGAAACAGGCATAAGATGAATGAGGTTAGAGACGATCTTTTCTCGAATGACATGGCAGTCCAACTCAATGTGTTTGCTCCTCTCGTGAAATGTTGGGTTATGGGCAAGGTAGATAGTTGATTTGCTATCACAGTATACAGAAACTGGATCAGGAAATTTAATGAGAAAATCGTGGAAAAGGTATTGCAGCCATTGAAGTTCACAAGCTAAAGAAGCTAAGGCTCTGTATTCAGCTTCAGTGGATGAACGGAAAACCGTGTTTTGTTTCTTAGACTTCCAGCAGACGAGGGAGGATCCAAGAATAACACAAAAACCTATAATGGACTTTCTGGTCTCTGAACATCTGGCCCAATCAGAATCTGCAAAGCCATAAAGTTTTAGAGAACTAGATGCTGAAAATAGAATCCCATTTGCAGGTGCAGACTTGAGGTACTTCAATATTCTGGTGGCAACTTGATAGTGGGGAGTGAGAGGCTTTGAAACATATTGACTGAGATGCTGAACTGCATAAGATATATCAGACCTACTATTGGTAAGGTAGATTAATCTACCTATGAGTTTTCTGTATGCAGATGAATCATCAAGTGGTAAGCCATCAGTAGTGGACAACTTGATATTAGGATCAATGGGCACAAATGAAGGTTTTGCTGCCAAATAACCAGTATCTTCAAGCAACTGCAGTGCATATTTCATTTTGATTCATGAAAATACCTGTAGTAGACCTGGCAATCTCAAAACCTAAAAAATACCTCAGCTGTCCCAAGTCCTTAATACTAAATTGTTGATCCAATAGATGTTTAACATTCTGAATTTCAGAAATCGAATCACCAGCTAAAACTATGTCATCTACATAGACAAGTAAGGCTGTAAAGCTTGTGGATGTAGACTTGACATATAAGGAACAATCAGCTTGAGAAGGTGAATAGCCAAGAAAAATAAAAAAAGAAGACAGTTTAGCATACCATTGCCTGCTAGCCTGCTTCAAACCATACAGGGATTTGTGTAGTCTGCATACCTGTGAACTGTTAGATGGAACCAGACCAGGAGGTAATGTCATATACACCTCTTCATGCAAGTCTCCATGTAAAAAAGCATTATTGACATCTAATTGTTCTAGATGCCAACCTTTTATTGCAGCTATGGACAATAAAACTCTAACTGTGGTAATCTTAGCCACAGGAGAAAAAGTATCAAAGTAGTCAACTCCCTCCATTTGTGTATAACCCTTTGCTACAAGTCTGGTTTTATACCTTTCTATGGATCCATCTGCCCTATATTTCACCTTATAGACCCATCTGCATCCAATAGGCACATTACCAGATGGAAGCTCCACTAATGTCCAAGTATGATTATCAGCAAGAGCCTGCAATTCAACATTCATAGCATGCTTCCAACATTCAAGTTTGTTAGCTTGTTGGGAACTAGAAGGTTCATGATTAGAAGAGATAGAGCAACAGAAATGATGAAAAGTTGGAGAGCATTTGCTGTAAGACAAAACTGAAGATAGAGGATAAGGAACTTTTGAAGAGGGAACATGTGTAGAAGTAGAGAAACAATGATAATCAGCAAGGTAAGATGGTGGATGAGAAACTCTAGAGGAGTGTCTAGTAGCTGGTTGAGCAGCAGAAGTAAGATCATTATAAGGAGAGCCAGTACTAGTAGTAGGCTCAGTAGCAGGACTGAAGATCAGGTCATGTGCAAGAGGAGAGTTATTCTCATGAGAATTATTAGGAAGCAAGGTATTGTCTGATGGGTTATCAGCTGTCATGACAGGATGTAAAGGAGGGTCATTAGCTGTAATGACAGGATGTAAAGGAGGGTCAATAAAGATGTCAGAATGAGTACCATCATTATGAAAAAATTCAGTACTTGTGTTATCTTGGGAAAAAGAGTTGGATTTGAAAGGAAATGTAGTTTCATAAAAAATGACATGTCTAGAAACAAAGATATTGTGATGATTCAAATCATAGAGTATGTATCCTTTAGTACCTTCTTTATATCCTATAAAGACAACTTTTCTAGCCCTAGGGTCAAATTTTGTCCTATGATTCATGAAAGAAGTAGCATAAGCCAAACACCCAAACACTTTAAGATGAATTAGTGAGGGAGGTTCTTGATACAAAATTTCATAAGGGCATTTCAGTTTTAGCAAGGGAGTAGGAAGTCTATTAATGATGTGAATATCTTGTTGAACACAAAAATTCCACATAGTTAGAGGAACATTGGATTGAAAATGTAGGGCTCTAGCAACATTGAGTATATGTTGGTGTTTCCTCTCAACAATTCCATTTTGTTGAGGGGTTTCAACACAAGACTTTTGGTGTAGAATTCCCTTAGAAGACAAAAAATTATGTAAGGCTAGAAATTTTGTACCATTATCAGACCTCAAGCATTTGATGGTTTTATTAAATTGTTTCTCAACATAAGCTACAAAACTGATAAAACTACTGCTAGTTTGATCTTTGGTTTTCAAAAAAATCACCCATGTGAACCTAGAATGATCATCAACTAGTGTTAAAAAATACTTGTGTCCTAACATAGAGACAGTAGAGAAGGGGCCCCATAAATCAGCATGAACAAGTTGAAATATATCAGTGGAACAAGTAACACTATTAGGAAAAGGTAACTTTCTTTGTTTGGCATAATGACAAGGATCACAAGGAGAAAAGTTATCTTTACATGGAATAAAGGGAAATTGTTTTGCAATGGCTTGTAAGCCTTTGTGAGAGGGATGGCCTAGCCTCATATGCCATATCTCACATTCATTATTAAAAGCAGAATTACAAGAATTTTGAGAAATATTTGAATGCAGAACATATAGGCCATTTTGCAGATCAGCTATAACAATCGTTGCCATTGAAGGATTCTGCATAATGAAGCAAGAATTAGCAGAGAACTGAACAACACAATCATTGCTTTGAGACAGTTTTGCTATAGAGACAAGATTAACATTAAAAGAAGGTATATAAAGGACATTGTGCAAGATTAGAGATTGTGTAAGCTTAACAGAACCAGATATGGAAGCAGACAATTGAGAACCATCAGGTAGAGTGACAGAAATTGGGACAATAGTTTGATAACTAGTAAATGCTGACAGATTGAATGAGATATGATTTGTGGCTCCTGTATCTAGTATCCAAAGAGAAGAAGAGTTACCATTGACATTGGCAGATAGAGAGTTTAGCACAAGGGGAGAGGTAGACACTGAATTGGCTGTGGAAACTGATTTTGAATGTTGTAGCATTGCTGTGATGTTATTGTATTGCTCTTGAGTCAAGCCATAAGAGGGATTGGTGGAACTGGAACCTGATGCAAGTGCCTCTGACACATTGTTAATTGTTGCAGCCTGTTGAGAACTATTTCCACTGTCTTTGAACTTGTGCCTAAAACCTGGAGGGTAGCCATGTTTGATGAAACAAGTATCAATGGTGTGATTAGTTCTTCCACAGTGAGTACAGACACGATTTCGCCCTCTTTGACCTGCATTGCCTTGATACCTGCCTCTATTCACATTAGGTTTATTAGATTGAGCATCCTGAGATACATTCAAAACCACATTATCTTCAGAATTGCTAACAAATGGAATAGTTGCAGAAACAACATTGTTCACTTCTCTCTCTTGTTGAATTACCAAAGAGAAAGTCTTGTCAATATCAGGTAGAAGACTCATCATCATGATTTGGCTCTTGGATTGAGTAAATTTTTCATTTAAACCCTTAAGGAAACGAATCACATAGTCTTGATCTCTATACTTACGGATAGATGCAGAAGCACCACAAGAGCATTGAACAACACATGAACAAGACGGAATCGGACGATAAGTTTCCAATTCATCCCATAGAACTTTCAGATGAGTGAAGTAGTTGGATACATCTAAAGTTCCTTGACGGAATTTGTAAAGATCTTCTTGAATGTCAGAAATGCGGAAAATATCACTATGAGAAAACCTAACCTGCAAATTTTTCCAAACACCAGCAGCTGAATCTATCCACAAAACCGATCGTGCAATCGATGGAGAAATCGAACGTTGAATCCACGCGAGAACCATCGTATTGCAACGAATCCATGGCACATAAAGAACATCTGAAACCGCAGGCTTGGGAAGAGTTCCATCAATGAACCGATCTTTGTTCTTGGAGATCAATGCTATTTGCATTGAGCGAGATCAGGTGTGATAGTTTTTGTCATCAAGCGGTGAAGAAACAAGAACAAGAGCTGGATTCTCATTTGGATGCAGGTAGTAAGGATTGGCAGAGTTTGTAGCTAAATCGGTGAAGCTCTGTGCAGCCATTGTTGCAGAGAAGCGAAGCAGAGAAAATAACAGAAAAACAAGGAACAATGGCTACCAGAGCTTGGTTAGCTCTGATACCATATGAAGAATGTTAAAATTCACCATTGGAGAAGGTGGAAAACAGTTAGAAAGTTTGTTACACTCAAGAAGAAGAAAAGAAAACTATTATGTATTGATTGATTAATTAATGAATACAATGATACTGAATATATATATAATAAGATCCCTCTATCTCTAATACTTGTATCTAAATCTTTGCAGAACAGAGAAATGATACTGAAAGTAGGGAGTAAAATAGCCGAAGATTCTCCTTTTATACATAGTTAGACATGCCTATTTTACAAATTTTCAGCCTCAAACATGGCACTTTATTCCCTCAAATATATACACAGAAATTTTCATGCTCTAAGTACATCTTTTTTCCCATTTCAACCAATTACATAACCCATTCAGTAGTTGTTACCTTAGTCAAACATCACCCAGTTTATTTCAACAGTTTGTTTCCCGAGTTACAACAGTTATAACTTCTTATAACCAGTTTATTGATATAACTCTAGCAATCTTTATCCATATCACCCTTTTGATAATCAAATCATCACATACATTACACTGCCAGTTACGGCGGCTGTCCCATTGTTGCATCAAAATCTATCATATTCATATCCTCCTCTATCTCGGACAATTGGCAACCCTTCAAAAAAAATTATCACAAACCATCCTCTAAAGAGTTCACCTTCATAACCTGGAGCGACCGACATGTTTAATGCCTCTGGAAGGCGAATTCCTAGACACTGAAGCACGCGTCCTCCCATTTAAATTTCCGCAAAACATCACATCCCAACCTTCAACATTCTTAGGAACACAAACATCAAAAAGAAATTGCCCAAGGACACTGTGCGCGCTGATGCTTGGGAAGCTGGGAACACAGGCATGTTCTTCTTTCTGTTCCTCGCGGGGAATCCCAGATTCTCTGTCATTGTTGGTATGTTCAGCTGAGCTAGGCAAAAAGAAGTGGTCACTTGGCCCCACTGCAACTCTTCTAAAGCTCTCATTTGAATTAGTTGCAACTTTTTGCAGATCACAGATTAACTCTGATATCTCGTCGTGCGTACCATCGATACCGGTTCTTTCTCTTTCAAGTATCACTTTTCTTGAATACGTTGACACGGCCTTCTCCAATAAATGGCTCACAGCAGCTCTGTATTGGATTGGATGATGTCTGTAATGACCTGAATCAAATAATAATAACTATTATGACTAGTTTGTTAAACTCATTCAAGCTTGCCAGAACATAATTAACATGGATCTCAGACTAACCAACATGAGAGGAGTTTCTCAGATTTACAAGATTGACATCACCGTTGAGACAGCGTAGTCGTTGGGCAAAATCACATATACTTTGATATCTCACAAGTTCATCATTCTCCGAACATAAAATGAGAAACGGAGCCCCTAAATTCTAAAGACAGCAATGAAATTATATTCAATTTACGAAAAATTAAAAAAAACAAATATGCTAAATTCTAGATGGTCATAGATAGATCTACTTACAACAGAAGAATATAAAGCCTGCCAGTGTTCAGCTGATTGGGATTCAAATCGAGTCAAGTATAACGCATCTAAACCAGATGCAACAGACTTTGCTACCAAAGAAACAAGCTTTGATGGTCCGGGCACTTTTGCAATCGAAGGGTGTAGAGAAAAACGGAAGCCAAAATCACTTGTAACATCTAGTGGCCCAGAATCATATATATGTCCGGAAACACAGTTCCTAAACAATTGACAGTCTCGCTGGGAAATAATAAATCAATCAATAAGTTTCATGATGGCCAAGGAAGAGAGCATCATTATCAATCAGGGAAGAAAGTAAGGTTTCAAAGAAGACAGAATTCATAATTTTTTTACAACTAAAACAGAAAAGTACATTACCAAATTGAGTGGAGCTGGACATCTTCCTTCACTAAGCTGTGCATTTTTGTATGAAAAGCTATTATAGTTAGCAATTCTCTTCTAAAAGGACATACAAAACTTAATATAATATTCTTCATACCAAAGATAAAAATCGGATGCCTGAAATTACCTGAAATAATTTGTACATACAGGCTTTTGATCCGGCAGAAAAAGAAGCAAATACAACAGGACATGGCCTAGTCCTAAGCACCTGCATAACCCAAAGCAAACCTATGAATGCGACACAAATAAGAAATGATACCCATAGATTTAGGGTCACACAATAAATGTCTACAAATTGACATGCAAGAGTATTGATATAAATTTTAGCATGTTTTGCAATTTTTAAAACTAACCTCGATAAGTTCATCAAAAACATAAAATGCCAATGGCACGGCGCTTTCCTTATTGAATCTGGATGAAAACAAAATTGTGATATAAAAATTCCATCAGTATTATATGCCCAACCAATAAGTCCAGGTGAGTACAAATTTAAAAAGGCGTGACTAGTAGGTATTTAGAAGGTTATGATATGAGAATGTCTAAGTTTTTGACAGAATCATATTTTGGACAATACAACACCAACACACATACGAGTGCACTTAATATACTGTTGCTGGATATTAGTACTATATGATGCTCTACTCTCTTTCTGTCATATTCATTTACAATAAACTTGTTTTTGCTTGAAGTAAACTATACTAACTTACTAAGCATTCCCACAGAGCACTTCAACCAGAAAAGAAAGCAACTGAACAAAGGTAATAAGTTGAAAAATCTATATTCAAACTAAGTCTCTTATATTTACATAGGCATCAAAATGAATCACAAACATCCCTTAAGTTTTCCAGTTGAACCCATGGCTGTCTTACAAGATTCAATGTTATATTTTGGCACAAATTAAATGCGTAAAGAAACAATATAAACTACATATAGATTACTAGCCCAACCAATCTTTGAAATAACTTTCTTATTCTTATTCTACACTCGGCACATGGTTGCCTGTTCAACATGACAAAGCAGGCCAGCACATAATTTCTACTTTCTTTCTACCAACTATTTATCTATTAACCAGTGTTGTCGATGGAGGTCCATGGCAGAAAGCCAAAATCCCACCATACATGCCACTCTGCGGTGCTTTTATAGCAGATTCTGGCAGAAAAACCAGCAATACCGGATGTTATTTACCATTGCGGTGAGGCTAAAAACCGCTATCTATATCCACCATAGCGCCTTCATGGGGCATATTTGATTAACACTCCTATTAATTTCAACAATTTCACTACTCTTTGTAATTCAAACCCAGACAACTAATGGATGAAACAAAAATCCTTATCCTAAGAAAAGCCCCAACATAAGATCACTAGTTTGGCATAAATAGCATTGTCCTGCTTTCACATGCATAACAACATCCAAGGAATTCTTTTGTTTCCATAATCATTCCACATAGTTAGGTAAACACCACATGCAATTCATAAAAGCTCTCCTCTCACAAGCCTAAGGCCAAGTAAAACCTATAGAGCACGGAAACACTACACCAACACAGATACATCAACACCGGTAATAATAAAAAAAAAACATAAAATCACAAGTATCGACTTCGGTTTCAGACACCGAGACACCTTATTTTTGTTTAAACTGTACAAGAAATCTCTAGTTTTTACAAAATTCAATCCACAAGTAACACCAAACCCCCTCAATCTAGCAATTTGTTAATCCACAAATTCCATCCATGACAAATCAATCAAGTAAACAAGGGAATAAACACTTACGCGGATAGATAATGAGCATAACAAACAAGGGAATTCCAACCTAAAGAGGAGTAAAGGTCAACGAATTCCCTTAAAAGGGTTTTCGGAACTGACACCCAAGCAAAGATTACAACTATTCCTTTGAAATCAGTGTCATGCTTTCTTCCCCAATATATATCACCGCCTCTGATGGAACAACCACCACCTTCTCCTTCAGGTTCTCCCATAGCTGAGACGAATTTGAGCTCTGAAATTCTCAAGTTTGCAACTTTTTTGATGGTTGATTACAATACAACAAAGATGAGTTTGAAACTGAAGAAAAAAAGATGGTGTTTTGTTGAGTTAATAAGATTTTGATTTAATTGAATTATTATGAGTAATAAAGAGAATAAGAATAGGAATAAGAATGAATCAATGGTGGATGTGGATAGAGGTGGATATTCTAATAGGGTAGTTAGATTTTAGGGTTATGGTAAAAATGTGAAATGAGAAAATTTTGGATTTGGATTTGGATTTGGATTGATTTGAATTTCAAGGTGATGGAAGATTGAGGCTTCAACTTCATTATTGAAGATGACCGACCCCACATTTCAATCTCATGCAAACTTTCTCTTTCCGCGTCAGCTTCTAACTTCTAATACCAATATACTACAACTCTCAATTTTATAATATTTTTGAAAAAGAAAATTATCTCTTTATATATACACAAAGATGTTCACAAACCGGTTTGCACGGTTTTAATGTTAAAAATTATTCAAATCGTAAGAAAAAAATATGCGATTCGATTGATTTTTAAAATTAAAATTGAATCAAATCAAATTAAATAAATCGATTTGGTTTTTTAATTTTAAAAGTTATTAAGTCATATGACAATATAACTCTCTCTCTTTTTTAAATATTTGTAGTTAGTTTCATGTTTAGATTTTTCTTCATTGTTTTCTAAAGATTGCATCCCATTAGGATTTGTTTTGGTGGCGATTAATTGTATAAATATAAATTTTGTTAGAATTTGTATTTCGATTTTTTCTTATTGACAAATAAACTTGAAAACTCCGGTCGTAGAATCTTTTAAGTTTTGATATTGTAAAACCACACAACTTATATAATTTGTCAATTACTTAATACATTGATAGTTTGTATATTTTTGGTTATAACTGTGTATCAATCTTATTTGTATTGTTAATTGCTTACACACATATTCCAATCGATAAGCATAATTATTTTATATTAAAACTTGTTTTAGTCATGCAAAATCACTTTTGTTTTAGAAACTCAAGATTAAAAAAATTCAAACTATTTTTCAAAGGAATTTTAATATGGAGGTCTATTCACCCCATCTAGACCGTTTATTGTCCATATTCTCACCCAACAAATGATTCTTGCAATGATTAACTTCCTTTCATGGTCCTAAAATAAGTCTTTATAGCTTTGAGCTTCTATAACACGTAAACATGAGTAAATCTTATCACATACTAATAGGATACAATATCTTGTGATACTAGATCTGGTTTGTGAGGTTCTTATAAGACGTTAACTATCTTGTGATACTAGCTTTGATATGATTAAGACTAGTAAGATGTTCTTTGGCCCGTGATGTTAGACACGATATGTGGTTTACATAATGTATGAGATAATGTATTATTGGTCTATAATATATTGATGTAGTGACGTGGTCTACTACACCATGTATAGCTCGTAATCATACGTAAATCTTATCAAGTACTAGTAGGATCAAATATCCTATAATACTAGACTTGATGTGTGACATTCTAAGAGGATGTCAATATTCCCATGATACTAGACTTGACAAGAGAAGTACTTGTAGGATATTGACGGGCCTGTGATGTTAGATACGATCAATGATGTACTTGGGTGTAAAGGATGCATATTATTATTGTACATAAATGATCCAGACAAGTCCTCGTGGTCTTCAGCTGGGACTGCGACGATGCTTGTTGGAGAGGGGTGATGTACCTGCAAGGTACTCTGACGTTCAAGTAAGTTTCAAGGTGAGACAAACTAAAGCGTTAAGAAAGATTGTGGGTGATTATAATTGAATATCTGACCCTCCTAAGATGAAGGGTATTTATAAGAGCACATGACCCGTGAATTACGGGCGCGTGGCCCTTGACAAGGTGTAACTGCCTCCAGAAGTTTCGGATGACAGTTGGTCGCGTAAAGGGCGTTAGAGTGTGTGTGGAGGAAGTCCCCAACAGCTATATCCTAACGGCTATATTTTCTAACGGTCATAAGGTCGCAGATCTCTTGATGGGTCTATGCCCAGAGCAAAACTGGATTGGGTCTCAATTTGGCATAGGACACCTGCTAGGCCAGTCCAGAACAATTACTTTTATAGTGTGTGAGATTGATTATATATCGGATCCCTTTTCCTTCAAGAGATGTTGAGTAACTCCAAATTTTTCCCCGCCGATCATGAATTGCTAATAGTCAATTCTAGATCAAAAGAGCCTCTGATGGGATATCTGATGAGGCCAAACTTGGATAATCATGGTGGTCAGATATCTTACCTTGGTATATGGAATCAGATGATTAATACTTTTGAGAAATACCTGATTTGTAAGATTGAGGTGTTTTACTCGGATTTTAAACTACGTTTGTGGGAAGTGAGTTACCCTAATGGATTATACAAGTAGGCCTTAATCAGGCTGTTTGTGTAAATAGTGATGCAATAGATTAGATCGAAAACCAATTAAAATTATTATCTCACTCTATATTGTTGTATATATTTTTAGGTAAACAAATACTTTAATTAGAGTTGCAACAATAGATTTGGCATTGAAGACCCGACATCGCACCTTTTTGTTATGATATTTTTGCTTAATCATCAATATATTAATTCAATTAATATATATTAATCTAACATACTTCCAAATAGAAGAGTTTACCCCGCACCCCCCCAATTATACCTGTACCCCCCCAACAATTTTTTTTTGACCAAAATGCCCTCATATAAATAGTTACTAATTCAAATTCACTTTCCATTTTTACCGTTCGTCCAAAAGTTACAGAGAGAAAAAAATTTTTGATTTTCGCACGTGTTTACCGGAAGACTACAAGTAAGTCTTCCGGAATGTAAAATTTTGTACCGGAAGAGTTTGTGAAAGTCTTCCGGTACCGGAAGACTTTATGAAAGTCTTCCGGAATGGTTTAAATGACTACCGAAAGACTTCATCAAAGTCTTCCGGAATGTTGTTTTAAAAATTGCCTACCGAAAGACTTTGATGAAGTCTTCCGGAATGGTTTTGTGTGTACCGGAAGACTTCAAGAAAGTCTTCCGGAAATTTAATTTTTTTTTTTTTTTTTATTAAATAATTGTTTTTCTGTTTTTTTCAGTGGTGCGATCACGCGGCAGAGATGAGAGGATTCCAGTGCGATCGATGGGACGGGGCGAGACGAGTAGGTCACGCGCAGATGATGCTGGTACATCTGCAGCTGCAGCTGACCCTGTGGGGTATCCTGGTGGTCCGTACGATACCAGTCTTTTGGTTTCGTACGAGCATCACGTGGCGAGACGTGTATGGTTGGGTGAGGTAAGGAAATTATAATTATTTAGTTTTGAATAATAACCGAAATTATATAATTTGTTTATCTAATTTGTTTAATTTTATTTGATTTCAGGAGAGGGGGGCGAAGAAGGAACTGAAGGTGGCTGGACATGGGTTGAAGTTGACCCAGATGGTTCCACAGCAGCTTCCACCGGAGATTGAGGGTATCATATCGAGATCCGGTTTAGCTTCCTTACAGAGATCGAGTTTGAAGAAGATTGATGCAAACTTGGTTTCTGCATTTGTGGAGAGATGGCATATAGAGACATCTTCATTTCACCTGCCGTTCGGTGAAATGACGATTACTCTCGATGATGTGGCATGTCTGCTTCATTTGCCTATTAGGGGGGTATTCTGGAACCCTCAACCCATCAGTGAGGAGTTAGCCATTGAGTGGGCTGTTGACTATCTTGGAGTGACATCGAGAGTGGCACTTTTCCAGGTTCGTGAGTGCAGAGGATCGTACTTCAAGATAGAGTGGTTATATGATCGATTCGTAGAGCATCGAGCAGCTTCACGTTGGGCATTTGCGACCCGATGTTATTTGATGGTGTTAGTGGGCTGCACCATCTTTGCGGATAAGTCATTTACACTCGTGGAGGCGCGATACTTGGCATTATTTAGGGACCTGGATGCGTTGTCCACCTATAGTTGGGCAACAGCTGCATTGGTGACATTGTATAGGTTTCTTGGAGATGCGTCTATGTTTAGCTGCAAACAGCTTGGTGGTTATCCGACTCTCCTACAGGTATATATTTAAATTCAGTTTATTATGTTAAAGTTATATATTAAATTTAGTTTATTGATTTTCTTTTAATTCTAATTTTAATTTTATTATGTTCATTATGTTCTATTTAATTATTATGTTATTGTTTTTTTAACAGTGTTGGATTCACGAGTATTTTCCTACACTTGGGAAAAAAGGAGAGAATTGGATACCTGCTCAGAACTGTGGACTCCCGCGAGCGATGAGGTGGACGTACAAACAGGGGGCGTTAAAGGTGGATGAGTTGCGACCCATTATGGATGAGCTGACACCGACTGATGTCATATGGAGGCCGTTCGAGGATCATAGAGTTCATCGTCGTTTTGATGAGATTTCTCTATTCAGGGGTTGTTTGAGGTGGGGAGATACTATTGTTCCATACATGCCTGACAGGTGTCTTCGACAGTTTGGATACCGTCAGTCCATTCCACCTGCACCCATTGATCCTAGGATGGCTGGTGACATTGATGTTGAGTGGATTAGTTACACCCAGAGCGCTGGCCAGGTGATTCGTTCTGCTGCACGGGCGACTATCCCATTTGAGGTAGAGGATGGATACCTTGAGTGGTATTATCGTGTTTCGCATCCTCGATTGGTACCTCCTACCTATGATGAGCCGCCAGTTGCATCTATTCCTGAGTACGATGCGGGACCATCTGATCCTGCATGGGGTTCTGTGTCCACCTTGATTCATCGCTACCTTCAGCAGAATGCAGCTGAAGAGGATGATCCACATTTTGCTGATCTGTTTGCAGCTTTACGTATTGCTCGTTCACAGTGATGTATAGTTATGTTTATGTCATATTATTTCTTAGACTTTGTTTCTTAATATATTGACATTTGAACTGATATTTATGTTATATGTTATTTATAGTTTTTATGTTATATGTTATTTAAGTGAAAATAAAAATGAAAAACATAATGAAATTAAAACATATAATATAATTCATGAATAAAAATGAATAACATAGTTTATAATTTATAATGAGTTTGTAATATAGGCGTAAGTTGTTGCCAATGTTGTAGACGCGCAGCAAATCCTACCATCCACGATGTTGCTGCTGGAGAACGAAAGTTCCTCCAATCTCTTGTCATTGGTGGCAATGGAAATCCTTCTTTCATGTTAACCTATATTCAAAATTAAACAATACATTATTTAATGTTACTCAAATAATTTACTAATAATATCAAATTATAACAATGTTTACCTGAATCCAATGATTTGAGTTTACAAATCCAATGCAATAAAATGAGACATTGGGTGAGAATGTAGTTGTCATAGGGAAGAAAGTCAAACATTCGACTCCTAGACAGACAAGTACCACGTTATACCGATTCGCTATCACGTAACCCATATCTGGTAGAGTCAACCATTTATTTATTGGTTGAGAACCACTTCCCTCTATCTTCAAAGAATCTCTCACTTCAGCTAACCGATCAGCAAATAAATTGGCATATAAAGCTGATCTTTCATTATGTATAATTTCCAATTCTAATTCCCGACGAACCATTGGCCAACCATCTTCGGCATAACCCCGCAATGAAGCAATCACTCTAAATCCACAATTACCATCTGACATTACGTTGACAACGTCATCAATAAATGACCTAATATGATAAGGAAATTGAAGGATGAACCGTTTAGATGACTGTGAAGTTTGTGTTAATTTTAACTTCTTTTTCACAGGTTGTGATGGTTGAGATGGTTGAGATTTCTTTTTTGAATTTTGTGATGGTTGAGATTGTCGTTGTGAAGATTGTGATGCTTGATCAACATATTCATGATACGAAGGATCCCTGTAAACATCATACCCTTCAGGTTTTTTGTCTTTTTTCTTGACTCCACCCTTTGTCTTTATTTTTTCAGGTGGTGCTAACAAAGAAGTCGTTGTGGGAAATGCAAGTTCATAAACCCTACTATGTAATGCCCTTCTTCCAACAACATCTTGTGACCTATACCTTTTCCATAACTCATCCATTGCAGATTTCATACCCACATCTGATTCCTCATCTAAGTCTTCTTCCAACTTAATTTCCATACTTAGTTTCCTCCAATGTACATGCACAGCCTCAATTGGTATCGGAATACCACTAATTCTATACCCTGCCAACTCACACGCGCAAGGTAATCCATAGGTGGATCTAAGAGTACATCGGCATCTGTCTTTGTTAGTTCCAATATAATCAACTCTCTTTAACTCTTCAGCAACGCGCCTCAATGCAGCTCGCGACACTGAAGTACGTAAATATGTGTAAAATGGACTTGAATGGACATGTGCAACTTCATACACACTCTTTTGAAAAGAAGCTCGAATGTTGCTAATTTGTATCTTTAAGTTGTCATTCATGGCCTTCCAACATTTGACCATGTCACCAATACTGTTACCCAACATCTGCTTTAACTTCCAATGAGTAGACTCAACCCTATAATAATACATATTTAAACTAAGTAAGAAAAATAAAAAATTCACAAAAAGTATATTTTGGGATCTAAAACAAAACATACCGATTAGTCGTCGTGTTACCCATATGTAGGACTCGATTAATCCATGCGCAAACAAACCTTTGTCTATGTGGTGTCAACCATGTGTCGTTCACGTACTCAAAAAATTTAGGACAATCAACACACTCTTGCTCAAGTTCTTTTAAATGTTGTGCATACTCAACCTCATCACTAGCCCATACAACATCCGTCCATAATTTGCCAATTGACTCCTGCTTATCAGGATCCACTAATAGTTTCCTTTTTGCTCCAACATTTTTGTTAATGTGAAACTGACATAGCAAATTATTTGTCTTCGGAAACACAGTTTCAATGGCTTTCATCAAAGCAAGATCTCTATCTGTCATCATAACTTGTGGAAATAAATCTTTTTTCACAAACAATTTTTTAAGCTTATCTAACACCCAACAAAAAGTCTCAGTCTGCTCAGACTCAATATACGCAAATGCGACAGCAAAAGTCAACTCGGTAGATGTCATTCCAACAATTTCAAACAAAGGTTGTCTGTATTTGTTTGTCTTATAAGTGCTATCCATAACTAACACAATAGGAAACATATCCAACAACTTAACTGAATCTGGATGTGCCCAAAATATATCTTTAATAACTTCAGAGTCATCTCTTTTTCTACTCCAATAAACATAACCTGCAGCCTCGATAAGCTTAAACAAATGTTGTATCTCACTTCTAGGACCTCTTATCTCTTTTTCCATCATACTCTTTTGCTTGTATATTTGTGTGATACGAGTGACACAATCTGGATCAAGCTCGTACAAGGAATGCAATATATTTCTGGGTGCAACCTTTCTCTTTGTTAAATCAGCAACATGTTGCTTCTGATCCGCTGTCAACCTACCAACAAATGAGTGACCTTCTAATCTATCGGGTAAATCATGGTTATGAACGCCACATTTTACATCAATCTTCCATCCAGATCCATCTTTTGTCGGAATCGACCTGATCTTAAATGGACATCCACATTTTTTCGTCGCACTTTCTATTCCACTACGAATATCCTTGTATTTCCCACCTTTATCGCAACCAAATATTATTTTGTTCTTTCTTCCTCTCTTGCCTGTTTGTGTATCTGAACGAGTGATGACGACCGTCACTTTATTTCGTAATCCGGTGTCTTTGACCCATCTTATCACCTCTTCTCGTGTACCAAATATCTCTGTCGTTGTAAATACATCTGATGTATTCACACATATCGGTTCTTTTTCGTGTAAAGGTACTGCACCTACAAAATAAAAATATTTTTTTAAAAAAAGAATTAAAAAAACTTAAATAATAAAAAAAAAATCAAACCGGAAGACTTTATGAAAGTCTTCCGGTATTGTGCTCTTACAATACCGGAACACTTAAATAAAGTCTTCCGGTACACATATTCATTACTACCGGAAGAGTTAATAAAAGTCTTCCGTACCGGGACACTTTTATTAAGTCTTCCGGTGCACAAACAGCATAATACCGGAAGACTTACATTAAGTCTTCCGGTATGTTAATTTACGTACCGGAACTCATTACCAAAGTCTTCCGGAACGTATATTTTTGGACAAATTTTTACTTTAACCGTACGGTCTGACACAAATGGTAAAAAAAATAAAAATAAAATAATAATATAATAAAATAATCTAAGGTTAAAATGAGCATTTTTTAAAAAATGTGGGGGTACAGGTATAGGTTGGGGGGTGCGGGGTAAAATCTTCTCCAAATATTTGTATTGATGTATTTAGTACCGAGGGCCGGCCCAAACATTTTAATGGCCCTGTTTTTATTTTAAGAATAAGGCCTCTAATAAATATTCAATAAGAGAATTTTTTTATATAAAAAAACAGTCATCAATAAATAAATATTAATTATTTCTTGGTGTAGTGGTAGAATAAGACTTTTAATGATAATGATAGTGTGTTTGAGTCTTCGTAATAATAATTTTTGTGAATAAAACAATAAAATCATAAAACTCAATTTTTCATTTTTGAACCGACAAACGCTTACATTACAAAATATAAACCATAAATCTGGAGTGGTAAACGGGCATGCTCGTCCCGTTTAGGTCTGTTCTGTAAAAGTCTGTAAAAAAATGGGGATGAGATGGGGCGGTCAAAATTGAGGATGTGAGCCTAAAACCTAAGTCATCCCCGTAAAAAAGTGAGGACGAGACGGGAAAAACCCGCATGCATTACACTTTTTAAGTCTAAAAATACAAAAAAATTAAGTAAATGTGTATGCCCACGAAAGTCCGTGACGAAAATGGGACGGGATGAGACAAACACTTTAGAAGATGAATACCAAAACCCTTGATCCACCCTGTACTAAAATACGGGTAAAACGGATATATCCAACATGTCAGACCCGTCACCCCTAAATACACCTATCCACTGAATTACTGTGAAAATCAATTTATCAATTTACAAATCTGTATATATTAATTATATATAAATTAATTGAACTTGATTTGTTTTGGGTAATTATTAATACAAATGATTGTTATATGACTATGACTATTACACTTTCCTTTTAGGGTTAACGTTAAATGGATTATTGAGACGTGTAATGAATTAATTTATCCATATTTTAAATATACCTGTAACAAAAATATATTATATATTATTTTTTGTAGTATAAGCATGAAACTAGACAAAAATTGGAATATTATGTTTAACATTGTTTATATAACTTTGTAAATTCTTCCTTGTATCATACTCATTTTAATTTTCTTGTATTGTTGAAAGAACCATTCTTAGTGAGAAGTCCATTCTTCATAATAAAAGTATTTCTTAAGGGATTCTCTATTTATAGAAAACTTAGCTAACAAGGTTCACTAAATGAGGAAAATATTGAGGATTTAATGATCTTTACTCGTCTTTATTTTTATGATAGGTAGGTCTCACATGGATTTTTTCCGATTGATTTTAAGTATCTATAAATGGATTGTTGACCCATCATGAATTCGTCCAGTTTAAGAAATAATCTTTAAAATGAAAAATATATCATCTAGACATTAATTTCCTTAAGTCTTCCATCATTAGGTAATTAAATATGTTTGATATAAAGAGAAATAAATTATTTCTGTTATAAAGAAGTTAGATATAATAGAGCACACGACTTTATGTTGAATTTTGTAAATTAACGTGATTGAAAAATATATTTCTTTTGTATTACCAATATTCAATTTTTCCACGTAAATATTAAGTCATTAATTATAAAATCATGTCGTTATTTAATATTTCTGACGTGGACAAAACACGTCGGAAAGAAAACTGTGGAAACTTTTTCCCACGTAAAAATAAAATTACTCATTAGTGACACAAAATCCACTTTGCAAACCATAAAAAAAAACGAAAATGTTCCTACGCGAAAATCAAGTCACTAATTAGTGACTTGGAAAATACATGAAAAAATACAATTCTACACACTTGCAGAAATTATGTAATATATTATAGAAAGTGTCAGTCTACATATTTCCGACTGTAAACCAAATCACTGATTAATTTGAATATTCTAAATCTAAAAGAATATCGTGAAAGCGAATGTGTCTAGAGTCGCTGGTAAGATGTGTTAATCCTATTTAAACATTTCTAATGTAGACGTAATTATATGTTTTGTTTATGCATTCTCTAGTACCTTCATCATCCTAAAATAAATTATATATTCAATTTTTCACATAAATTTTTTCATTCTTACAGCAAATAATATTTTAAAATCTTCTTTGTAGTATTAACATTTTTTTCAAGAGAGACAAAACAATATGGTCATTTTTCGAGATTTTGAATGTTTTGCCGAAATTATAAATTTGATTGTTTATTTTAATTTATATTTTTTTATCGGATTTATAAGTCATATAATTATAAATATATAATTGTAAAAAATTAAAAAAAAAATTAATATTGAAAAGTTTACACCGATTCAAAACTACAATAAAATTATGACAAAAAATGTTATAATGTATTTATCAATCTGAACATATACCAGTAACATTCTAATTCTCACACAAGCTACAAATTTCGGCTATTAATATTCGAATATCATAATCCTATCATTTTTTGCTACAAAATCACCAATAATCTAATCAAAATCAAGATTCTTTAACAAATCATCTTCAATTAAAATCAAAGCAAGACTATTTAATCTAATCGTGACATTGTTGATCGCAAATAAGATTTTAGCAATTTTAATTTTTAAAATCTCCTCTCAGTCGATGCAACATTAATATGAATAGTTAATATTATTCTATAAACTATGCATGCATTAGGAAAACAATTAAATGTCTTAAGATAACTCAATATCATAAAACTAGATTTTGATTTAACTGTTAAAATCTCTCTGATGACTTTTGATTCTTCACATAAAATTTCACCATCAAGATCATAAGAATTGTCATAATTCAAATAAGTTTCAAGATTTATGCAAGACAATTTCAAGTTCTCATCAGAAAGTGACTTAAGTCTTTCAATATTAAACAAAAATCCAAAAATAATATCATGTGTTATATTTCTCAAATATTCTATTAAATAAGCCAATTGCTTGATCTACAATGTATAAAAAATTAAAATATGTTGTCGCGCACAAATAAAAAACAAGTAATTTTAAAAACGATAGTTTAATGACAATGACTCGAGTCATATCGAAAGGATTCTTGTATTGAAATTAACCAACTATAGTAACAGTTTATGTGAGGTTTGGATTACAATTTTAGAAAACAAGGGAAAAATGATTAACATAAGTGATTATCAAATAAGCTAAAATGGCTAATCTTATCGATCCGGGTTCCGACTTATCCTCGACTATTATAACACAAATCCCTAAATGGCTTCGATCCTATTCGATTATGAGATTAATAAGACAAGCGCATATCAAAATCATACGAATTATATTCCTGTTTAACGAATTAAGCAAACGGTTAAGAATATGACGAGTTAATGCATTAAGCAAACGATAACACACAATTAAATCTAGGAACATGCATACAATCGAATTTAATCAAATCTATCCTATGAACACAATCGAATTAAGCAAACGATTGTAATCAAATTAAGAAAATGACTTTATAGAAAATAATTGAACAAAAATCGAATTAAATTGATATTAGAATAACCTCGAAGCCATGGAACCCGTAAGCAGTAGGATTTGCCTTGAGAATTAGTTCTCCATGAAAATCGTACAAAAGTAAAAGTGAAATTCGTGAAAATAAGGTAAGGTAATGTCAATAATAACGCGACTGCTAGGTATATGAAAGCATCATAAATTAGGGTTATAACCCAACTGGATCGATAAACATAAAAAACGGCCCAAAACTAAATATTCCTTAAGGCATAATTTGGGTTTTGATTTCAACGAATTATTTGACCATCTTTCACTCCAAATCAGCTCCCGACTACAACACGAAACTTGTAGCTCTTTGTCTTAGTTTTCCAATGCCTGGTAGAACACGTAAATCTGATACTCGTAGCTCAAGTTATGGCCTGCAATATGAACATGTATCAAATAACTATTAATGCTGAAATTAAAATACAAATTTAAATTAAAGACAAAAATAAACTAAAATAAGAAAACACATTAAAATAGAAAAAAATAATAAAATAAACTAAAGAAATGCATAATTATAATAGTAGAAGAATATGCATGAAGATTGATAGAAGCAGAATTATAAGTAAATTAAGTTAAAATATTAATTTAGTAAGTCATTTATATTATTAACTATGAGTATTGTTATTGGGCTCTTAGGAGTATTTGGGCTTTTAGGTATATTAGCCATTAAGAGTATTATGTAATGTAGTCTCATAGAGACATTTAAGAAAACGAATGAAAATCAAGTTATCTCTTTAATTCTATTTTTCTTAATTTTTGCTCTTAGATTTGTAGTTGTTCATACCTTGTTAGGGTTAGCAATTTTGCTTCCTATCAATTGGTGCTTTCATCTTGAACTTCCATGGCATACCCATATTATCATTCCACATACACTCCATACATTCCACAACAATGCATAATTCCTACTTCTCTTCAACAATCATCTTCCACCTTCCATGAACATTCATTTTATCATCCTAACACTACTAATGTTACACTATCATTTCCATCTTTTCCATGGGAACTTTTCACACCTTGTTACACTCATGTTGGTTCATCATCACCAAATTTGTATCTAAATCATGGATATTCACCACATATACCTAACTCATATTCTACCTATTATTCTTCCTATCAATTCCAAAATACTTCCTCCTTACTTGGTCATAAATGTGAAACCCATTCTAGTAATAGAAGAAGTTTTGAGAAGCATTTACAAGTATTTCACCTCTGTTTTAAGAAACCTTCTCAAACAAAATTTCAAAAACTTTCTCATTCAAGAAAAGAAAAGAAAGGGTTTCTACAGGTTATCCTTGAAACAAATCAAGAACATTCATCCCAAAAAGAATTAGGGCATGACCTTCTAGTGCTATTTAAGGAGAAAAGGGAAGGTATTGATGAAATGTGGAAATTCACAAATTTTCTTGACGATAAGGTTCACAATATCCCTAACTTTGTTCAGGAAAACCCAGAAGCACCTTCAGAGCGGTATAAATCACAATCAGAGCCTCTAATCTCAGCAAATTACGGCGAAACTTCCTCTATTGAATCCTTTCAAGACGATTTTTTTGGTGAAATCGACAAAGCTATCGCTCCCAAACGCAAAGAGTTCGCTCAACACAACGAAGTTTCCATATTGTTCCAGCAACACATTCAGCCTAGCTCCGATCACACAACTCAACCTACGTCAGTCTTCGATTCTTCATCAGTGTTCATGGCCAAGGCTCCCTTCGAGGTAATACCACTTCCACCAAAAACCCCAGATTCACCATCTTTGAGGTATTCCAATTATACAACTTTATTTCACTCGAAACAATTTGACCCCATTCATTAGGAGAAACGACTACAACCAATTTCAAATCTGTGCATTCTTTCAAAATCATTTCCAACCGAACTTGTTAGCTACAAAGATGTTCACAATTTATGTCATGATGCTGATTTTGCGATTCCGCCGAAACCACCAGATCTGATTGTCATTCCAATATCGTCATCGTTCTTGTCGTGTTTTTCAAAATACTTCATTCAACTATTCCTGGAGAAGGAAGGTAGGGAGGAAAACTTGGGTAGGCTTCAAGTTGATGTAGGTGGTAGCAAGATATTCTATCTTTCTGAGGATTATTTTCACGAACTTGATGATAGGAAAATTTTTATAAAGTTGAAAAAAGGATCTAGTTTCCTTTCCAGGAATCCATGGGTTTGTTCAGGAACAACTTATCCATATGTGGTCATACAGATGGGTTCTCAATCAACTAAAATCAATATCAAATGGGGGACAAAAGAGGCAACATGGAACGAAATGTTCACTTTTAATTTTAAGTTGTATCCAAACAAAGCTCTACATGTTGCAACTTGGTATGCAAATCTCTTAACCCCACACAAATGCCTTGAGAATACAGTTGTTGATTTGGAATGGCTTTTTAACAGAGATACACACAAAATACATGTGAAGTTGGGAAGAATGGTTGGTAGTGGCATGGTTTGGTTGGGGGTTAAATATAAGACCTTTGATGAAATTGATGATGAGGAAAAGAAGAATGGTTTTGATTCTACACGAAGAAAGGTTATTGGTTCTGATACAGTACAAGTCAGTCAATTTGTGGACTATGCATTTGGGAAGTTAAAGTCAAATCACAATGAGAATGGTCAGATGTTTGCTACTACTAATAATAAATATGATATTACAAGTTCTAAGGAATCAAATGATTCTGCATTTATGTTGAAGTCCCCTTCTCACAAGGCTGGTAGTTTAGATTCAAAAGCCTCTAATGAAGCTTCTAGTGAAAAGAGAAACATGACAGAGTTTTATAATGTTGTCAATTCTAACACTGTTCAAAAGCTCGGTCTCTATGTTCCGGAGAAATTAAAGTGCGATGGTTTGTCAAAGGAGATTACTCGTGTTATGAGTAAATGACACGTGAAAGTGATATTCTTTTCCACAACATCAGAGATCAGAGAGTTAAGGGTTCGCCTTGCTTCTTTTCTTTCATCTTCAAATGAGATCCTATGCATACTCATGGATGAACTAATATCACGAGTGTCAACCAAGGTCCTTCCAATTCCCTTCTTATGTTCCAACAATAATTTTTCTTCTTGCTCAAATTGAAGTTTTGATGAATAATATGAATCCTCAAGAAGTGGTTCAGAAGGTGAAGTTGATTGTTCAACAAAATGTTTGGTTGGGGCAGCCAGGATGTCGAGAGATTCAGTTGTACAAACAACTTCACCTACAACTTCATATGTAGGTAAAATATCAATCGGCAAGGCAACCTCAATCTTAGTACAAACAGAACAAAAGTTAGTGTTGGTATAATCCTCACATGACTAATTATCATCAAAATCAAACAATGATGGAAAATCATATAACAACTCAAAATAAGTATCATCAATAGTTTCAGAAAGCAACTTTATTTGAAAAACAAAATTTTCTTCCAAGGGATGTTGATTTGATCCTTGAGCTTGCTGTATGACATTCATTAAAGTGGCAAGCTGTCCAATATGTGTCTTCAAATTTTGAATACTATAATTCGTTCGTTGTTGAAACTGGAGATTATTAACAACCATTTGCTTGACAAAGTTCTCTAATGAAGGTCCGGAAGGTGCAAAGCACCCAACTTGGAATTCCTTCAGATGCTTATGCGATCCACACATGGAAAACCATTAAAATTTGACAACAAGTGTGTTAAACCAGATTTCAATTCGAAAGGTACAACAACAAAAGGATATTCAATACATAAAGCATTATAATGCAAATAAAAAACAACAAGCTCTCTTAATGTTCTTTGTTCATCCATGTTATCTAGAGAAAGTTCAGAATCAAACCAACACAAAATCAAATAAAATCACTACAAATTTAAAAGAATGGAAGATAAGAAAAGCGATTAAAATAAAATCTAAGAAATATTAAAATAATGCTAGAAATCTAATCAAATCAAATAAAGAGTGCGCAATTTTTTCAGACTTTTTCAAAAATATGAAAATAGAAAATAAATCCAATAAAATAGAAAAAAAACAGAATTTGCGATTTTGAGAGTCAAATTCTATTCGTCAATTTTTTCTAATCTTGTGGAAAAAATTCAGAGCAAATCGAAACAGTAGCTTTCTAACTTACCTGACAAACTGGAATACTTATCGTTGTACTTCAACCCTGAAAATCCACAAGCAAAAAAAAGATCTAACAAAACTCTAAACTAAAATTGGTAAAATAAAAAAGAATCCCCAACAACTGCTCCAATTTGATCCACTGTCGTGCACAAATAAAAAACGAGTAATTTTAAAAACGGTAGTTTAACGATAATGACTCGAGTCGTATCACAAGGATTCTTGTATTGAATTTAACTAACTACAGTAACGATTTATGGGGGGGGGGGGGTTTGGATTACGATTTTAGAAAATAAGGGAAAATGATTAAAATAAGTGATTATCAAATAAGCTAAAATGACCAATCTTATTGATTTGGGTTCCGACTTATCCTCGGCTATTATAACACCAATCCCTAAACAACTTCAATCCTATTTGATCAAGAGATTAATCAGACAAGCGCTTATTAAAATCATACGAATTATGTTTCTGTTTATCGAATTAAGCAAACCGTTAAGAATATGACGAGTTAACGAATTAAGCAAACGATAACACACAATTAAATCTAGGATCATGCATACAATCAAATTTAATCAATTCTATCTTATGAACACAATCATATTAAGCAAACAATTACAATCAAATTAAGAAAATGACTTCATAGAAAAAAATTGAACATAAATCGAATTTAATTGATATTAGAATAACCTCAAAGTAATGGAACTCATAAATAGTAGAAGAATGTGCATGAAGATGCACTGATCAATAATGAATCCTAAAAGGCTCTTCAGTAGACTCAAGGTTTGATTGTGTGCATTCAGATGGATTTTCATCCGTGTTTCTTTCTGAAGGAGGAAACACACAAGAAAATGGGGTTTGAATTGAGGTTTTCAAAAATAATTGTGAACAACACAGTTGATTTATCCTGGTTTGTTTGAACTCAAACTACATTCAGTCCACCCGCCAAGGTGATTTCGCCTCTCTCAACGAGGTCTTAATCCACTAATAAAAAATTATTACAAAGTCTACTGACTACACTTAGTCACTCAAGGCAAATTTAGTTGATTAAAAATAAATTGTAACGAGATGTGCTTCTAGAGAGAAGTTATCACAACTGTGATAGTTTTTACAAGTGGGAATACAAAGGATTATTGAATTTTTTATTTTTCTTGAATATGCGAGAGAGAGAGAGAGAGAGAGAGAGAGAGAGAGAGAGCTCAAAATGTCTTCAAAGGTCTCCTTATATAGATTTATGAATTTGATCAGTTGGAGACAACCTTTCCTATTTTTGGATGTTGATAAATTGCTATTAAGAGTTTCCAAAAATATAGAAATTGTCTGGAGCCGCTAATACTAGATCTTCAATAAATGTATCTGATTCTGATAATCAGAACTTGCGCTTTGAGTATCAGAGTTTGTGTGCTACGCAACTGGTCTGAGCGTTGTTTCTGATTATCATCTTCTTAAAGTCTTTAGCTAGATCTTCTAGTAGTAAAAGGTTTCTCTCTAGTATAGAAGATACTTCTTCAGAATTTCTATAACTTTATAAGAACTTTTAACCCTATGTAAAGAAGGAATGATAATTTTAGGCAACACATTTTGTTCTTAAAATATTTGTTATCATCAAAACTTATTAGAGAAGGTAGAATCAAAATTCTTGTTCTAACAATCTCCCCCTTTTTGATGATGACAAAACATTATATTTTGAGAAAATTAACTTAAGAGAAAAAGGAATAGAGAGACTCCCTTTGAGGTTCTTTGAAATATCCCTTTAGAGTTTACCATAGGAAGTTCTTATAATAGAAGCTCCCCCTTAGTTGAAGACTTATCATGTTCTTAAACATCAATAAAATTTATCAGAGTTTTAAAATGTTTGAGGCTTAGTCTTGGTGAGCTGTTATGAATCAAAATATTTTACGTTCTCCCCCCTTTTTGTCATTATTCAAAAAGTAAAATAAACAGAAAAAGAGATCAGAAAAAATAGGCAAAACAACAAGGATTTCATTAATCAGATTAAGCATATAAGCATATAAGAAGAAGAAGGACAACAAAACAGTAAAAAATAAGAAAATCTAAGGTTGGGGAGGAAGTCTTGTGAACAACGCCTCCAACATATTCTTGATCTAAGAGGTAGACTCCACATGTTGGCCAATCATGTTCTTGAGTTTTGTGTTTATTTTATCTTGCTTATCCAATCTGATTTTCATAGCTTCATTTTCTTTCCTCAGTTCTTCCAGAATTTTCAAAACCAGAGAAGATGGAGGAGTCTCTTCAACAGAAGTAGCCACTTGATCAGAACTTGGTGCAGGAGATGTAGAAGGTGACACCTCAATAGCTTTCCATTTGTCTTCAGAAGGTGCAACTATGATCTAAAGTTCAGAAGATGATTCCTTTGGTTTTGGTTCTGTCCAAGGTTCAGTGTCTAGAAGATGAATAGTCTTCTTCTCCCAACAACTAATAACTTCTTCCTTAAAAGTGGACAGTTTGTCGCAGAAGTTTTGCTAAGAAATATCATAACAAATATCCTTCAGCTTCTTGGACTCAGAGTTGAACCAGTTTCTGAATTTTGTCCAAAGGTGATCAGAAGCTGCATATCTGCTTCGAAAGCCAGTAATAGGACACCAACATCTGATTTGGTTGGTTTTGGTTTGGGTTTAGGGATAACAATTTTCTTAGATGAGGAGGCTAGTTTTTGTAGGGCTTCAATGCCAATTACAATTTTGAGTAGATCTTCTGGTTCTTTGGTAGGAGTAGGAGTATCTAGAATAATGATGATGGTAGGAAATCTATGAGGAGTGGCTTTATAAGAAGATAGAGATTCTTCTGGTAGTGTAGGAATGTCAAAAACAAGTCTAGGGAAAGATAAATTTAGAGAATAGTTAATGCCAGGAATTATTTGAGTGGTGGTAGGTGGTGGTGAGTTAGAAGTGTTGGATTGAGAGGTTGCAATGTAAGGTGGAAATTAATCAATGTCAGAAAGACATTGTTAAAGTTCTGAGTGAGTTTCAACAAAAGAAGTGGTGTTGAGGTCAAAGGGAGGAGTTGGGTCAATGGGCATGTCAAAATCATCTAGAGTTTAAGGTGAATGATGTTCAGAGGGTCTTGGAGAAGGTGAAGGGTTTTCAGGTTGAGATGTTTCAATTGGAATGAATTATGTTTGGATGGTTTCAAGTTGAATGATTTCAGGTTGAATGGTTGCAGGTTGTGGAATATCAGAATTAGGGATTTTAGAGGATGAGGCTTTAGAAGTGATTGGGTTTGAAGAAGCAGAGATATCAGAGGGTAGGATATCAGAAGAAGGGTTTTCTGGCTGGGGAAGTTTAGATGAAGATGTTATTACTGACTCGACAACAGATACAAAAGTTGAAGAGTTACCTTTCTTTTTGGCCACCTTTGGTGTCTTCTGAGAAGTTCCCTCAGAAGCTTTCCTTTTCTTGGATTTCTTCAAAGTAACTTCTGGAGCAGGTCTGCGAAGATCTTCTGGACTGAATCCAAGATCAGTTCCATCTTGCTTGCATGATTCTAGATATCTGACTATGATTTTGGGTGAGTATCAGCATAAAATAAAGGAAAATCCTTCAGAAGAATCTTCCTTGTAGTGATAACTTCCCTTGAGTGAAAAATGGGATCCTTCTTGATTGTATCTATGAACTTCATTTTCTTGAGATTCTTTGCATTGAATGGTTTTCCAGCAATAGCTTTTAGATCGTCTACTTACTGGACTTCAATCAGATGTTCTACCAGCTTGTTCTCTGTTAGAATATCTGAAATTAGCCTTCCCAGAGGAATCCGATCTCTTTTGATTTTCTCATCTTCTCTTGTTTCTTTTACACTGTTTTTCAGATGGTTGAACAGACTGTGATCAAGATTGATCTTCTTAGTTGTTGAGATGATATAAAGAAGATATTGTTGATCCAAGTTGATGTAGTCTGGAGAGCTTGTGGGTTTTCTATGACTAATGCAACCCATAATTATTTTAGCCCAGATTCTCTGACGATCCTTAATATCCTTGATCTTGTTAGAGTGTTGCCCATAAGTAATAATTTATCTAGACACAAGAGTTAGGTCAGAACTTTTGTCCATGTCGCTGCATTGCAAGTATCCAATCATTTTCTTGTTCTAACATTTTCTACGAATTTGAGGTTTTTGAGTAAACACACATTCAATGTCCATTTCATTTGCAATTATTTCAGCATTAGATATAGCCTATGCAAAACCAGATTCTCTATATTTTTTCAAGTGAATAATCCAAACTTTTACTAACTGTATATCCACATCAATTAGCATGTCTTTTTTCATTGTTGTAAATTTGTGCTAATTTCATTAATAACAAATAACAACTCAAACTAGATAGTCATAGCTAGTAAAAACTCAAAGTTTCCAATTCCATGATGTGCTAAAGATTCAACTTCACTCTTAATCGTCGGATTATTATCCTGTTCAGTTAGTTAAAGTAAAGTTTCACTTATGTATGAAGCTTGAGTTTTAATTGAATTTACATTATTTACGTGGCTTTTCCAATGTTTTGTGACAATGGTTTGAGATTTAAATCTTTCACATTATCTCTTAAAATTTTGCATCACTTTGTGGAACGAGAGAATATAGTTTAAATACGTTGTAGTACTAAAAAACTTTAGCTTTTGAACAAGAATTCGTAATTTCATATAGTGTCAAGTTAAAACTATGACAACCACTTGGTGTGTAAAATGATCTAGGATTTATATATAACATTTTTTGTACACCTTGATGTTTTCCTTTCATGTTTGATCCATTATCATATTCTTTCCCTCTCACATTATTAATATCAAGACCAAGAGTTTTTAAAATATTTTGTAATTCTTCAAACAAACCTTGGCCAGTTGTATCATCAACTTTCAAAAATTCTATACAAAAACTCTTCTATCTTTATTGGACTTGTAGAAACATCCACACAACGTAGTATGATAGTCATTTGTTTATGGTGACTTATATCAGGAGTGCAATCAAGTATCACAGAAAAATATTTTGCTTCTTTGATCTTTTGGATTATTGTACTTTTAACTTCATTACCTAACATATTAATCAATTTATTTTGGATCTTATTGCTAAGATAATGGGAATTTATTTCTTTATTCTTGATGCGATCAAGATGCCTTTGCATAACAGGATCCCATTCAGCAATCATCTCAACAAGAGAATTTTTTCCCATTATTTTGTACATTGATATTGTTATTTGCTCCACGAAAAGCTAAATTTTGTCTATAAATATATCTAACAATATAAATTATCCTAACTAAAACATTCTTCCAATGTTCTTTTTCTTTTCTAATAAGCTCTTGAAGATGTTTATCAATTGTTATATTTTTTTGAAATCTGATTTGCAAGACAACCTATTCACTCATAAAAACCATGTGTGCACCGCTTGATTCACATTCTTTAAGTCTAATCATAAGATGAGACCAATCATTGAAACCTTTTTGAGCTAAGTGATTTATTTTAGGACTTATACAAAACATCTTACAACATAAACAAATCCCATCTTTGTTTTCTCCATTAGCGCAATGATGAATGTAATGTGAGAATGAAAAGAGTCTACCAAGGTTATCTTTAAGACCATTCACAATTGACACATCTCTTTTAGGACCATTTTTAAACAATTCATCCCTTAAATTACTTCTAAGGTTATTATATCTTCTTGGATCATAAATATTTAATGGAATAGGCTCATTAGGTTGTTCATTAGAAAAAGAAATATATTATCCTTTTAATTATTATCTACATTCAAGACAATATGTTCTTCATTATTTCTGTTTGATTGTCCATCTTCAAAATTTTCAACCGTCGAGTCTAAGATATCTTGATTCACGGGACCGATAAAGCCACATATGATAAAACCACAACCAATGGGACCGATAAAGAAAATCGATAAAACTCTCCCACAATTTTCAACCGTCAAAATTGTCCATCCTCAACTTGATAAAACCACAACCAACATGACCGATAAAGAAAATATACTCACATAGCCGATCTCCTCAAATGTAGATAGAAAAAAGGGAACATAAGAGGCGGGTAGTGCAAGGATTTTTTCTGTCAGAGTGATAAAAGTCAAAATGTCATTTTTACTAATATTAGGTTTTCTATTTTATAGTGAATAACATTTATGTGAAGATTTTTTTTTTTACACAATTAATGAGAAAGTTTTTTTTTTCTCAACAAATTGGACTTTCAGAATAAATGGAAGTCTTGGATGGATGCAATTGTTTTCACAATGGTAAAAGGGTTAAGACAAGATGATCTGTTGTTCATATTCCTTTTTATAATAGTTATAGAGGGTCTCACGGGATTAATGAAGAAGGAAGTTTAGTTAAACAAATTTGCATGATTTAGGGTTAATAATAAGGTCACCTATGATACTCTTTAATTTGTTGATGACACCATTATTATTGATGATTATAGTCGGTCTAACTTGTGAAGTACTAAGTCAATATTGAGAGGGTTTGAGCTAGTTTATGATTTGTGTGTTAACTTTTTCAAAAGCAACATTTATGGTGTTAATGTAAAAAACAATTTCATTCTGATTGCGCCTTATTTTCTTTTTTTGTTGTATTGACAGCTTACCATTCAAATTCTTAGGGGTTCATGTTAGTTCTAGCCCAAGAAGAGCTGGTTTGTGGAAGAAAGTTGTTGGCATGTTGAGGAAAAAACTTACTACTTGGAAAGGTAGAATTTTATCTTTAGGAGGAAGAATTGTTATGATAAATATTGTGCTAAGCTTTGTCCCCATTTATATATAGCTTTTTTTACAAAGCTCATTTTAAAGTTTTGAAGGAGATTATTAAGATTCAAGATTCAAAGTAATTTTCTTTGGAGCGGTTCTGATAAGAGGAATATCATTCACTAGGTGAATTGGAAGAAAGTTTGTAGTACTAAAGAGAATAGTGGGCTAGGAACCAAGAACATCGAACGTTTTGATAAGTCATTATTATTAAAGTGGAAATGGAGAATTATTCAGAAGAAAAAAACTATTTGGGCAGGTTTTCTTAAGTATCGTTTCAATAACCCTGGTCTTATTTGGATGAATAGGAATTCGTAGAGATTCTATTTGGTGGAAAGGCCTGGTTAGCTTAGGTTGAACTTTGTTTTTTGATAATATTTTTGATAGGGAAAGTTGGTAGATGGAAGGCTAGTTGCTTGAAATATAATTTCATTGTATGCATTTGTTAGAGGTCGACACATACTCCGAGGAGTCAATTATACTTTAGCAGCAACTGGAATGAAAACAAGACACCAATTGGTTTATCCTTGGATGAAATTTTATCAGAGATTTCACCTGAGCCTATTGTTGCTGCTTCCCTTGGGCAGGTGCACGCTTCAGCCTTATATTGGTATCTTTTTCTAGATGATGTTTGCAGAGTTCTGATATGACATGTATCTATCTTCAATTTTAAATTTTATTAATCAAAATTAGAACTTACGTCTTTAGAGCAAAAATTTATCAAGCTAGGTTTCGCAGAACAAGGCAAGTTGTTGTTGTGAAAGTGAAAAAACCAGGAATTCAAATTGAATACATGCTTGAATGCAGGAGATGGATTACAATAATGAAGTAAGCAATGGTATAAAGTTCAAGTAATTGCGTGCAATCAAAGTTTTGAATTTGAGAGATTTTGTCATTGAACGGTTGAACCTATATATAACTATTTACCCTTAATTCATTTAGTGAAAATAGAATTATTTAATGCATGCTTTTTGAGTTTTGTAAAGATAGAAATGAGAAAGCTGTTTAATATCTTAGTTTCCTAAAACAATCAAAGTTTGGAGACAAAAATACAAAGCCAAAAAGACTAAAGATTGGATCTTTTTTCATGTCAGTTTTCACATTTAGTTTCTTTACTTCTTTGTTTGTTTGAAATTATTAATTTCAGTTGGTGAGGATTCAAGTCTAATTATGATACAACTTAAACAATAGTTAGAAATGAATTGTAACTTACTCACACTCCTCTAGTTTTTGGAGTTGAAATAGGTCTGAAGATGGTATGAGAGATCAAATTTAATTGTAACTAAAATTTTATTTTGTTATGATATTTTGTTTGTAATATTTTATTTTTTTATTTGTAAGAAAGAATTATATTGATAAGAGTATCAAAACACTCAATCCTGATTATAAAAAGGCACAAGACTACTCTCGACAAAAAGGAAATTACCTACTAAATAAAAACTACGACAAATGCAACATTGGATTTTTGTTGAACTCGTATAAGTTACTATTGGAATAGGAAATTTCATCGATAAGCGACCATCTCCATAAATAAAATTTGATCCTCCAAACTATATCTACCACATTCCACTCCGAATTCCTAAAAATAATATCATTTTTAAGAATCCAAAAAACCCAACAAGTAGCTAACCAAACGCTTCCCTTTCTATCTGCCTTAACCCTTTTCCTTTTGCATAAAGAAAACCATAACAAAAAGCTCTCCCCACAATTGGAACCTCCGTCGTCCGATCCTCCTAACCAATCTGCTACTTCTGACCAAACTATCAAGGAAATCGAATAGCTCCGAAGAAGGTGACTTAAGGATTCCAAATCCGAATTACAAAAAACACACTTACTATCAGAAGATGGGATTGAAATTCCTCTACAAGATAGTTGATCTTTTGTCGGTAACTTATTCTAAAGGCATCTCCACCCGATAACCTTGATTTTCATCGGCACCGCCAACTTCCATAAAAGATCAAAAGCATAGGAATTTTTATCTGCAGGACCTAAAGGGATGCAGTTTAAAAATAACCTCCTATAAAAATTTAACTGGAAAAGAAGAATCCTCCTCCAACACCCAAGTAACTCGATCTCCTACAGAGTTTATAAGTTTGAAATCCGACAACATAGAATTAATAAGTTTATTCTCCATTTCTTATAGGGAAAGCATAATGAATCCCAATTAATCCAATTTTTTTAATTTACGATTATATATTAAAATTTAAAATTTTATTTAAATACTATTATATTAAAATTATTGTTAACTAAATTTAATGATATCTATAAATTATCATCAGGTTTATAGTATAAATTGATTTTATTTTCTATAAATTAAATTTTATTTGTTGCAATGGTGAAAAGTGTTGTTGTAGTTAATGAAGTAAACATTTAGATGTGGTATACTAGAACGTTTATATATATATTCAGCAAGGGCTATAAAACGTTGTTATATTCTTAAGCAAACCGTTTCCTAAAGTATATCAACCGCAACGCTTTTAATATGAAAATGTTGCAAGTCGTTGCTGTTGGAAATTGTTCTTATTAAGAAAATCTAAAACAATAGTTATCTCCAAGACGTTGCTATTTGGTAGAAAACTGTTGAAAAGGGATAAAACAACAACGCCTTAGTTTGGTATGACTTGAAAACCGTTTTCATAGATAAAGGCAACAAAATTTTCAGATTTTGCAATGGTTCTCTCTCATTGTAGTAGAATCAAAATGTTGTAGTGAATTATAGGTATCTATTCAACAAAATCTTTTGACTAACACTACTAAAAATACATTTTTTTACATCGGACGTGAAATGCATAATACCTTAGCTAAAGAAGTGAGGTAACGAAGGACGACATGAAAATTTATCACTTATCACCTCGATGAAAATATAATCGAGAAGTAAAGTTATATGTACATGGACTCGAACCCCAACAACACTTTTATTATTTTCAAAACTAGTGTATCTTATATCTTGATTTATCTTAAAAACCGAGGAGTAAGATTATTTCTTTTTTCTTTTTTAAAAAAAAAATTGTTACATTGTTTACCCAGAATATTATATTGTTTACAATAAAAATCAAATTTCCTAGAGTTCTAGATAAAGATCAAATTCTTTGAAGATATATATTTTAGATCTTCAAATATAGAACCTTAGGGAAGATAAAATGTCGGGAGCAAAATTATTCTCTACGGATCTTGCATGCATTTGATTCTGAAGCAAAATAAAATAAGGGTTAGATAAATATTAGGGTTAAATATGTGAGGGATCCTAAAAACTATCACATCATTCAATTTTAGTTCTTTTATTTTTTTTTCTAAAGAATGATTTTCCTAATATTTTTCATTCGCACTTTTGATCCATCCTGTTAACTACTGTTAATAGAAGCTGACGTGACATGTCATGTGAAACTTTTTTTATGACTAGGCATACTCGTACACTGCCATGGTAAAAAGGATGACACATGACAATTTCTTATATTTTATATTCACAAACCTTGAATTTGTAGCTAATTCATATCCATTTGAAGAACAAACTTTGAAGAGGAAGTATATTCCAAGCTAATTCCTTTAGTACGTCTCTTTTTTCTTTACATTGTCAACAAAACAACAATGGAGTATACAATATAAATTTGCATGCCCATCATCCTTTAGTTTCAACTCATATTTCCAAATTTCTATTTCATCTTTTCTCTCAGATTGTCTCTTTATTTATCATCACATCCACACAAAAACAATAGTAATAATTGGAGAGGAGTCACACTCACAGAAGAAGGTGGTGTTTGACGGAGAAGCCGCATCATCACTGGTGAAGAAACTAAGGGTGAGTTTCAGTTCTGGTAAAACACGAAGTTACAAATGGAGAATATCGCAGGTGAAGGCTCTTTTGAAAATGATGGCTGAAGAAGAGGATCAAATCATCGATGCTCTTCGTTCCGACCTTGATTAACTCGAAATCATCGTCTACGAGATAATGTTATCTTCAATTATATTGCTTATATGTAGTTAGTTTATTTGTTTTATCATATAAAGTTTCTTTAATTACTCAAGTCTGAAACTTCAATCACAACTTTTCGGTCTTCAGCTAAAATCATACCTGAACCGCTTGATGTTAGTCATTTCCGCATGGAACTATCCATTTTGTAAGTAACTCTGAGCCGAGTCTGATTGGATTGACTTATTGGAATTTATTTGTAGTTATACAAACAACATATATATTATTTATATGATAAACATTTATCTTATAATTACTTAATTAAGTTAATCATTCAAATTTTTTTGAGTTGATATTTTTAGCAAATTGTTTCTTTGATGACAATCTATGAAGATTATAATATTAGTATTACTATTACTCTGTCTGTTTTTTCTATGTTGTCCCTTGATCCAGTCGTCAAAGCTATAACCGCCGGTAATGCTGTGGTTCTAAAACCATCAGAAATTGCTCCAGCTTCGTCTTCACAGTTGGAAAAATTATTAGGGGAGTATTGGATAACTCATCTATAAGAGTTGTGGAAGAGGCAGTGGATAAAACTACTGCATTGCTACAACAAAGAGCGAAAAAAATTTCTATACAGGTTTGTTTTGTTTGTTATTATTGATGTATTTTTTTCATGGATGGTTGTGAGTTTTGAAATTCGTTAACAGATAATCAAGTATATGTTTTTGAAGAAAATATGGTACTAGCGTAAGTAACTCTTGAATTTCTCCAGGAAATGGAAAAGTAGGATGGATAGTGATGGCTGTGACAGGGGGATTCCTTATCAATGACATTGTAATACATGTAATATTTTCGTTCTTTATTTTCTTAAACCTTTCCAAGAATGCATAGTTTAGCTCATATATCCTTGTCATGCATATAGGTCAAGAAAATAAAGATATATGCATAGTTTAGCTCATATAACCCATTGTGTTTATTTTTGCCTTTATGCTTGTTTAAGTTTACTAAACCTTATTCAAAATACCAAAAATATTTGTTGTTTCTTTTTCTTATTGCGCAAAGTAGATGCTTGTAGTCAAGGCTTTTTCTTCAAGGCATGACCTATAATCTTAATTCATCTTTATGTCAAGCTTCATTCAACATCATTAGATCAAGAGAAATTCAAATTTGATACATAATTTCACAAGTGATTCAAATAGGGTTCATGTGTTTATTTCTATGTCATTTTCATCCAAATATAAAGCAATCATCAAGGTTCTTCAAAAGACAATCAAGCTTTCTTCATTTTGTGTCCAAATGATCATTATTGAGTCTTTGGATGCAAAGAAAATCAAGAAAAACTTAAGTCTATACATGGTTGGTTGACCTTAAATCAAGTATGGCATGCCTTTTGGTCCAAATATCATAACTCCCTCATTTCTAAACATTTTTTAGATCTTCTTGGAGCCAAATGTCACATTTGATGTCCTCTACAACTTTGATTCAAGGGTCAAAACTCAATTCAGCCTTTAAGTCCCTTAATTTTGAAGTTTCTCAAAGGCCACATGTGCACAAAACTAGACTCATAACATGTTTGACCTAATACTAGACCTATTTTCAGTGCAACGTCCTTAACTTTCAACTCATGCCATTTTCAACTCAAGCATCATCTTGACTTGGTTCTTTTTACATTGTTTTCTACTCCATGAAAGGATCATTTGGCCTAAATAAAATCACAAAACGCATCAGTGGATTTTATTTGGCCTAATCATGAACATGGTGACCTGAATCTGCATTTGTGGTACATGAACCGTAATTAGAAATGACCTAAATTCACCTGGGGCCACTTAGTACATGTGTAAACATGCTTATCGTGATCAAACACATCTAGTATAACACAAAACGACTTGAAATTTCTCCAAACTCACGCATTTCATGCCAACTTTTCACGTGGTTTGGATCTACAATTTTCTCAATTTGATTCACAAGTTTGAGATCCATTTTGACACGTACACGACTGTTGGAATACAAATAGAGTAAGATTTTGTTATCATTCCACAAATATTGTTTGTAGATATCACCGTCGTTCTACAATTGGAATCATTTTAAACTTAATCGTAGCAAAGGGTTTTATTTAAGGGTAACATTTTATTTGCATAAGTTATAAAATGTAACGGTAAAAGTATCAGGTTTGAATGGTTTAATAAAACATGCCAAAATTAGGGTTCGACAAACCGATTTGTACGTATAGAATCGATAAAGCGAATGAACTCGTTTATATGACAATTACAATCACATATCCTCTCAATATGTTTATCTCTAACACATATTGTGAGTATTACCATTTTGATCCTTTGATGATCTCTCACTCAAACTATCAAAATGATAACATTCAAGCTCAATATTTGTGAACATCAAGTTTCATAACTATCTCTAGCCTATGTTCATTGATGTATGAAAAACCTAGGTAAAGAGTTGGATCATATTTCTCAATCATGAACAACACAAAGAATAAACCATAAAAACAAGGTTTTCCACCATATATTTATCATCCATAAGTTCAAGAGCTTACATCAATACCTACACATACAAAAGAAGGGATGTATACCTTCTAATATTGACACAAAGGAAATTAGCTATCCATAGACATGGTAGCTTCACAAGCAAGAAAGGAAAGAAGATCAACAAGCATCAATGAAGATCTCCCGACTATTGGTGCTCTGAATCTTCGAATATGAGTCACTACAATATTTAGGGTGTTTTTACTTAAGAAAAGTACAAGGATCATAAAAAATTCTAATCTAATCTATTTATAGAGAAATTGCAAATCGCAAAGCACGCTAAGCGTGCAACAACGCACTGTCATTTATTTCTAAACCGCCTTAGATCCCTCTTAGCGGGCACCAGACCGCGCTAAGCGGACAAGCTCATGTATTTTTCTCCATCCTTGGGCTAGGAGCGTGCTAAACGCTTTTGTAGCATGCTTCAAAAATGCAATTTTCTTCAATTCTTGCTCCTTAAGAGCCTTCCATGCTCCAAGCTTCTCAATTCCATGCTAAGACCATCAATTATAAACACAAAAGTTAAATAACTATGTCTAATAATGCAATTAAACTATACTATGATTATTTACCAGAAACAATGAGAAAAAACATTGATTATTAAATAAAGTACATAAAAGGTGCCAAAAACTAAACTATATATTAACACATTCTAGCACCTAACAACTCTTCCCAACTTGCTTCATTGTTTGTCCTCAAACAAAAGTAAGATAAAATAGAAACAAGATGAAAAACGGATAATACAACACAAACAAAAATTGATAGTTCAAACTTAATTGATGCGCTGCAATTAGTGCTCAACTCTAACACATAATCAAAACATGGTTATGAACTAACTTCTAAACAAAAAATAATAAGAAACTTATCACAAGCAATCAAATGTTTAAACGAGAATCACCTACTTTATTCAAATGAGTCATGCTCAATATCTATAAGGAACAAAACATTATCATAAGCAATTGCTCCAGCATCTAGAACAATTCATGCATTCATCTACTTAATTCAACAAGGAAATCAAGGAAACAAAAATCTCTTAAGGACTTCTAACTGTTGTACCATGGCAAAGGTTAATAATATATATATATATATATATATATATATATATATATATATATATATATATATATATATATATATATATATATATATATATATATATATATATATATATATATATATATATATATATATATATATATATATATATATATATATATATATATAAGGCTTCATTGTTTGTCCTCAAACAAAAGTACTATAAAATAGAAACAAGATGAAAAACGGATAATACAACACAAACAAAAATTGATGGTTCAAACTTAATTGATGCACTGCAAGTAGTGCTCAGCACTAACACAGAATCAAAACATGGTTATAAACTAACTTCTAAACAAAAAATAACAAGAAACTTATCACAAGCAATCAAATCTTCAAACGAGAATCACCTACTTTATTCAAATTAGTCATGCACAATATCTACAAGGAACAAAACACTCTCATAAACAATTGCTCCAACATCTAGAACAATTCATGCATTCATCTACTCAATTCAACAAGGAAATCAAGGAAACAAAAAATCTCAAGGACTTCTAACTATTGTACCATGGCAAAGGTTAATAAGAAAGGGATATATATATATATATATATATATATATATATATATATATATATATATATATATATATATATATATATATATATATATATATATATATATATATATATATATATATATATATATATATATATATATATATATATATATATAAGGCTTCATTGTTTGTCCTCAAACAAAAATACTATAAAATAAAAACAAGATGAAAAACGGATAACACAAAACAAATAAACATTGATGGTTTAAACTTAATCGATGCGCTTCAAGTAGTGCTCAACTCTAACACAGAATCAAAACATGATTATGAACTAACTTCTAAACAAAAAATAACAAGAAACTTATCACAAGCAATCAAATGTTCAAACGAGAATCACCTACTTTATTGAAATGAATCATGCTCAATATCTACAAGGAACAAAACATTCTCATAAGCAATTGCTCCAGCATCTAGAACAATTCATGCATTCATATACTCAATTTAACAAGGGAATCAAGGAAACAAAAATCTCTTAAGGATTTCTAACTGTTGTACCATGGCAAGGGTTAATAAGAAAGGAATATATATATATATATATATATATATATATATATATATATATATATATATATATATATATATATATATATATATATATATATATATATATATATATATATATATATATATATATATATATAAAGCTTCATTGTTTTTCCTCAAACAAAAGTAATATAAATAGAAACAAGATGAAAGACGGATAACACAACATAAACAAAAATTGATGGTTCAAACTTAATTGATGTGCTGTAAGTAGTGCTCAACTCTAACACATAATCAAAACATGATTATGAACTAACTCCTAAACAAAAAATAACATGAAACTTATCACAAGCAATCAAATGTTCAAACGGGAATCACCTACTTTATTCAAATGAGTCATGCTCAATATTGACAAGGAACAAAACACTCTCATAAGCAATTGTGCCAGCATCTAGAACAATTCATGCATTTATTTACTCAAACAAAAATCTCTTAAGGACTTCTAACTGTTGTACCATGACAAGGGTTAACAAGAAAGATATATATATATATATATATATATATATATATATATATATATATATATATATATATATATATATATATATATATATATATATATATATATATATATATATATATATATATATATATATATATATATATATATATATATATATATATATATATATATATATATATATATATATATATAAGGCTAATGAATCAAAGTGGCTATAAAAAAAATTCAAAAACTTAATCAACCTGAAATCATTTCAATCTCTTCCTTTATTTTTCTTCTCTATTCTTTCCATGGTGCTCTCTTTCATATGATTCAAATGATTCAAATGATTCTTTTATTTTTCTTTTCATGAAACTCACTTATGAGTGCAAAGCATAGCAAACAAAATTTTTTACTTTTCTTTCTTTTTCACAAGAGGCACCATTTCACCAAATCATTTCTTTTTCACACAATCAAATACTCTCCCTAACTTTAAATCAGACTTTAACAACAAAATAAAATGAATCACAACAATTTTCTTTTAACAACAACAGCCACAATTGAGTGGGTTTATCGACATTTGTTTTTTTGAATCATTCTATTTGTGCGAAGGGTCAAAATTGGTTAGCAAATGCTCACACTTCTCACTGGGTAAAGTAAAGTCTAAATGAATTGGTGATTTTTCTCTATGTCAAACAATTCCTATATCACTTCCATGTTTCCAAGATTTACTAATGAATACAAGATTATGCATGAATTGCACGAGCTAAACAACAACTACACAAACACTCTCTTTTGTGAACAATTAAGGTCACTCACATTTATGGTTTTGTCCTAAATGATTCCCATATGAACATACATGCAAAATAAAACAAAGCTTGAAATTTATGTAAAGCAAAAAACTCATACACATGCTAACATTCTACAAAGCATAAACATAATACCTTTTTCGTGCAACAATCAAATTTATATCATCACCATCAATGATCAGTGTAGCACATAACTTTGAACAACGAAATTAAACTTGCTTCATCAATCAATTACCTCATAATCAAGAACAAACACAATTTTTTTAACAAAAAACATAGACATAAAAATAAACTCATCCACCTGAATGTTAACTTCAATAACCAAAAATTAGTTTTAACAACATAAATATTCATCCACCCGGATGTTAACTACAAAAATATTCAAAAACTAAAAAATACTATCATCATCCCCCCGAATGCGAATTACAACAGTACAATAATATCCAAAACAAAATACTAAACATAATACAAAAACAAAGGTAGAAATGATCAAACCATCAGTAAGAACTACAACTCGACACTCCATCATCACCAACATTCTGGTTATCACCCACATGTGATGCCCCCTCCGGAAAATCTAGCCTGGCCTCAGACCACCTAGCATACTACATAAGATCCTGACGAGATCTCAATGGATGATCAATATGTGGCTCCCAGATCTGGAGTTGTAGTTGGACCATAGAATCGTGCATGATTAAAAAGGCACACTGATAAGCCTCATGCATGGCCCAATTGGCCTCCGCATTCGGATCCATCACATGCCTTGCAGGACCACTAGTAACAACAAGAACAACATCAAGATGGACCTGTAAACAATTATAAGTAATAAAACTATCGTCAAGAAATCCTAACTTCACATTCCCATGGGTGGGAAGTGTGACTCTCGCCTTCCGACACAATGCCATGATCAGCATCGAGTATGTCAAGGTGCAAGCCACCCTATCACCTAAAGGTATGGCACTCACTACAATCATACTCAACTCGTTTGAAATAATTCGTGCCAAATCCATAGTCTTCTCTTCAAGAATACAAGCTATGAGGGTCACGGTGTCTATAGGGACAGAAGAGGTGTGACTCCTAGGCCGAAGGTTGTACAAGACAATTGACATAACAATATTAGTGTCATTCTTCAAAACACCTCTCATAAAATTCAGTGGGGCTCCATTAGCACCCAACTGATATGTTTGATCTCTTACACGCAACACATCCCTCAACTGGTCGACATTCCAGTTTCTCCGTGCCAACATCCTCCCATAGTCACATAACTCGTCATCAACCAACTGTAAGTGATTCCAAAGGTAAGCATTGATTGTTGCCCTTGAGAAGTCTATCTTTTTTCCCCTCACCCATGTCTTGAAGGTGAACGACTCATCTCCTGACGGTAATGTGTTAGCAAAGAACTCCCTGAAAATGTCTAAATTGTACTCAAGATGAGGTTCAAACAGTTTTTCCCAGCCACTTCCATGCAAATTATTCAATGTGAGGCGGTATGGTCCCTCGGGATCAATATGAATAATACGGCCGGCCCAAACAGTTCTCCTCTCGAGTTGTTGATACCTTAACTATTGTGCAGGAACCACAAACCGATTACGATCAAATGGTACTAATGGAACTCACCTAGGTTGAGTTGAGGAAGAACCAATGTGTTGTTTCTTACTTTTGGAAATTTAAAAAAACAAACCAAAACATCCACAAAATAGACACATACGTTAACAAAAACAACATTAAAATTAGCCTAAATTCCTAAACAAATAGAAGCATTCAACCAATGGAATCAAAACAGTTTTCTGAATAGGGGTAAAATGATGAAAATCCCATACCACACTTAACGGGCTCTGCGATTTGCAGAAAATACCCCTCTGCAACAGAGGTGGCTCCAATGGTGAGAATCAACAACACACAACAGTCACAACAGTCAAAAACTACTTCAAAGATGATTTCCTAAACATAAAACTCTAATTACTAAATAAACCCTAATTCTAAAGAAAATCCCTAATTCTAAAGTATAAGTTCCTAACCACATGCAATGAACAACCAATTCAAAACAACATTTGTACAAGAAGAACACGAACTAGATGAACAGAAAGAAGAAGAACACATGAACAAGAACAAAAATTAAAGCTTTAACCCGAAATGGTTTTTTTAATGAAAAATTAAAAACTAAAGACAAACACTTACATTAGTTGATGCAGATTTAGTGAACAAAAATTAAAGAAGATGAAGTTATAGGAGCTCAATTCAAGGGTTGCTCAAGTTGGAGAAGAAGAGAGGAAAATTTAAAAACTTTGTGAATAGAGGTCTAACACCCCAAAATTTGCCCTCTCTTTTTATAGCATATAGTATATCATTTGAATACATAGCATTACATCTTTAGCATAGAAAGTTGAAGCATAACATCCATAACTTGAAGCATAATGCACGTGGTTAGTGACTTGTAAGTTTATGATCATCCAAAGCAAAGGACAAGAGCCAAGTGCCTCATAACAATTCCCAAGGGTTCCTTACATCCCACACAAGTTCAAATGATACTTCAAATCACCAGAAGAAGTGAATGGATCAAGAAGTTGGCTCAGAGCTTCACCTCATACACAATTGGTCCAAACTAGGGTTTTGGTTCCTAAGGGCTTCTTCAAGGATTTTTGGTTCTAACTTGTTCTCATGGTATTTTACATGTTACCAAGTGTTCATGGATGAAATTTGGTGCGTTGGTTCCTCATGGAAGGTTTTAAGGCAAGCAGTTACTTGTGATCTAAGTAGAAGTCAATTGTGAAGAAAGAAAAGCCAATTGTGGATTTTTGGGGGCTAAAACATGATTTTCAAGGTCCCATACCTTCATATGGTTCTAAAATGTCAATATTTTCATCATTCATCAAGAATCAAGGTTCATGGCAAAAGTTACTAAATTTGCAAATGACTTGTAACTCAAAGTTTCCATTTTTGGAAGCTTTATAAGTTACATTCAACTTGAATTTTCATCACCAAAAATGTTTCAAATGAAATTTTCTTGAACATGAAAGTTGAATATCATTCTCTCTCCTTTCCAAAAAGCACTAGATAATCTTCATACCATTTGTGGATCACAAGTTATGATCAAAATACCTCAAAGTGGTTTTTAGGGTTTTTCACATGTACCAACTTTTCCACTTTCGCAAAAGGTCCTCAAAATGACTTGTATTGGTTTCATGTTGACAAATTCAGTTCATAAACTCAAATTACACTTCATTTAGTGCAGAATTGGCCTTGGAATCATGTCATTACATGGAGTATTTCTCACATATTTCACAAAGTGCAATTTTGCAAATTGGTCCAAAAGTCAAAAACCAAGCAACCACAAGTCATTAACTCAATCCAATTCTGATCAAGGGATAAAATGAAAGTAATGCATGCACATGAAGGGCTTCATGCACATGCATATGATCACGTGCACCCTAAATTGAATTTTTGCAAATTTCTTCATAAATCATTAACCACACATCCAATGGATCTCTAATTGTGGTTAGGCCCAAAAATTACCATATAAAAGCTCTTAACCCCACTGGTTAGAGATATGGTTTATCATTTGTTCAGATTTCACAAAAATTTCACCAAACTTCTCTTCTTCGAATCTCTTCATCCATAAGGCTTCTCTGAGATTTTCTTTCACATTCTTGATCCGTGAACCTCATAGAACACAAATCATCCATTGGTTGAAGCTCAATGTAAGGTTTTCTTCAGATTCTAATTTGGAAGTTGCTTCTTCAAATCTCAAGATCCAAGCCAAATTCAAGCTCTAATTGCATTTATTTTGCAATTAGAGATTCCTAGGAGTTGATTTGCATCTCTCAGATGGTTTTCTAGGAGTATTTTCATTGCTGCAAGCTTCAAGTTAGTTCAAGATTCGTGCTCTTAGATCTTGATTTTCTTGTGTGCATTATGTTCTCCATGTTGTGTTGATCATGCTGATATATTTAGATTAGAAATTGAACGTGTATTATGAGTTTAATGTTGATATGAAACTTCTAGATCTAAACTTTTTTTCTTTCGATTTGCTTGATGTGTGTATTGTATGACAAAATGGATTAGATATTTGAAATCAACATAAAAATTAGAGTTGATCTGTTGTGGAAGTTTTGATTTCTTGAGTTTTTAGGGTTAACACCATTGGAGAAGGTGACCGAAGCTAGGGCTCTGACACCTGTGTTTGTTTCAGGTGATCTGAGGGATGCATGGAGAAGACGAAATCATATCCATCTATTGTTTTGATCTAATGGCCTTAAGCTTGCCAACGCATTAAAATACTTGTGCAAGTCACATGGATCTTGATTTCACAATAATTTTGTTTGTGCACGTCCCTATGTGTGTTTTCATGTTCAGTGAATCTTAGCCTTCCATCTTATTCACTTGTTGATTATGTTGAATATTTACCATGCATTGGATTGATCTTGTGGTGGTAGTGGAGGTCAAATGTTAACCAGAGTCTATAATAAAGTGTTGACCTGCGCTGATTGACTCTTGGAACTGGATTGGGTTTTGGTTTGTTATTGGAACCCCCTTTGTTAGCCCCAAACTGAATTCTAATCGTGCTTTTTGCTTTTGTCACACCTCCCTGGTTCATTTATCTCATTTTTATTTTGTTATTCACATAGTTTAAAATTTTATTTTTATAAAATACTTTTGTGCATCTAAAAACCACAAAAATTTATGGATCTTATTTTCACGTTAAAATAATTTTGTGTATTTTGTGTTTCTGATTTTAGTCATTTTTCATCATATTGCTATAATTTTCTTTTCTTTTCTTTTTATTTTGTTTCTATTTTGACATTTCAACTTCAAACTTTTATTTTGTATAGTTCATTTAACATTTTTCAACTCTGCTTTTTGTATTCATCCTTATACTTAACATACTTGTTCCTTGATCCTACTTGACTTTGAAGCATTGTTTGAGGTAGTTTTATCTTGAGTTTTTGTTTGAGATGTTGGCAAGTAAATAGCCTCTGACTTAGTGTAACAGTAAAATCATGAGTGTAGGCTATTAGTTAACTTAACTCAAAGTAAACAGAGTCGCCACCACGCTTTTATTTTATTCCAAGAGGAAAAGGAAAAAAAGAGAATAAATTCTAATGAATCTAAAAGCAAAAAGCTAAAGAAACACAACAAAGAACCGAGTAAGGGGATAGGTTACACAATGAGAAGGTTTTACACACCCAAAATGTCTGTGGTACTCCACGGGAGCCCTTTGAAAAATTTACTGCTTTTGGTTTGAAAATGGTTTGTAAAATGTGAGTGGAGGGATGAGAAAAGAATTATTATTTTTTATATTTTTGTGTTTGGAGAGGTTTACCACCTCATGCCTACGTACCCACAAATTGCAATGCGAGATCAAAACCCCGTAGTTCGTGGTACAAATAGTGAAAATGGTTGGTTGTAATTAATTTTATTAAGTGAAGAGAATTTGTCATCTTCAAGTGGATGACCAAACAAACTACCATGAGAATGAAGACATGGACTCATACATCATTATGGGGAGGGCGCTAACTCGGATAAAGTCAACGAGTATGCCACTAAACCCCCACAAATGACAAGAGACTCAATTACATCAAACTACAACCATGGAGATTGAGAGACTTGCACCCGACTAAAGAATAATGACTCATAATCGACACCTCTTAAAGAAAATAAACAAAAGTGCACCAAGTCACAAAACAACTTGAATGAGTTTGGTTCTTTTTATTTTTTGAATTAAGGTCAAGATGATTAAATTCATTATTTTTTAAGAGAAAAGAAAAGAGTGAAATCCACTTGACAAAAATCAAGGTTTTGTTTATTAAAAAAGTGATGTTTTAGAAGAAAGAAAGAATCATTTGAAAAAGAGAGAAGATTTTGAAAATTAAAGAAGGGGTGGAGATGAAGGGAGTATCCTAAAAAATTAAAATAAGGAGATAAAGGAAGAAATATCTAACCAAACTTGATGACACTTCCCATTATAAGCATAAGAGTTCCATCCTTATAAGCTAGTAAATGGCCAAATAAAGGCAAACACCGACTTCATGAAGATCAAAGCAAAGGAGAAGTGTCCTAAAATCTAAATCCAAAACTTCCATTCCAATGCCAAGGATATTAACCAAAAGTCCAAAGTTAAAGTCACAAGTTTTTTAGAGGTTTAATCCTTTTATTAATATTTTGTGTCCAAATGGACAAAGGGAAAATCAACAACAAAATACGAGCAAATAATAAACATGATAATGGATGAATAAAGCATAATAAAGCAAGATAAAATAAAAGAAATTAAAGTGAAATAATCTAAAATCTTAGTATAGTAGTGATAGTATAATAATATTTACATAAAAAGTGGTAAGGTGAACTTAATCAACCACAACCAAAAAGAGCAACCAAAATCGAAAGGCAACCGGATCCGCTTATAATCTTACACTATAACGTTTAATCAAGGCAAACCGAATCGAATTCAATGAAATTTGAAAGGCGATTGGGAGACCCAAAGTACCTACGCATCAAATATTCATAAGTCTCGATTCTTAGTGCAATAAGATTACACGCTTTGGGATTACGCGACCAACAAGAGGTCCAGTCCACGAAAGTGAAAATACCCAATTAGATTTTTATTCCGAATTCGGGACACATTTAGGTCTATGTTAAGCAATCGCCGAGTAATTTACGAAGTAATTACCCTACAAATGAGGCCGGCCACCACCAATTAAGGTGAATAATGTTAATGCTAATGCATGCGAGATGAACGATATGTAAATCGCTATCCGGACACAATACCGCAAAAAACTAAAGATGAATACCAAATTGAGTCACACTCATGGTATTCTTCCATCCTTAAGTTCAATCACTCATCTCGGTGGATTCAAGCATGAAAATGTATCACTAATGCAAAGTACCTTAAATGAATTGAATAATTCACTTAAAGGTAGTTTTGAACTAATGAACATTAACTACTCTAATCTACACCCAAAGTTCATTGAAATTAAGGAGAAATCACTCCCAAAAGTGCTTCCCAAGGTGAAAATAAAAAGGAGGAAGAAGAAGAAAGAGGAACCAAAAATGGGCTTAAAACAAGCCAAAAAGTCAGTTCTAACTTATGTTAACCGATTAACCAATTCCAAATTGGTTAACCAGTTAACGCAAGTAAATCCTACACAATTTTAAAACTGGTTAACCGGCTAACCAATTTACACTGTAAATGGTTAACCGGTTAACGCTAAACCAGTAGCAGAAAAATTGCAGAAATTCAACATGATCCATTTTCAAAACCCTTTTCAAACATTTGGTGATCATGATCTGAATTTGCACGAATTTTAAAATCCAAATACAGTGGAATCCCTGCAATCAAACAACAAATTAAGATCTAAAGGATCTAGCAACAAAGGCACAAAAGATCTACATCTTGAATGTTGATGGTGAATATGGGTTTATGGAGTGAATGAATTACCAAAAGTACTTCTTCAAATTGGACCAAATCAAGCTAGATCTAATGCAATGGATGAACAAGAGAAGAATAGGATGAAGGTTTAGCTCAAGTTAGTCAAGAATTCAATGTGAATTCTTGATAACTTCACAAGAAAGAAAATGAGCTTTAGTGATTTTTTGGTTTTGGGGGAGTATTTTGCAAGGGATTTGTTGGCTCTCCAAAGCTTGGTGAATGAATGGAATTATGATCCTATTTAAAGACTTTAGGTATGGGAATTTGGTGGAATGGAGCTTGCTTTGGTAATTAAAATTAGGTTTGGTAATTGCAAATTTGATGGGAAATGGAAAAGAGTGGTGATTAGTGAGAGTTTATGGTAGGAAATGATCAAAGTGATGTAGAGAAATCAGAGACCAATGCATCTAGAATATTCCAATTATATCAATGATCTAATGGTGTTGAATTTGAATAAAATATTCAAATTTTGCAATGGTTAACCGGTTAACACATATGGTTAACCGGTTAACCAAGCCAAAATTTGAATATTTTTATTAAAATGTGATTGTTTGGTCGTTGTGGCCCGATTCTTTTTGTTTGTCGAAGAAGGTATGTAAATAAACACATGAACCTTGGAATTCCTTGAATGAATCAATTAACTTGGGAAATCCTTGATCAGATAAATTTGAATTACTTGCGGATCAATTTTGACTTTTGTCTGTTAAATTTTACTCGAGCTGCATGACTGCTATTTTTGGCATTTTCACATGGTTCCTCTTTCTTGAAAAGTTTAGTGAAAGAAAATAAAATATTTTTGGATTTTGATTAATGGTTAGTAAACATAAATAAATAAAGCAATTAAAGGTAACGGTGATCCCCTGTGAGTTATAAACCTAAACCGAAAAGAACCGAGCAACCAATGCGATCTTGTTTGTATGCAAGTTGTAGATGAAAATGCGAAGAAAACTTAGGGAAAAAATTAGGGTGTTACAACTGCCCATATTTAAGTTTCTTCAATCTGAAAAATATGAAGATTGACATCTTCGTCTCTGTAAGACGGAAGAGACTTAAATACAGAAAACCCAAATTTTTGTCCTAAGAGAACATGATATGGTATGAAGAAGATATGATATGCAAGCCCAAAATCTCTACGGGGAGAACACGACCACCAGAGGAAAGCAAAATCTTGGGGACATAGAAGAAAATCCCTCTAGGGAAAAAAAAGACACTAAAAGAGTTTACCAGGAAAATAAATCACTGGATGACTGACTAAACTTGGGAAAAATATGATATAATCAAGGTAAAAGATTCAACGAGGGAGAGTAAGCACTCTACTAGGGAATAACAACCAATCAAAGTATTCGAGTCCAAAAATGGAGGAATACTGAGTTGGAAAAGAATCATCAGCTACCTGTTTACTGGGTAGAAGATACGGACTCAACTATCTATTTACTGGATAGGAGCAAAACAAAGAGGGATATCCTCTACTACCTGTTTACTAGGTAGAAAAAAAATCTGTGAATGTTAAAAGAATTCTCAACTACCGGATTTAATGGATAGGAGTACAAGCAAAAGGAAACAACCTATATTACCTTTTTACTAGGTAGAAAGAAGAACTGTCAACTACCGGATTTACTGGGTAGGAGCACAAGCAAAAGAGCTTGATTAGCTTGGTAAAATTACCCACTATCTAATAATTGATAGCTTAATTCCAAAGTAATATACTCAAGCTGGGGAATATATTGTCCACTATCAAACAATGATAACTTAATTCCAAAGCAATATTAACTCACCAAAAGGACCAAAGTTCAATCCAAGAACAAGTTGGAGAGAAACGGTCAAACAAGACTCATCCCGAGGAGGAAATATCTCAACTGGGGAATTTCCATCCATATAATAAACTGGGGAGGAAACTGAATCAAAATCATCCATGATAAACAAATTTGTGTGACACAGACACGAAAGACAAAAGGTTGACTGACTCATAATGACAACCTGATCGGTGCTTGAACCGATAGCAGCAATGGTTCCTCAACCGACATGAAACCCTTATGAAAGGTGAATGCTTGTGAAAATTAGTTGAACATAGGAATGGAGAACATCACGAAGAGTGGGTGGGCACAAATAAACTTCGAGCTTATATCCTTTGTTTCTATAACCATGAACCAGGCCACGATACAACCCTTAAAAGTCCTAACTGAAACAGGGTTATTTTGAGAGCGTACTACCACGAGATAGCGTTCCTGACTCCTATGAGTTGTGTTAAAAGATCCTTGTTGGTATCGCATGTACATACTTTCATTAAAGAATAATGTCGTATCTTAACCGGTGATTCGCTCACAAAGGTTTACGATACCCTTTTCAATAAAGACTTCAAGATTAACATGTGTGTTGCATTAGAATTTTCATTCTAAGAATAAACATTTTTTGCTTGCATACATTTGTTTGGCATCATATTTGGTTCACATGCGGAAATTCAGTCCAGAAGCTCAAGCTTGCCAAGTTGATAAGTTTAAAACTTCTGAAAGACGGTCACGTCGAGGTACACTTTTCCACAAAAGCTTCATTGAATAAAGGACTTTCCCAACCAATCATGGATGGAACTAGCCAATCCGGGGCAGTTACGTCGAGCAATCTCTTCAAAATTCAGCCAAACTAGGGCAATCTCCTCGAGATCCAAATCTCTCCAAGAGCAAAGATTAGTCAGTCAAGTACAAAACTATTCAAATACTCGTACTGGGGCAGGCCACCCTAATAGCACGAGAATTCATTCTTTCCCGAAGACAGACGATCTGAAGCATTTACCCGGAGTTCAGAACACCGCGGTCACTCGTCAAGCGAATTATCTCGTTCAGCGTTTCTTATAACTTCAAACTCATCTACATTGACAATGGTTACCTCCGCAACAAGGTTATTACGCCAATTCAGGAAATCACTACAATACCTAAGAGTTTAAAGACACCAAGTCTTTTGTAAAATCCTCTTAAGGTAAAGTCTAGACAAAAACCAAATGATCCCCAACACGAGACGACTTGAAATCTTTCCTCCCCAGCAAGACGTGTCGATTTTGTTATCCCCAGCAGACGAATGGAAGTTGTCCCCAGTAAAGTCGCCAAGCTTTTTCTCTTCAACAAATCCAGTTCCTCAGCAGATATAGGATGGCTCTTATCCCTCAACAAATCTCAGACAAATCTTTCTCTTCTCCAATAGATGTCGGAATATTTCCTTGCTCCAGCAGATCAATAAGGATTGATAATCCCCAAACAGAGAGTTATCTTCCCACGGTGAAGTATTTCTTACAAGAGTTCATGTATTGCCAGCAACCAGCTAAACGGTTCTCTTCCCCACAGAGGTTCAGGTAGACGGAGAGTACTCCTCAGCAGAGCCTTGATAAGACCTTTCCCCAGCTAAGTCGAAGAGTTGTCGATTCCCCAGCAGAAACTTATGGGTGAGATTCAATCCCCAATAGTCGAGGTATCCCCAAGCATGGTCCTCAAATCTAAAGTCCAATTTATTTTTGGCAAAGATGATAGTTCGAGACAGATGAATTACTCACTCTCTTCTCCAGCAGAGATGTTATCCCCGCATGGCTTCTCGATATCGAATCCGCAATCATTGCATTCTCAGTAGAGTCAGCAGGGACTTATTACTTCCGCATCAGGAGTTCCCTTTACACTCACATCAGTTCATTGACGATACTCAAGACATAACATCCCCAGTGTCATGGGGCATCATGCCATACAATTCAACATATGCATACCCAGTATAATCCAAGTTTGATATCTTGCAAAAAGTCCAGCCGCAGACTGGCCAAAGTCCATCTTCGGGTGGCAAATTTCAAAAGTCTCCCGCAGTGAGCAAAAGTCTAGCCGCAGACTGGCCAAAGTCCATCTTCGGGTGGCAAATTTCTAAAGTCTCCCGCAGTGGGCAAAAGTCTCCCGCAATGAGCAAAAGTCCAACCGCAGACTGGCCAAAGTCCATCTTCGGGTGGTAAATTTCTAAAGTCCCCGCAGTGGGAAAAAGTCTCCCGTAGTGAGCAAAAGTCCAGCCGCAGACTGGCAAAAGTCCATCTTCGGTTGGCAAATTTCTAAAGTCCCCGCAGTGGGCAAAAGTCTCCCGCAGTGAGCAAAAGTCCAGCCGCAGACTGGCCAAAGTCCATCTTCGGGTGGCAAATTTCTAAAGTCCCCCGCGGTGGGCAAAAGTCTCCCGCAGTGAGCAAAAGTCTAGCCGCAGACTTGCCAAAGTCCATCTTCGGGTGGCAAATTTCTAGAGTCCCCCGTAGTGGGAAAAAGCCTCCCGCAGTGAGCAAAAGTCCAGCCGCAGACTGGCCAAAGTCCATCTTCGGGTGGCAAATTTCTAAAGTCCCCCGCAGTGAGCAAAAGTCTCCCGCAGTGAGCAAAAGTCCAGCCGCAGACTGGCCAAAGTCCATCTTCGGGTGGCAAATTTCTAAAGTCCCTCGTAGTGGGAAGAGGTCTCCCGCAGTTAGCAAAAGTCCACCCGCAGTGTGGCAAATTATCCAAAGACCACCCGCAGTGTGGAAAAGTAACTTGAAGTCCAACCGCAGATTGGCAAAAGTCCGTCCTCAGGGTGGCAAAGTAACTTGAAGTCCAACCGCAGATTGGCAAAAGTTCGTCCTCAGGGTGGCAAATTGTATCGTGAAGTCTAACCGCAAATTGACAAAAGTCCATCCTCAGGGTGGCAAAGTATGTTAAAATTCGATCGCAAATTGGTGAAAGTCCACCCGCAGCGTGCAAGTCAATAGCCATCAAACATCACTCAATGGGCATCCCTTGTTTACTATTCTTCCCATCATATTTATATCCAAGCAGAGTTAATTCAGTTGAGTTTATTTCCATGTTCTTCTGTCACGGAGTGCAAATTTTCTGGTTGTTTCTGGTATTCAATCCATGCATACCTCAAATGTCTGAAGGCAACTGCTGTCATCCATTCAGGTCTACAATGATTGAATAGGGGCAGCTGTAACACCCCAAAATTTGCCCTCTCGTTTTTGTAGCATTTAGCATGCCATCTTGCATACGTAACATTGCATCTTGGCATGGAGAGTTAAAGCATGGCAGTGATCACTTCAGATGTCGTGGTTCGGTTATATTTCGAGTCAGGTGGAAATTTTGCCTAATCTGGGCCAAACTATTAGGAAGTGCTTTAACTGCAAGTTGTTTGTACTAGTGACTTATTTCGCAACCAATATGTGTCCGAAGTCAAAGGATGATACGGAGAATTATTCAGTTTATCAAGCAATGGTTCTTGTGAGGTTTATTTCACTTATCAGGCTCATCATTATCAGGGGTTGTCAATTCAAATTGTGTTTCGCCTGTGGATTTATTCTAAATTCTTGCTTCAGACAAATTCAAAATGGTTCAAGGGTTATTTTGTTAAAGGAAGATTTAACTCGGATAATTGTTTAGTCAATCAGTTGTTGTTTATGGAAAAAAGAAGAATTTTGAGCTTAGTTTTGGACCCGTCTATTCCTTAAATCAATTTTTCATCATTTATGTGTTCATCAATTACTAACTCCATTGTATTCCCAACTAATGCTCGTTTTTCGTACTCAACTTCATATATAAAATTCGTTCTAGAACATTTTTCGATTTTAGTCATCATCCACCATTAATCCATTTGTTATCATTTACAAGCTCAAACCAAATCAATTGTAAGACCATTAGACTTTTTTTATTATCCTTTTTTTCCCTCTCTTTTCCTTCCAATTATAGCCCATCTCATTTTTAGCCCATTGTCCATTTTGTTTTGTTTCTTTTTCTCTCTTACATTAACCATAAAATGAACGAAAAATATGATTAAATGGTAAAAGTCAATAGTTGACACTGCCCCACTTCAAACTAAGTAACATGTAACCAAGTTCTAATCCTATCCATTTGCTAGTAGCCACGTCATACAGTCCAAAACTCAGCTACTAGCAAGTTGAATTCATGGTACTTACTAAAAACGCACAAACTCAGAGATGGAAATGCAGGAAAATGAAAAGAAAGAAACTCAACTAGCTACAAAAAAAGGCACGCCATCCTCAGGAGGCCAAAAAACGCGAAGATTGTTTCAGCTGCACCGGAATTTCTTGATCAAAATGCGAGCATATGGGACTGGTTCGAAATTCAGAATAACATCCATAAGAGAAAACCAAAAATAATGAAATTGAAAAATAAAAAATAAAAATACAGATGAGGGATAACTCTGCATCTAACGGTTTTGCATCGTTTGGATCCCCTGAATATAACAGAAACTGAGAACAAACTTTGGGGGAGGGGATTCAGTTATGGATTTTTTTTCAGTTACAGAAATGGGAAGAGAACTCAGAAACCTCTATTCTCTCTGATTGGTCTTCATCAACTCCATCTTTCGATCATCATCTTCTTCATCAATTCTCCATATTCCTTCATCACCAAGAAGAAACAGAGTTTTCTTCTTCTTCAACAAGAACGATTTCGTTCTTCTGCATAAGCCGTGAGCGAATGCCTCGTTGATAATCCGTAACGGAGATTCAACATTCATCATCAAAACGAATTTGCGTCTTCGCCGATCGAAGCAAGCTCTGTAGGTCTTCATCAATCTCACGCGACTTCTTACTCATCTTCACGTCAAACTCTTTGCGGATTTCAACAAATCACATGCGAGTTGTAACGGAGTGCAAGAAGTTAAAGGAAAGGTCCGCGAATATCAGGAAAACAACGCGGACTCGGAGCGTCCGAAGACAAGAATCGATCAAAGGGGACGAACTCACCTATTTGCATTCTTCGACATTTCAGGTTGGTGTTGATCTCCTTCGTCTTGAATAGATATCATGCTTTGTCCTTTTCATATTCGGAGAAATTTTTTCTGGATTTGTATTGAAGAGAGGGTTTAGGTGAGGATGGATGTTGGAAGTTTCACGGATGGAGTTGTTTGATTGGAGGTGGCCGGCGAGAGGGTCGACAACGTTAGGTCAAAGAAGAGGAAGAGCGACATGCGCTAGTTGAGAGGGGAGAATAGGTTAGAGTGTGTTGAGGCCATTAGGTTTTGGTGAGGCCGGAGCTTAGGGTGGCAGACGGTCTGTTGTGGTGTTGTTTGGTTATTTACAGCGGCGGTAGAAGAAGATGAGGAACACGCTAGGTGAGAGAGAGAGAGGCTTGAGGGTTTTGTTTGTATCTTTAACACTTGTGGATTTTGTTTTGTAATTGTAAAGAAATTGTATAATTAAAAGATGCTGTTGAGATAGGGTAGTGAATAAGTTTTCAGATTTCGTCCACATCGGCGGTGACACTTGTCACTGTCTGGTAGGACCGCACCATCCTGATCCCCTGCGTGCAAGCCTTTCGTAATCGCATGCACCTTCGCGTTCCAACCATCAGATGTGGTTACCATTAGGGAGACCCTAGATCAATGGTCCATAACGAGTCAAAGATTTTGACTGCATCCACACCATACTCCCCCATATTTTTGTGCGTTTGGGCTCAACCCCATTGCTATCCGCGCCCCTGTTTCTGGGCCCAAGTGTCAATTTTCAACTAACAATTGCTTTATTTTCACCCCCTCCTATTTCTAATTTCTTTTTTTTTTAATTTCTGTTTTCATACCTTTCAATTTAAATCCATAAAAAATGCGAAAATGTATAATAAAATTCCCCAAAAATTACAGAAATATTCTAACCCATTTTAGAACCATTCCACATTTTTACTTTCTGAATTTTGCCATTTTTCAATTTTATTTCGATTTTCCATGTAATTGCTTTTCTATTGAATTCTCCGATGAACACATAATTTTGTACATTTTATTTCTCCCAGCTCCTGTAGGATTTTTGGTCCATTCTTTTTGCTATGGTTAGAGAACTGGTAATAGGACCTAGAATAATTTTTGGTAGATTTGTAGGCCATTTTATCCACTATTTTGGTAGCTTAGTTCATGTAAAATTATGATTAGTTCTTAGATGGATTTAAGTGACTATTTGGCATAGTTAGGCTTTGAATTTTTGGGAGATTTTTTAACACAGTATTATAGTCAGGTTAGAGACCCTAAGGAATTAATTTCATATTTTTTCCAGGACTTTTACTATTTTTTAGTGCATTGGTTTTAGTCCATTTTTACATTGTAAATCCATCTAGTTAAGCTTAAGATGTTATGGTGCACTAGGACTTAGGTTAATTAGGCTTGATCTTAGGATATTAGAAGGCCTTAGTATGGTTTAGCCACTAATTTTAGAATGTTGATATTAGGCAAGATCCTTTAGTTTTAGGACTTAGGCATAAGAATCGTGCAAGTTGTGCTTATATGAGGTGTTTGGCCTTATTTTAGTTTTATGCTTTAATACGCATTTTGAACTAATAATCCTTCATTTTATTTTATGTTTTTTGCCTTAATATGTTTCCACTTGTATAGGCTTCCCCCATCTCTTAGAACCAACTTAACTTCCATAGGAAGTAAGTTGAGTTCTAATTCTCCTTTCTTATTTTCTTTTCTTCCTTAGGAATAGAAAAACTTCACAAACCATTAAGATCACTTTTTTAATATAATAATTAAATTAGGGTTGCGTCTTAGTCCCCTTTAGTTTGCCTTTTTCCACTTGAGTCCATCTTTCTCATCTCATAAAGAAAATAATAAAATACTTAATAAAGGTTGAATGTTATCATACGACATGAGACTTTGTTGCGGAGTACTTATGCACGTCCCATTTCGGGGCGAGGTGTAGGTTATCTACCACGATGGATAAGTCTTAGTATGAGAATGTTCACAAAAAATAAACTCAAAACACTTCTCATAAAAGACAATAAACCAACAAGGCATCGCTTCTTCTCTTCTCATCTCCAACTCTTTGTGGACGAACATGACTTGTCTCGACAGCTCAAACAACGATACGGTAAACACCCTCGAGTCAGAGCCGATAACACCTAAGCTAGAGCTATGGCAACGTCATCCTAAAAAAAAAACAAGTTCCCGTATTAGTTAGACGAACTACGTCGACTCTGATCCGTATTCTCCCGATGAGGTACGTAGGCAGCGGGGTAGGGCCCGTTCGAGCACATTCTTTATTTTCCCTGTGTTTTCCCCCTCTCTTTCAATTTTCTTTTCCAATTCCCTTCCTTATTCCTCTTCCATTCCAGATAGCCACTCTTTCATCCAAACATCATATTATTTCTCACCCTTTGAAACAGACTAACAAGCATGGATCCCGTCGAGTACAACGGACAAATTGGGGTGCTAATACCTTCCCAATTCGTAACCGACTTCCGGACCCAGATCTTTGGTTCGTAAGGACTCGTCCTTTTCCTTCTTCCTCAGGTTTGTGCAGCATTACCTTTCCCATTCTTTCGGGATAAAAATGTCTGGCTAGCGACTCTACCTTTTTCGCGCCACTTTCGCGTTTGCACTAAGATGAAAATCTCGGGAGCGACACATACTACAACAAGGTTGTGTTAACCTGACTCCTAACGATCTTTTCTAATCATTTGTATTGACCACTTGATCTGCCATTCCATAAATGGCTAGATCCAACGTGTTGTTTCAATCAATTCCACTATATATCACTATCATACCAATAAATAGTGATTTCAAAAACTTGCATAAATGTTACATTAAAATTGCCAATTTTTTTTACATGAATAATGTTTATTTGCAAGTCAATTCAGCATTAAGGGAATCCTAACGAACGCAACCAGTTAGGGAATTCGACTTGGTAAGAGAAGCCCATCCAGGGGCAACCATTTCAAGAATAAGTCAATCTGAATCAATCTCTTCAAGATTCAGCTACTCAAAAGTTGAACCTTTTCTCATGACCCAGGCTAGGGTGAGCTATCACAAACAATTCAAGAGTTCAATGGTCAGTCAAGTCAGAAGCTTCCCATCCCAAGAGTTGGTGAACCAAAGGCCAATTCAGATATTCAGGCACTAGGGCAACCATTTCAAGGCCATGTCATGGTAGGTTGGTCTAAACTTTTGTGAAGAGGAAAATTTCAGACCCAATGATTCAGGGGCAAGATGAATCACACAGGGGCAAATCCTCTCCATGCCTTCGAGTTGTTCAAACAGACCTTATGCAACAACAAAACTTTGAGTTCAAGACGAGTGTCAGGAATAATGTCGTCATCTTTGTCTCCTTTTAGTGAGTCTTCCAAAAATAACTATTCCATCTAATACCCATACAGGGGCATATTTGGAAACCATTGAGTCAATGCATAATCTTTATCATGTGTTAGTCACGCTGCTTCGCTCTTAGCATTAAGCCCTGCTACCGTCTTATTCATCAAGCGTCTACCCACAGTAGAAAAGAGTCATCCCTTGCAAAATAAGTCTCCTCTGACATGCAACCTTTTAAGTCCAATTTCCATTGGCATGAGTCCGTTAAGCTGGTCGTGAAACCTTTTGTTTGCAGCTTAAGTCCATTTAATTTGGCACATACCCATGTTTTCCTGATGGTTCCCGAGGGTCTTCTCTGAACTTTTCGTTTAAAAGAATTTACATAGGTTGGATGTTTTGAGATCCAACATTTCATATCTTCAATCCTATTGTTAGCCGGTCGCTTAGAGCCGTTGATCTATCTTTGAATACTTTGCATTCTACTCCTAGTGTCAGTTGGTCGCATAGATTCGCTGCCCAGTCATTGTGTTTGTCTTCTTTATCCTTAGTGTCAACAGTCACACTTGAACCTGTTGATTTATCACATTGGATACTTAGAACATTTCTTGTTATTATGCTTAGTGTCAACTGGTTGTGAACCTGTTGCGCATTCACTTTGAGTTGACTTGTTTTCTCGACCCCTGAGTTGATGTCTTTTTAGGTCTTTCCTCAACCTCCGAGTTGACTTATTTTCTCGATCCCCGAGTCAATGTCATTTTAATTATTTCCTCAACCGCCGAGTTAACGTGTTTCTTGACCCCTGAGTCAATGTTGTTATTTTCTCAATCTCCGACTTAATTTGTTCTTGACCCCTGAGTCAATGCTGTTATTATTTATCAACCCCTGAGTTGATCTGTTCTTGACCCCCGAGTCATTTATTTTTTTATATTATGTTTGACCCCCGAGTCAATGTTGTTATCATTTTCCTCAACCCCCGAGTTGATTTGTTCTTGACCACCCGAGTTGGTATTTGTTTCAGTTGGACCCCGAGCCACTATTTTGCCTTTCTGTTTTCGATCCCTAAGTCAATGTTGTCTTTATCTCTTCAACCCCAGAGTTGACATGTTGTCTGAATTTTCTCAACCTCCGAATTGATATATTGTTACCCCCAGTGAGTCTTCACCCTCAATGTTGTTTTTGTGGATCACCTTAAGCATGTACCTACATCATTTCGCCAGACATATTCATCATTCAAAATCAGCATGCTAGGGTTCACGTCATCTCATACCTCATATCCCCAGCAAAACAAAAAGAGTCCCTCATGAATTCATAACATTGCATATCACTGCATCTCATCTGTATTCGGTCAAAATTTTAGGTATTTTAATATTTAATCCTCTTCTACCTCGAATGTCAAAAAAAAAACTTTTTTATTCATACATTCGGGTTCAAGATGATTAAATAGGGGCAACTGTCACACCCTAAATTTTGACTGGACTTTCTTCAAAAAAAAAATCTGACGCATTTTATCGCAATATCAAGTCAACATCATGCAATTTTTATTTCAATTTTATCATTCATCCTGGATTTATAGAATTTGTTTTGTTTTAAAAAAAATAGGATTTATCATCTCCTTTTTATATTTTAATTGTTATTATTATTTTCTTTTAAAATATTTATGTCAGATTGTTTAGGATTAATTTTAGTTTAATGTTCTAGGTTAATTTATAATTTAATTAGTTTAGTTTATGCTTCTCTAATTTATAAGTTCAACCTTGATTCGAGTTTTCATTTATTTATTTAGGTTTAGTCTTATCTTATTTTAATTTTAATTTAAAATCAATATAACTTTTTTATTTCAGCTTTATTAGTTTCTTTCTTTAGATTAATAGTTTTAATTAATTTGTTCTTAATTAGTTTAATTTCATCATTTTCTCGAATTTAATAATTAAAGTTGGTCTTCCAAACAGAAACCAACTTTGTACTAGGTCGATGCCTTCCACACTTTTCCACACATCACATGCCAAGGCTTTGTCTCATTGACCAACACTTTCCCATTATTACATCAATTTGGTAAAAACACAGACCTCCTCTAAAGCTACACAGAACACTACATCACTGCTACATACCTACACCGACAACACTCCAAAAGGAACACAAAAGAGGGTCTATTCAAGACCCGCAGCAGAAAAAGGGCGGAACAAGGGGATCTGAAAATTGTTTAATTTTTTTTCAATAACACAGGGGAGAGAGGATGGACATCAGAATTTTTTTATGAGTTGGAAATTTCTTTACAAAACCCTCACACATCCTCATTAAAAAGGAGCCATCAAAAAACCCTTAGGGGACCACAACAGAAAAAAAGAGGACTCTACAATGAAAACGAAAATCTGCAGAACACACAAATTATTTTTTTTCCAATATCTCAAATCAACGCATCCCATATTTTCTTTCTCCCAATCTTCAAACCTTCATCAAATCCATCAAGTTTCAAACCTCATAACCTTCAAACTCTCATACCCTTCAACCTCACCAACCTTCAAATGTAAACCAGAAACAGAAAATCCAAATCCACGAACCTTTCTTTCAAAACAAAAGCCGAAGAACAGAGAACTCAAAACCTCACCGTGAAACCGAAACCGCTTCTAATCCCAGAACATCAACCACCAAAATCGAATATCGCTGCCCATACCTTCAAGTCCTTCATAAACCACACCCTTCCATCACAGTTGCGGAAACCCAAAAGCCACCGCAGAAAAACCATTTCAGATTCGAACCAAACACGATGAACCTTCGAGCGAGCAAACCGTGACGTAACCAAAAATCGCGAACCACCGTTGATTTGTGAGATGAAAGGTGAAAACAGAAAACCAGTCACGAAAACATTGGCGTCATGCGTGAAAGGACCGCCGCCGTTGAGAAGGGGATGAGATGGAGGGTACTCGCGGAGGAGGAGAAGGGTATGTGAACGGTAGCGGCTTGATTTTGAAAAGTGAGAATACGATGCAAAAAGTTGTGAACAGTAGCGAGTTGTTTTTTTTAAGAAGAGGAATGAGTCCTACTGCGTGTTAATATGTTCCACAAACATTTCTTTAAAAAAAATTTCATTTTTATTTTCCCTTTTCCTTTTTTTAAAATACTGAATTATTAAACTTTTTTTTAATAGTTGTTTTTGACATGGGCCTTAACTCCTTTTGATTTTTTACCACTTCCAGATCACACATCTCACCCCCTTCATCGCTCAAACATATTCGGCGCCACCCCCATTCATTCAGCTTATTTGTCTTATTATTATTTTTATTTTTCCCTCTAAAGAATGTTGTTGTTGTTCTTGGGCTTAGGGACCCATGATCCACACACCAGATCAACCAATGGCACACTTCTTACTTCTCTTGTGTTTTTTTTTAATTTTTAGATTTCGTTTACTCTCAAGTTTTTTAACCTTATAAATTTCTTAGTTTATATTTTTTTATAATATATTTAGTATTCACTCTTTTGGTAAGAACTTGGTTTTGTTTTAGTTGTTAATATCATTTGTTGTAATTATTTTCGGGCCGATGATATAACTAAAAGTCTGATTAAGTCGATTCTGATAAATCGATAAATTGTGACCAATATGAGGCCATTTTAGCTTATTTATTTTTATTTCATAATTTATTTTATTTTATCTAGTCTATTTATTTTATTCATTTTTATTTTTGCATTTCTATACAATAATAATGCTCTACTCCTTACAAAACCATTCTAACAATTGAATCGGTTCCAAGGTAGTAAAAGAGCCACATTTCAACGGCTTCGAATAATAGCTAATATACCGCACACACGCTTTCTCTTGGGAAAATTACAACGAGACCCTTTATTTCATCGCATTCCCGTGTAAATTATCATGTATCCCTCTCCCGATTATTTTGCACGCATTTTATTTATCGCTTTTAATTCACTCGCTAACCCTTGGTCCAACACCAAGTGGTTTCACCTGCACACTTGCACATTTCATTCGGTAATGGTTTTGTATTGCTAGGAGCACCCATAGGGACGAGAAATCGAATCCACTTAATCAATCAAACAATTAACCTCCATTTGCATCTCACTCGTAAGTCGATTGCTTCGCGCATCGCCATCTAAATTTCCTAACTTAAACATCATCCAAACTAATTAATTATACGAAAGAACTGAACTCTAGAGTCTAGCATTCCATGGGTTCTTGAATGAATTACTCTTAAGGCTAGCCCTTGGGTTGTAATTCATTCTCCCTTTCTTACTCAAAACACCTAATTATCAAATAAAAAATACGAAGAAACTGAACTCTGGAGTCTAGCACTCCACGGGTTCTTGAACGGATCATTCCTGAGGCCAGCCCCATGGGACGTGATCCATTCACTCTTCTGTATTCAACACACTTAAAACATTCAAAAGATGAGACACGATTCATCTCCATAGGAAAGATATTTATCCTATTCCCACAAACACAAACAAATCAATTTTATCAAATAATTTCTATCAAGGAAGAATGTGGTAATCACTTGTTGATCTTATATCCAAGTTCGAAGCTTCTTCCCTTTCAATTTTCTCCCTTAACTGTTTGTGGTGGAATAGGTGAGATATCCCCCTTAAAGATGATGACTTGTCTCTTTCTTTCAAATCCAAACTTTAAAACATACCCAATAAATTCAAATATTTTTCCATATTAATTAAACGGAGGAACTGAATTCTGGAGTCTAGCATTCCACATAGTTCTTGAGTGGATCATTCCTGAGGCCAGCCCCATGGGACGTGATTCATTCTCCCTTTCATTCTTAAAATATTAAACAAGATCAAACATGTCTTCAAAACGAACATTGTTTAAGCTCTTTCTATCTCGCAAACAAGCTAGCGCTTCAGCCTTCTATCGCGAGTAAATAAGCCAACGCCTAGCAGTTAGAAAGCATTTTAAACAATCGTTCATTATAAAACTCCAACAAACCGTAGTAGCACGAACTACAAAGCTCTGAATTTCCCATTGCACAAGGGAATACGTAGGCACATGGATTTTAATCTTTCGTGAGCATAATAATAAAAATTTTAATCATTTCTCCGTCATAAATCACAATAATAAATTTTTTTAATCTTCTCTCCATAATAATAACAAATAATAATTTTCTTTTCCCTTTAAAACAAACATATTAACAAATATTTAGAAGACAAAGACATAAACCAAAATTCAATCGTATAGTTATACTAAGAGGTTCTCGTTGATTACAACGGACTTGAGGGGTGCTAATACCTTCCCCTTGCGTAACCGACTCCCGAACTTAGAATTTGGTTTTGTTGACCACTTCTTATCCTATTAGGTTGTATCTATATCTCCCTTTTCTCTCGTTAGAATAAATAGAATTAGGTGGCGACTCTGTTGTTTATTTTTCCGCGTCCCATCGTGAGGATCGTATTTTTTGAGGTACAACACGTTGTTTTGATGTAGAAAAAAACATTCAAATTTCAAAAGTTGGCACATTTGGTAGAAGGACTCGTGGAAGCGTTTGGTGGAAAATGACATGTCGAAGGCCAAGTGGCGTATTTGTAGGATTTATCCGTTAGTTGACAGTTATTTTGTTTATGTATAAATAGAGTAGTTTCTTATTAGAATGTGTGTGTGTAAATCTTTTACAAACTTCCTGTAAAAATACTCAAAGTACCTGTGTGTGAGAAAAGATTCTTGTTCTGGAAAATGTACGTGTGCAACACCAATTTACTTTATCCAGTTTAATAAAATTCTAAGTTATTTAACATTCATTTACATTTGCAAGTCATTTACTTATTCTTCGCCATTTAACTTTCTGCATTGTCAAATTCTCTATACTTTTAAATCTCCTTTAAGAACTTTACTTTGAAATTTACCTTACGCATTGTCAAAATCTACTTTCTTTAAGTTTTCGCCAAGAATTTTACTCTTGTACTTAACCATAAGAATCATACATAAAAAACCTAATAAAATTGAAACCATAAAGAGTATTAAAGTCATATTTTTTGAAAAACTTTGCGCTTATGTCCTAGGATTTGTATGGTTGATCCTGCAAGTAAACCAATTTTAACATAAATTGGAAACCAAAGGTTGTTCGCCAAAATCAACTGTGAACACTCCTCCATCTAGTTTTGCTATTTAACTTCCTTGTGGTTCTTTCAGTCTCAGGATAAAAAAGAAGTTGGTCCACCGGAACTTTTCCTCGCATAAACAAAGTCTTCAAACACTTAACCAAACAAATTAACAAGTTCAAGAAAAATTTTACAAGCTTAAAACTTCACAACTATTACAATGCTTGCAATATCAATTAACAATCCCCAACAACGACGTCAATTTGTTGAAATACAAATAGAGTAAGATTTTTGTTATTGTTCCACAAAGATTGTTTGTAGATATCACCGTCGTTCTACAGTTGGAATCATTTTAAGCTTAACGTAATGAAGGGTTTTGTTTAAGGTTAACGTTTCGTTTTCATAAGTTATAAAATGTAACGGTAAAAGTACGGGGTTTGAAAGGTTTAATAAGACATTCCAAGATTAGGGTTTGACAAACTAATTTACACATATAGAACCAATAAAGCGGATGAACTCATTTAGATGACAATTACAATCACATATCCTCTCAATATGTTTATCTCTAACACATGTTGTGAGTTTTACCATTTTGATCCTTTGATGATCTCTCACTTAAACTATCAAAATGATAACATTCAAGTTCAATATTTGTGAACATCAAGTCTCATAACTATCTCTAGCCTATGTTCATTGATGGATGAAAAACCTAGGTAAAAAGTTGGATCATATTTCTCAATTACGAACAACACAAAGAATAAACCATAAAAACAAGGTTTTTCACCATATATTTATCATCCATAAGTTCAAGAGCTTACATCAATACCTATACATACAAAATAAGGGATGACTACCTTGTAATCTTGACACAAAGGAAATTAGATATCCATAGACATTGTAGCTTCACAAGCAAGAAAGGACAGAAGATCAACAAGCATCAATCACGATCTCCCGACTATTGATGCTCTGAATCTTCAAAAATGAGTTTCTACAGTATTTAGGGTGTTTTTTCTTAAGAAAAGTACAACGATCCTAAAAAATTCCGATCTAATCTATTAATAGAGAAGTTGGAAATTTAGAGCGCGGTAAGCGCGTAGCAGTGTGTTGTCATTTATTATTAAACCGCCTTAGATCCCGCTTAGTGGGCTCCATACCATGCTAAGTGGACAAGCTCTTGTATTTTGCTTCATCCTTGGGCTAGGAGCACGCTAAGCGGACTTGTAGCATGCTTCAAAAATGCAATTGTCTTCAATTCTTGCTCCTTAAGAGCCTTCCATGCTCCAAGTTTTCCAATTCCATGCTAAAACCTACAATTATAAACTTAAAAGTTAAATAACTATGTCTAATAATGCAATTAAGCTATACTACGATTATTTACCGGAAATAACTGGAAAAAGCATCGATTATCAAATAAGTATTCAAAAGGTGCCACAAACTAAACTATATATCAACACATTCTAGCACCTAACAATGACCTTAATACCTTTCCAATAAATAAAGCATCATTTTTCCTTCATTAGCAGGATTTGAGAGCCACAAAACCTCTACCATTTTTACTCTAAACAAGCTCAAAAACCAGAAACCCTAACTTCGTTTTTAGCTTGTTTAAACACCAAATTTATATTGCCAAAAAATCTTTCATTGACATCATCTGAAGCTACTTGAAGCATTATAGGAAAGTACCATAAATTCCTTTTCTAACCCAATTGGGTCAAAACATAACAAATCCGACCCCAAGCTAATTATTTTTAAAACTCAGAATTCGGATTCTGACTTCCACGATTAATTTGAGAATCATGCACTCCGAATCAGATTTTTCATAAAACATGAAAGTTTTAGGTCTCTGTCTTAGCTTTCCATCGACTGGTAGAACGTCTCAAGCCGATTCCCGTAGCTCCAGTTATGATCATTTTAGTGCAGACTGCTAATGCTGAAAATAAAGTGCGAAAATCAAATAAGTGCAAAAATAAACTAATTTATAAAAATACATTAAAATAGAAAAATAACCAAAGTAAAGTATGAAAATGCATAAGTGTAAACATAGAGGAATGTGCACCAAAATGCACTGATCAAACACCAAATCTATATTGCCAAAAAATCTTTCATTGACATCATCTGAAGCTACTTGAAGCATTATAAAAGTTCAACACCTCTTCCAACCATCAACTTGATTTCATCATTGCTAGACCTTCGAAGATCAATTGAACAAGTAGCTACAAGTAAAATCCTTGAGCAAACAAGTTATTGCTCTCTTATTCTTGGTTCACTGATCAAAAGTCCTCACCACCTTTGATTTATTCTTTATATTAGTCATTTAATTTTACTTTGAAGCTTCTAGGTTTTCTGTGTATTTTGCCAAATTCTCTCTGTTTTGAGTGAATTAATGGCTCAAATGCAGAGAGACATGAACAATGTAGGAAGTAGAAGCTTGACGCGTAGAGGTTGAAGACGACGCAGGTCTTAGCACGCAATGATGGATAATTCGAATTTCATTCAATTAGTGTGTGACATATAGCTAGTCGTTGCATTTTAAATTTATTTTTTCTTTTTCTTACATTTAAATTCTATTTTCTTTCAAAAATCATTAAAAATAGCTCCAAAAAACCTTTTTCATTCCATTTTTTCCCCATAAATCACTAAAACTATTTTCTATGTTTTTTCTCTTCCAGATTTTAAAAATGATTTTTAGTATTTTTTTTCTTTATTTTCTTTTAATTTTTTTTGAACAATTAATTCTCCATCATTTTAAAATATTTTTGACCCCAATTCTTTGAGATCTCATTAATTATAATATTTTTTACCACAACTTTTCAAAATATCAATATTTATTTCTCCTAACTACACTATTAACTATCCTTAATAAAAAAGCTTTAATAAATAAAATTCATTTTATTAATTTTTTTTTAAATGTGGTATATTAATAAATGAGTACAAATGATACTCCACACGAATACAAAAAGCGAGACCGAGACAAAATTCGCCAAAAACAAAAAAAAATTACAAACCAAATGCTCTTAAGATAAGAAAACCAAGAGATCTCTGTCAAATAATTAATTAATCGATCGTAAAAAATATATAGAATGTGATGAGACGAAGGAAAAGTAGACATCCTTATAAATATATTTATTCTCAAACACATAGTATGTTTTGTCATATAAATTCCTTAGATATAAAACCAAGAGTATTAGAGTAATTTTCTTTTCAATACTAGTGAAAAAAATCCATGTGATATATCTTGTGTGTTTTCTATGAACATACTATCTCTCTTGTGTGTTGTGCAGTGTATTTTAAAATAGCACATCAGATCCAAAGCAAATTAAACCTCGCAATATTACTCCACCATACCATGTGCAAAGTCTTCTACTTTCATCATTCATATCTTTTATTCTATTGTTTTGTTTAGATCATCACATAAAAAAGGAGATTAAACACTGGAATCTTGAAATTGCACATTTGGCTCCATGATGACTTGTATAAATAAAGGTTGTGGTGTTCCCATTTTGGACACGTGTGTAATCATGACATTCTACATGGGAGCTACAAATTTGTTCCCTTTTGGTTAATTCACTTTTCCTCGTTTCGACATTTACCTCAGCTCAGCAGTCATATAATTCATGTATGAAACCTTTCTTATATGAGGAATATTATGTAACCTCTATATATGTAAAAAGACAAAAGCATTTGCTAATTTGCTTTGTGAGTGACAACACGTTGATTGTGACTGTCATGTGGAGAGTTAAAGGTTCGCTTTCAATTTAAGGCATGAAATAGTTTTCTTGCCATTAATAACTTTTAACTAATAATTGAAGAACAACCTAAAAGTTATAAATTTGGCTAGATTCTCTCATACGCATTAGGTTCATTTTTAAAAAGTTAACTCTACGGAAAGAATGCAAATATGAACATGGTTTCTTCCACTAGTTTACCAAACATATCCATAAATTGAATGATATATAGGGTTGGTCCATGGATGGATAGAGTACTAATAAAGTCCTTATATTATATATGGTATAGGTTGTAGCTTCGGTTGTCATTGTAAGTGGTTGTTAGTTTTCTGCATGTTCTTCTTTTGACAGCTAACATATTGTGCATGTTAGTCATAGTAAGATATATATAGTTGATATATTGTGCATGTTAGTATGTGGTTAAATTTGTTGGTGTCATATTTAACATATTTATATCGTTTAATAATTTTTTATAGAAACGTCGTCTTCTGTTTCACATACGAATGAATATGATTTTTAAGAGGATTAAATTTGTCATTGCGGTTTAGTTTTTTGTCGGTTTATATGTTATTATTATATAATCTTGATTATATATTAAAAAATTGTAAAATATAAAATTACATCTATAAAATTTTAAAATTATGTGATATTATATCTCATCTTTTTGTTTCAATTTATAATAAATTATAAATAAATATTAACTAAATATGTATAATTGTGTATTTAAATTCTTTGAAATTTTATATAAATGATCATCATAATAACTTTAAATAATTTAATAGATGAATTGATTTAGTGCACTTTTCTTGATTTATGTTTGTATGGGTTTGTTGTTTTAGTGTCATGCTGGTTTACTATTAAAAAATGATTTAATTTAATTTTTTATAAAGTATTATTACATAAGTTTAACTCATGTTGTTATCAGATTCTAACTCAAATTATTTTTGAAGAGTTACATTCATTCCATAATATAAAACAAATAAAAAATTTATCCAACAATTAAATATAAATATAAATTAATTATCATATAAATCATATACAAAATTTGACATTAATTTATATTCATTAAAACGAAAGAAAAAAAAATTATTTAGTTTACGCAGTCATTTTATATAGATGCGACAGGCAATATATATGGTCCCCCACCCCACAGTGAGTTGTGGCATCATAACTTGGGATCTAGAGGATATTCCAAAATAGCATAAAGGAGAGAAAAAGGAGTATTCCATATTCCGTATTCCATATTCCATACATAAAAATAAAAATGAAAGCAGTTGAAGCTGCGGAAAGCCAAAGAGAAAACGTGCTCCAAAAAGGAAGTTCCAATATAAAATTACTACAAGTGAAGTTGTATCAATTAACTCCTAATAATTTCCAATAGTATTGAATAATGTAAAACTTATTGTACTGAAATAGACACAGTGCCACTCTAACCTGAAGAAATTAAAATAACAAGATTTTCAACTTGTAGTTTTATCTATGAATCCAACCTAAAAAGAAATTAAGCAGTTAAATATACATAATTATAGCTGTACAAAATCCTAACCATTATTCAACTGCCTCACCGTCTCTCATATATTGCACGGTCAATTACCTTTAACCTTGTGTCAGATTAGTTTCCATATACCGGTTGGTCACCTATCTCCTCTGGGCACCACTACTCTCATCCTATCCTCTCTCTCTCCCCTAATTCATCCTCCATAACTTTTTCTGACTCTGACTCTAAAACTAAAAACGCACGCACTCTATTTCTCTCTCTCATTCATGACCTTCAATTTAAATTAACCCACTCGTAACGACCCTCCAACGGCATATCTCTAACAATATCAAAGTTGTACCTGCAATCCAACAAACCAAATTGTTAGTTAGTTACGGGAGATTCTGCCAATACTTCATCACTATCACTGCAGTGCTCACATTCCTTATCCTTTGTCACCATTTTTCCGAAATCGTGAAATGTGGTATTATTTTACACTTACTTTTCAGAAAACCGTTTTTCTTCCTCCCTCTCGAACCTTACAAAGAATTCATCAATCTCCTCCTCCCTAAAAATAGAAAAACAAAATAGGTAAGATTTGACGAGTGAGTCACAATTTTTTTTGTTAAAATTGAACGTGAAATGGAGAGAGAAAGTGGAATAAAAACCTGAACGACTTCAAATTGCGTTTCGTAGCGTTTGAGTCTACCGTTTCGAAATCCTTTGTTTTCAGCTGCAGGATATAGAATTATTATAGATATATATATCATCACATTAATTTGCGAATATTTATAAACTATAGATAAAATAAATGATTAAAAATTAAAAATTAAATAGGCTAGTTATAGAAAGCATAGAGAAAGACGTATTTGGAATCCAAAAAAGTTATGACATAAAAACTGAAGAATTCAAAAACGAAAGTTTATTTTGAGAAATCAGAATTCCGAGAAACAAACCTCCGGATCTAACGACGTTGAGACGCGTTCCTTAACGACGTTGCAGGTTTCAATAACCTTGCAGGAGCTGAAACGAGGCATAGGAGTGTGATCCGAGTGAAATTCGTCGGAAGACACCGTGGCAGCGGAATTCGCGGAAGTTACCGACGAGTAACTTCGGTGATGCAAGTGAGAAGAAGATGCAGCGATTTTTCTTTTCTTGGAAATGGAGGTTCCGTTTGGAGAATTTTCGTTGATAGCTACAATTGTTGGAGAAGAGCGTTTACGATCTCCCATTGTTTATTTTGTTTGTGTGAATTGGGTTTTGGTATTTTGAGAAGAGTGAGAGAGAGCGAGGTGGAAGAAGGAGCTTAAAAAGAGAGTGATCGCATACAAATGTTTACGAGGGTAATGATTGCGATGAACGGTTCAGATTTAGTTATATATTAATAAAATAACCGCAGGGAACGGAGGTCCTTTTTGTCTCCCTGGCGGTAAACGGATGGATAGTAGGTGTAGAAAACGTCATTGCCAGGATAACTGCGAATCCGTTACGGCAGAAACTTTATCTGTTACTAAGTTGATTACTTATATATATATATATATATATATATATATATATATATATATATATATATATATATATATATATATATATATATATATATATATATATATATATATATATATATATATGGCTAAAGCCACACCAATTTTTTTTCCTTTTATATATATATATATATATATATATATATATATATATATATATATATATATATATATATATATATATATATATATATATATATATATATATATATATATATATATATATATATATATATATATATATATATATATATATATATATATATATATATATATATATAATGTTTTAAAAATCAGACCGATCAACCAATCGGTGAAAGGTGAATTATTGGTTTATTGGTCCAATTACAAGTTTAATAGTAGATTTGCATGATTAAACAAGATTAAATCAGATAACTAAGTTGAATAAATCATATTACTCAATTGAGTAAACATACAACAAAACTATATAATTATTAAACTGGTCGAATCAAATGATTCAATCTTTAAAAACTCAAAAAATCTATCAAATTTTAAAATATCATAATTTTACAAATTTATTCTTTAAATTAAAATTATAAACATAAAAATCACACACAACAAAATAGTACAAAATTAAAATTAAAATAAATTTTAAACAAAATCTAATTCTAACATAATCTGAATAACAAAATAAGTGTAGTGTCTGATAAATTTAATTCAAAAGAGGGAAAGTTGTTTCAAATAAGTTTCGAACAAAATCTACTTATATTTTAATTTTATTTTTTAAAAAAACTTATCAAAACATCGTCGTTTTATTTGAGGAAAAAACAAGCATTTAATCTGTCAATTTTCCAAAACCCTTGATTCGCTAATTATACCGGTTTTTGTCGATTCTAGCCGACTCCCACTTATTTAACAACTTTCCTGATCTAGCCATCAAATCACATCGATGCCTTTTCTAGTTTCCAGTTCAACTGACCAATAAAAAATCCGATTTTTGAAACGATGTAACCACCTCTCAAGTTTCTCTCACTTTTTATATTTGCTAATTCTTTTAAATTTTTTACTTTCAATATAATTTAATTTATATTTTTTTTCTTATTTAGCCACACCAATACATAATATCTGGATCCGTCCCTATATATATATATATATATATATATATATATATATATATATATATATATATATATATATATATATATATATATATATATATATATATATATATATATATATATATATATATATATATATTATTCAACTTACTGTTATTTTAACTTAGTCCATAATCTTTAAATTAGATTTAACTTTATCTATTACTATAATAACTTGATTACTAATATATATATATATATATATATATATATATATATATATATATATATATATATATATATATATATATATATATATATATATATATATATATATATATATATATATATATATATATATATATATATATATATATATATATATATATATATATATATATATATATATATATATATATATATATATATATATATATATATATATATATATATATATATATATATATATATATATATATATATATATATATATATATATATATATATATATATATATATATATATATATATATATATATATATATATATATATATATATATATATATATATATATATATATATATATATATATATATATATATATATATATATATATATTAGTAATCAAGTTATTATAGTAATAGATAAAGTTAAATCTAATTTAAAGATTATGGACTAAGTTAAAATAACAGTAAGTTGAATAAATATATATATATATATATATATATATATATATATATATATATATATATATATATATATATATATATATATATATATATATATATATATATATATATATATATATATATATATATATATATATATATATATATATATATATATATATATATATATATATATATATATATATATATATATATATATATA
>OZ014521.1:130328056-130437643 GCA_963966055.1 Lathyrus aphaca | reverse complement strand
TATTAGATTTTAAAATATTTTTCTAGAATAAATACATCACCCATTTTTTTCTATATAAAAAACCTATTTTATATTCTTATATGTCCAACATAATAAAAATGACTAAAAAAAATTATATACGAAGTCTTCATAAAAATATCCCAGTTAATAAAAACTTTATAATATTATTTCTAAAATTTTAAAATAAAATATCTCCGCCCCTTATAAATCTATAAATTTAAAACTAATTATATAAAATAAACCAATACTTTTAATAATCTCTATTAATTAAAAATAATAATATTAGTAATAATATTATTAGTAACGAATAAATGGAACCCTCTCTTTTAATATATTAATACTAAAATAATATTTTTTAATAAAACTAACAATAATATTAGTAACCCAAATATATCATTTTACTTAAAAATAATAAAATCCTTATTACTATTAGTAAAAACAAAAAGATTATCATGACCTTTTAACAATACTTTTAATAAAACCCCAGTTATAATTAATAATAATGTTAGTAGTAATATTATTAACAAACCCAATATACATCTTCTTCTTTTTTTAAAATAAAACCCTCATTATAATTATGTATAAAATTATAATAAAAATTTTGTAATAATAAAAAATTTATAATGTGGTACCCCTTAAGCTCTAAAAGTAAAAAAATGATAAATCCAATGAAAATTCAAAAGTCAGTCTAAAAGGTCAAAAGAGTTCCTCTTTGATATTTAGACAAACAAAAAAAAATCTCAGGTCAAAATTTAGGGTACGATAGTTACTGTTGATTGTTGTTGCAATTTGAAGAAAAGGGTACGTTAAAGGTGTATGAAGCGTTTTTACAGGTTTTGATTGACTGAGGAAGGTTTGGAATTGAAACGTTTTTTATGCAGAGAGTTTCCAATGCCTCAATTTTTCTTACTGAAGGTAAAAAGAAATAAAAACATAAACAGATAGCTTAGTCATCATACCACATGTTGAAAGGATTTTAACACGTCAACATTTGGTATAGTCAGCGTGCCACAATGTCAGCTTAAAACATATGGGATTAACGTTTCTAACGGTAAGGACAACGTTGTACCATTTTAATATGTAAGGGATCAATTTAGAACTTTTAAAAGAAAAATGACTAAATTGGACCCGATTGTATAGTTAGAGGATCAAAAGGATATTAAGCCTATATTTAATTATAGTTAAGCATAACTTTTTAGTATATAATAGCATAGTATAAGTTTATGTGATGATATGATAATGTCTATTTTTTTTTATTTTTTTACAACTTGATAATGTCTAGTTGAGATTTACCTATTCATTTGCATGTCTCTTTTGCATAAGAAAAAACTTATTAGTTGATAAGTTATTATTAGAAATTAATATAAACTTATTAATTTTAACCAGATGTATGTTTTCATTATACTGTTTATTTAGTGTATTTAAAAAAAATCAGATTAATTATTTTGACAAAATTTCAATACTTTTCTAATAAAATAAATAAACGATACACACACAAAATATTTATTTTGAAATTTTAATTCAAACTATAATTATTTTTATTCTGTGCAGTCATCCAACACGAAAGACTCAAATGTGGAGCAAAGGAAGCAAACGCTAAGAGATGTTCATTTATCCTTGCTTGAAGTAGACAATTTCATCCTAGAGACATCACATATCGTCCAGATTAATCAGACACTTATTCACATAGTACATCACACCTTCCACATATAGTTTAACCACTCCTATTATATAAGAGAGGAAGAAATTCATTATTAAATACTCAAATTCATTCTCAATTTCACACAACTTTGCATTCTCTCATTGACTTAAGCGTTGAAGTGTTAGTCTTGTAAGCCAAAACATTCTTCGTCGCATTTGAATTTTGATCCACTATATTAAGATTTTATTTCACCATTCATAAAATAATTCTAATTTCACAACGGAACAATTGAGACATCTGTGGGGATTGAAATTTGATTCATGCGAATTTCCATGCCCATATATATCCTTAGATCTAAAGATTTGTATCTCTTTTCTCATAAGTTTCAAATCTTTGTTTTTTTAAACCTTTTTTCTTGAATTTTCAACTTCCTTCTCCAATAGATCCATCCTCAGACTCATCAACAATGGTGGCGTCAAAAACTACTTGATTCTTCATTCAAGGAAAAATCTATGTCGCAACTGGTAGAGCCCTACCTCCTCCTCTTTTTCAAGAAGAGAACAATCCAATCCTCATGTGTATCCTTCTAATCACATGCAACAGGATGTTGCTCCACCGAGAGTTGATCAAGGAGTATTCTAAGCTCTTCCATTCTTCGGATCTACACAATAATTTCACCAAAGTGAATCATCGCATCGACCTCCATTATTCCCCATTATAGTTGGACATGAAATGCTTTATGCCCTTCAATTATTACAAGTCAAACTTGGAGTATATGGAGCCGTCAAATTGTTGAACAACTTCTATAACTTAGTGCAGAAGCAGAATTCACAATTCTTAGAAGAAAGGTTGTTCAGGATTGAAGAGAGTCTGCAACATATTACTCAAGAGAATAACATTGTGTGAAAGGCGGCCTCCCTAGGCAATCAAGCTTTCATACCATTGTCAACCTCAATTGAGGAAACATCGCCACAGGGAGAGACTCCAATGTTTCTAACTTATAATCAACATCAAAGAAACAAAACTTCTCCACTCGATCTTAAAGGAGGAGAGATAGACACATTCCCTTAGATGTCATCCATCCATGAAGAAGGGAAAGACACATCGAAGATGATCTGGTTCCAGAGTGAAAAAGGAACCAACTGTCTACCTGTATCCCAAGGTTATTGGAGAAGCCTTCAAAATTACAGAGCCATGACATAATCGAAAAAGCATGTGGACAATCTACTATAATACTATCATGCCTAAATGGGAGTAAAGTGCAAATTATTCTCACTAACCTTGACCGGATAAATGATGGTTCAATACCCTTCTAGATGATAGCATGGATTTATGGAAAGACCTATGTGAAGAGTTGATAAGTGATGGTTCAAGACCCTCCTAGATGAGAGCATAGATTTATGGAAACACCTATATGAAGAATTCACCGCCCATAAGAGTCAACCCAAGACATGGCCATACTCAGTGAAGTCATTTAGAAAAAGAAAGGACCATATGTGAGTACATTGATCGCTTCAATAAATTATCAGTTGTTATGAGGGGTCAGATGATGGGATGGAATGTTAGATATTCGAGAAAGTGTTGAGACCATTGCATGTTCCGGGAAAATTTGGAGCTCAAAGGAGCCCATAGCCTGAGTGATTTGCTGATTAGAACATAACCCTACATTAATTATGAATAAAAGCTCTTGGATGAGGAAGGAGAAAGAGGGAAAAGAACAAGTAACTCAGTACCTAACCTGGCACCTGAAAGGGGTAGTGGTCTCCATAGAGAAGAAGGAGATAACATACCCATATCTAGGCTCAAATACTCTCCTGAACACTTAGAGGAAGAAAACTTGGAAGGCATGTGCAAATACCGAGTTCAAGGAGGTCAGAATCAAGAATTCTTACCGGGTCATGGAGTCATCACGGACGGGAAATTCTAAATAAGGTCGTTTCCATAAGATCTACAACCATAATACACATAATTGTATCCAGTTCAAGGATACAAATATAGATGGTTAAATTAAAAAAAAGGCGACTTACTAACTATACCCGGGACAATAAGAAAGACTGTGGGAGCTGGAAAGGTTTTCCAAAGAAGAAGTGCTCCCTCAGTAGATGATGTGGTAGACTAGTGGATACAAACTATTTGACCTTATGAATAAGCAAGTTGTTATGAATAAGGGTGTGATCGTAAATTAGTTTAAGAAGTGGAATTAGACTAAAAATATCAAGAAGAATTTAGTAAGAATCTTGTGTGATGAACCAACTAGTGAATCTGTTAAAGAAGTTTGATGAGAAATTGTCGAAGCACAAGCCAACACAAGAAAACATCAGAGAAACAAAAACATGTCTGCAAGACTGCATAGATGTGTAATTATATCAAATGATGTGGTCGTTGATTAAGATGAGTTAGTACAATATGCCTTTTATGCATATAATGATATATTTGATGCAATTGAAGTATTGAAAGACTCAAGGTGGATAAAATTTATGGTGGATGAGATAAATTCCATAGATGATAATGATACCTGGACACTAGTCGACTTTCCAAAAAGGAAGAAGGCAATTGATGTGCAGTGGGTATACAAAGTCAAGTTGAATCCAAAAGGTGAAACAACTCGACACTAGGAAAGAATTTTAGCAAATAGGTTTCTTTAGAAAGAATGAATCGACTATGATGAAGTATTTGCACTATTTCACTCCTAGGATTTTCATCCTGGTACAAACGCGAAAGTGACGCGGAAAAATAAGAAGACTCATCATCCAGACATTTTTATCCCAAGGAAAGGGAAAGGTAATGTTGCACAAACCTGGGAGAAAGGAAATAACAAGGTCTTGCAAACCAAAGAGACTGGGTTCAAGAGTCGGTTATGAACTGAGAAGGTATTAGCACCCCAGATCGTCTATCGTACCCGACGGGATCCATGCTTACTTGTACTATTTCAAAGGGTATTGTAAACACCCCAAATTTGCCCTCACTCATTTCACCATGGCTTGTGATCATTCTCATATGCATAAACACAATCATACCATCTCATATCACATTTTTGATTCACTGCATTGATTCAAAGTCATCTGCACCTAGGGTTTGTGATCTGAGCAATCCAAGAGCTTCTTGAGCCTCTCCAAAGGTCATCAATCAATTCAAAGGGGTCTACATGTGTTCAAGCATCATAGTACATCCTCACAAAGTCAAAAATGCAAAGGAATCACAAGAACTAGGGTTTGAGTGGATGCAGAGCCAGGTTTAACTGCATAGTTGACTTAAAATTAGGGTTTTGGTTTCAGAGGCCATAACCCCAAATTTTTTGGCCATTCTTGTTTCCATTGGTCTCTATATGGTATAGGGAGTATGCATATCAAGTTTCATGAAGAAATTCCATGGGGAAGTCATCTGATCAAGGGTTGACTTTTCAGACAAGTCAGTGTAAAATCAGGGCATCTGAGGCCCCCAATGACCCAACCAATGGGTGATCTTCATCATTTTGAGTGTATATGATCTTTATTTGATCATGGAAGAAGGTTGAAGTTCATAGAAATCAAGAATTTAGGGTTTTTGCAAATGTTGACTTTTTGGGCATAGTTGACTTTTCAAGAATGCCTCATTTTAGGTCATTTTTCAAGCCTTGATTATTGATCTAAAAAGGCTTCAAATGGAAAAAATTTGGTCATGAAAGTTGAAGATCTCATCTTTCCCTTTTCAAAAAGTACAAGAACGTGATCAAACTCTTCTTGGATCAAAATTTATGGTGTGACAAAGTTGGCTAAAATCATTGATTTTCAAGGCATGCCCTAAGTGAGAATTTTGCAAAACCATGGATCAAAGCCAATTGCAACCTCTAGCTCACTTCAAACCAGCACACAAACATTCTCTAAGTCATAAAATTCATATTTGAACCAAGAATGCCCATGGTTATGGTTCATGTAACAAGATTTTTCACATGTGAACAAAAAGGTTACAACTTGCAAAATCTTCATGATCACTTCCTACAACTTGCAACCTTGGATGCTGACCTTGCTAGCTCACTCACCACACCATGCTGCGCAGACCCTAGGCTTTGTACCAAGCTAGCACTTCACCATACTTCTCTTACACATTATTTGACTTTTTGCAAAAGGTGACTTACCAATCAATAAAGCACATGTCCAATCAACTGACCAATGGGAGAGAGTTATGTGGACAATTTGCAAGCCATTTCATGTACAAGGCAAAGGCTGAAACATCTCATACACACACATTCACAAAATCACCCCATCTTGCAAGTTGCTTCGAATCTGCCTCCACAGCTTGCAAACACAAAAACCATTTCCACACTTCATCTCACCACACTTCATAGACCTCAAACTAACAAGACTTGGGCCTGAAACAAGCAAGAACACCCCACTGCCATTCCTCACCTCATTTTGCAGTTTCATTCGAATCTTTCTTCCTAGCTCACAAACACACAAACAAGCATCACAGACCTTCTCCATTCATCCTCAGGATCATAAACAACCATTCACAATGACCTGAAGTTATCTATTTCACCATTGCCATTTCTGACCAAGCTTGAGCAGAAGCTGTCGAATCTCACTATCCAGCCAACATAAACTCTGTTTGGGCATTCAAACATCTTCTGGGGATCAAGTGAAGTGGATTGCGCAAGGAGAAGTGGCCAGAAAGTCCTCAAGTTGAAAGCTCCAAATCTCAGGTAGCTTGAAAATTAATTTTCCAGAAATCATTTTTCATGTTATAAACTTGTTCTATGTGCTTCACTGATCATCCTGATGTCATTGGTTTCGAAAATGGCTTTGAAATGAGCATTTAATTTCTCTCTGAAACTTGCGTGCCCTAGTTTTCATTCCCTTCGATTCAGCTTGTTTAGGAAAAAGAAATTAGTTTTGAGAGAGGGGTTTGATTCGTGAGTATGTGAGGAACATTTCCCAATTCTTAGTCTTCATTTTTGATACGTTTTGAGGGAGTTGGGGAGTTTTCAGGTGAGATGCTGGCCGGAGAAGACGACCGGAAGTCTTCTCCGGCAGCCTGAGTCATTAAGCCCTAATCTCAGGTCATTAATGTTAGTTTGAATGGGGAGCGTTGGATGCGTTTGAATGCTTGACTTGCCGCGCGTGTAAACGGTCCAGATTGGTCATTAAGCCCTAATCTTCATTTATTTATTTAATTAATTGGGTTTAAGCCAGTTTAAACGTGGGCCACTGGATCTGGCGCGTGGTCAATGGTCTCCTTTCCAGATTGAATCTCAACCCTTCATTGTGCATACTTCAGTTTTATTTAATTTTATTCATTTTCTTCTCAATTAATTTGCATATTTATTTTAAAATAGTAAAAATATCCTAAAAATTATGAAACTTTTTCTTAAAAGTTTTATTAATTTTTAAGACCCAAAAATATTTTTATTTTATTTTTTTATCATTAAAAAAGTATTTTTAAATATTTAAAAGATTATTTTTAATTGATTAATGGAAATTAATTAATTAAAAATGCTTTTAGGTATTTAAAAAATTACAAAAAATTCATGAAATGTTCTAAGGCATTTAGAAACATTGTCCAACCTTCAAACCAAATTTCTTTTTTGATCTTGATGCATTTTAAGAATTTTTCATTGAATTAAATCATATTTTGTGCATTATTTTGATCATAAGTTCAAAAATTCATTTCTGCCTATCTAAGAAGGGTTGGACATTGATTCTTCTTGCATTGTTTTCTATTTGGAATGTAGTTTCTAGGATTAAATGGCCTGGATTTGATCTCTCAATTTCAATTTGTTTGGCATTTCTTTTGTTAAGAACCCTAAAAAACCCTAATAACTTAGAAAAATCATATCTTGAGATTGGTTAAGAGTTGAGAGCTCCCCTTTGGACATTGGTTTAGTATAGGATTAGGGTTTCTTTGAGTGGCATTTTCCATTTTTTATCTTAGGGTTTGCTTCTGTTTTTGGTTTTTGTTTGATGTTTGATCCATAAACCCTAATTTGGGCTTTCTTTTGCATACCTTTTGCATCCTCTTGCATAACATGACTTGTCTTTGCATCTTGTGCATTCTTGTGTTTCATTTGACATCATAAGACATGTAGAAAGCATGTTTGATCATTGCATTACATATTTTCCATGTCATTTGTCTTGTATGCTTCATAACTTTTCATGTTCATTTATGCTTCTAAGCTTGCATCATATGCATCCATGCCCTTGTATGAACATTCTCCATGTTTTTCCTCATGTTCATAGCATCTCATAGCATCATAATCATCATCAACATGCCTCTGGTTTTGCTTAGCATCATGTAATTTCATTTCATTTAGCATTGCATTGCATTTCTTTCTAACTTTTCAGGTGGTAAGTAAACTTGAGAAGTGAATTTGCCTTCACTTCTCATAACTTTTCTTTTCATCTCTCTTGCCTCCATTGCTGCATTTCTATATGTGTTTGAGTTTGAGCTTGCTCATTCTTCCTTCTCCCACTTTCTTTCTTCAAGTGACTTGACTTCTTGAATGAAGCAAGTCACTTTGCTTCTCTTGATCTTGTTCATCTGCTTCCTGGTGGCTCCTTTGAAGTTTGCTCTTGAAAACCTCACAAACCTTAGGAACAACCAAGCATGACAATGAATTAGGGTTTTGATTAGCCTCCCTTCATAGTTTTACCTTTGTGTCTCTCTTTGAGTCCTCTCTTCTCACCTCATAATCAGGGACTAAACCCTAAAGGCTTTAAGGCTTTGTGATTAAGGTTATGCCTGCATCCTTCTCTTAGGATGGAGTGTATAACTTTAATCCTAAGTGTTAAACCCTTAATGTGTTTAAATCTCTTAATCAATCCACTTAATAATCATCAAGACACCACACTTGTAACTTGGGCCTTGCATTAGGGTTCTAATTCTTCCTTAATTGGTTAAGAAGGACTAACCCTAGTGTTAATGGACAAGTCCCCCTCAAGTTGTCTTACAAATCATAAAAATCACTTCATCATCATACCATTAATCTAAAATCCACTTAATCAAAGGCTTGTTTTGTCATGAGTTTAATCCCTAATCATGGATTAAGTTGAGGAGCTTTCCTCAGCTTAAACATTCTCATCTATTATCCTTCTATTAGGATGGTGTAATGAGTCTGTTTAATCCTTGATTATGGCTTAACCTCATTACTTAACACTAAACAAAAACCACAAAAACATCTAAATAATCACAAGTAGGTTAATGATCTTAATCCTACATCAAAGGTGATTAAGTGTGAGAATCTGACTTCACACTTAAGGTATTCTCATTACCCCTAATCAGAGGGAAGATGTGATGAGTTTACTAACCCATTGGTTTAGGCTTAAGCTCATTAACTTATGACAAACTTTCAAAAGCAATAAAATACTGAAATCATCAAACAAACAATAATCGTCTCCTTCGGGATTCTTTTCTCACCATCTTCACTCACAAACGAGAACTTGCTTCTTCCGTCTAATGCAAGACAGTTAGCATCTGTGCCAGACAGATCATACACTTGAGCGTAGACTAGTAAGCAGTTCACAAGTCAATTCATCTTTCAGTCTCTTTGGGTCGAACTACGGTGTTCTGACTTCCTCATTGCACGAGAGGATACGTAGGCATAACTTAACGGTTATCGAACAAAAGTCTCTGTATATTCCCCCTCTTTCTACCCTCATTCTTTTAGCCTCATGATCATGAGCATCTTATTCTCATTCTACACTGACACATCATTATACACTTCACCTCCTTTACACTGACACCTGTACATATTGCTTTCCAGCTCTTTACACACAGATTGCACTGACACTACCCCTTTAAAACACAAGTCTTTTAAGCGTGGATCCCGTCGAGTACGACGGACAATCTGGGTGCTAATACCTTCCCAGGTTGTAACCAACCCCCTTTCTCAGTCTCTCTGGTTCGCAAGCCGTCTTATCCATCTTTTTCTAGGCTTATGCAGCATTGCCTTTCCTCCGGGATAAAAATGCCTAGCTGGCGACTCTATTCATTCTCCAGTGAGTTCACGGCTGTGTGTCCTCACTGTTCCCTTCGCCGATCGTTCGCGTCTGTACCCTTATTTGACCCTGTTTCATTTATCGGGAGCGACAGGTATAAACACTGGCTTTATATGTTGCTGAATTGGGAAAGAATGGAAAAAATATAGGGAAAAGAAAGAATTGTGCTCGAATGGGCCCTACCCCACTGCCTACGTATTTCATCGGGAATGAGAATCAGAGTTGATGTAGTTCCCCTAACTAGGGAGGAAATTTATTTGTTTGTGTTTTTTTATGATTGAACTGCTTATTTCTATGCTCACGTGTTGTAGGCTCGTCTAGAACAAGTGAATTTACCGTCTTGCAAAAGATAAGTCGAAGCGAGTTCTTTCGTTTGGAGTGAAGGAGATGAGAAGAGAATTCCCGCAGGAAAGACACTTGTTGTTGGTTTGGAGCTTTTTAGAAGCTTTTTAATTGAGTTTGCATAAGAGAGTGTATTCAAGTATCATTCAATGGAGTGTGTACTTCTTACCTCACTCCGAAATGGAATGCATAAGAAACACACATAAGTAAGGAGAAGACCTCCAAACCTAGTTCCAAAGACTAAGGCTCAAACACACTAGCCTATTTTACATGTTAAATATTTTTTGTTATTTTTGAATTAAGAAGTGTTTTTTAGTTTATGTTTATAAAGCATCCTCATGCTAAGACTTATTCATCATGATAGATACCCTACACCTCATTCCTACATGGAATGTGTGCAAGTACCTCATGGAAAAGTCCATTGGCACATGAGAAAGTTTTAACCTTTATTAGCTGTTTTGATTTTATTTTGAGATGAGAAAGAGAAGACACCAAAAGGATCTCAAAAGGTAAAAAGTATAAGGGAGAATAAACCTAAGTAAGTTGGCATGCTTGGATATCCTAAGTTATTGAAGTTTGAAGATATCTATCCTAATGAATAAGAAAGAGAGAAAAGAAGAAGAAAGAAGAAGAAAAGGATTAGAAGACAATTTACTTCCATGATGGAAGGTAAGTTGCTTCAAAAGGGGAAGTGAGCAGTTATGCAAATCAAAGCATCTTAGATGCTTACACAAACACAATATTGAAATTTAAAATAAGAGGGAGAGGTTGGAATGTATAAGCATTTCCACACTCCTAAAACTTACCAAAGCCCCTACAAGGTTAGCAAATGAAACACAATAGTTCATAAGACATGAAATACAAGCTAAACATACAAAGGAATTAAATAATATGAATCTAAAGGCCTACGAACCTAACCCTAAATGAAATTTAAGAAGCTTAATTATCCCAACCTAAATCAAAAAAGTTCAAAGAAGCACCAAAGTGGAAAAGAAGTTCAAAGGAACTACACATGAAGAAGTAAAGATGCAAAAGAGTACAAACATGAATGAAAGCACATGACAAGTACCAAAGTCATAATGTTATATCAAATTAGAATTTCTAATATTATCCTAAATGATCACACCAAAGTTCATGGATTAATTCATGGTAGAGTGAGAGATGAAGAGAAGAAGGTATTCACACATTCATATAAGAATAAACAAGTAAGGCAAAGGTGAAAGTCAAATGTGAATGAATGACATGAGATGATAGAAGTCAGTAGCATACATCACTTATTAATTTCCTATAATTCCTATTAATTAGCATACAAATCATGTGAAGAAGCATTCAAGTGATAGATGGATTAAGATGAAGAAGAAGTAAGAAGAAGTAAGCATGTATCATGTAAGAAAGAACATAAGTCAAGATGAAAGTCAAAGAGGGAAATATGATCATAAGATGATGAAGGTCAGTAGCACATGATAAATAGGACATGCTAAATATGCATATACAAGCATGTCAATTTCACATAACAAAAAAGTTCAAACAATTCACCAAACATGTAGAAGAAAGTCACATAAGGCAAAGGTGTTTCATACTTGAAATGAATGAGAAATTATGCAACATGAAATACAAATATGAATTCTTATGCATGAATTCAGAGTTATACATGATTTATAATGCAAATAAAATGAATATATGAACATGTTAGATGCATACAAGCAAGCATAAGAAGTATGGGATGAAGGACATGGAGGGATTAGGTTAAAGTTGATCAAATGATGCATCATACAAACCAAAGGATAAACACAAGTCAAATGGACCTATAAATGACCAAACTAGGCTTATAAGATTCTAAAAAAACATATCAAACCCCTACAAGTGACCTCAAATGATGGCATAAATGCCTTCAAGCAATTAGGGTTAAGAAAGTGGTGAAGAAAGTTCATGAAAAGTAACTTCATTTGCAAATAATCAACCATACATCTAACAATGTTCTAAAATTATAAAATTAAACCTAAAGTGACCTAAGTCAGGGACTAATCACTCACCAAAATCTCACACAAAAATTCAAGATCAAACTATTTCAAACAATGGCTTGAAGGTCAAGTAGGATCCCATGGCAAAGATGCCAAAAAGAGGGACTAAAATGCAATTAAAAGGATTTAAACAAATATGAAAAAATATTTTTTATGGAATTAAATATTTAAGTGAATTAATTAAAAAATAACCATTGAAAAATGTTTAATATGCTATGTAAAGTTTAGGTATCAAGCTTGAAACAAAACCAAAAGAAAATAAAAGGAAATATTAAAAATGTAATGAAAAAACACCAAAATCAGAAATAAAAAATTCACAAAATTATTTAAATGTGTCAATATGGTTCATGATTTTTTATGTGATTTTTGGGTGATTTGAAGTAATTTTAGAAAAATAAAATACAAATTATGTCAAATGAAAATTAAAATAATAGAAAACAAGGCTATGGGGTTCAGATATAGTAAAATATACGTCCAAAAATGGAATGGGCTTAGCAAAGGGGGTGGGGATAACAATCTAAGACTCATCCTAAACCTAGCGTAAGTCAACAAATTTATAATAGACTCTGGTCAACCACTTGACTCCATCTACACCATAGGATCAATCAAATGTGTGACATTCAGTCAAAATAAACAACAAGTATGCAAGATGTATGGCTAGGATTTGCACATGCACACTAATTACCATGATCAAACAAACACTCATCATTTAGTTTATAAAACACTCACATGCCAGCCACCCTCCCTTTTTAATGTGTTGGCAAAAGCTGAGCCACTAGATCAAAACATTGGACGGTGTAGATTGCGTCTTCTCCAACAAACTCAGGCTAGCCTGAAACTGAACCAGGTGTCGGAGCCCTATCTCCGATCACCTTCTCTGATGAACAATCCACAAAAAATTTCTAGAAATTTAAACTAATGCCATGGATCAACTCTAAATCACTTCCTGAGTCTAAATATCCCATCAAAATTCACAAACAATTCAAGAATAAGACAAATCAAAGAAAATAAGTTTGATCTAAAAAATTTCAGATCCACATAACATCCATAATACACATCCATTTCTTGATCTAAACATATCAGAATAACCAGCACATCAAGGAAAGTACAATGCACATAAAATAAACAAGATCCATGAGTTCAAAAATTGCAACAACCTGAAACTTGCAAAAGTGAAATTACTCCTAGAATACCATCTCAAAGTTGTAGATCAAGTCCTTTGAACCTCTAATTGCAAAATAAATGCAATTAGAGCTTGAATTTCAGCTTGAATCTTTAGATTTGAAAGAAGAGGATCTTGAACTTGACTTAGTGAAATCCTTGATTTGAGCTCCAAATGTTGATTGATTCTTGTTCTATGAACTTCACTGATCAAGAATATAAAGAGAAAACTCAAGAAAACCTTGGGATGAGAGTGTTGAAGAAATGAAACTATGGTGCAATTTTGTGAAATCTTAAAATGTGATGAACTTTAGCTCTAACCAGTGGGGTTAAGAGCTTTTATCTACTAAATTTTGGGCCTAACCATGGTTAGAGATCCATTGGATCCATGGTTAGTTAGTTTAGAGTGATTTTGAAAAATTGCAACTTGGAGTGTTCATGGCTAATCACACGTGCATGGGCATGATCATGTGCATGGTAAGATTCCATATTAACCCCTGATCAACATTGGATTGAATGCATGGCTTGTGGTTGCTTGGTTTTCAAGTTTTGAATCCTTTTGCATTTTGACCATTTGAAAATTTCATGAGAAATAAGCCATTAAATGGAATGACTCAAAAGCCAATTTTTCTTTAAATGAGATGTAATTTCAATTTTTAAACTGAATTGGGCAAGTGGAATCAATGCAAGTCATGTAGAAGGCATTTTGCAAACGTGGAAGATTTGGTTCATGTGAAAACCCCTAAAATACACCCTTGAGTCTTTTGGTCATAACTTGAGATTCACAAATGGTATGAGGATGATTTATTACTTTTGAAAAGGGGAGAGAGTGATCTTCAACTTTCATGCTTGGAAAAATTTCATTTGAAGTATTCTTGATGATGAAAAGTCAAGTTGAAGGTGACTTAGAAAACTTCCAAAAATGGAAAGTTCAAATTACTAGTCATTTTCATTTTTAGTAATATTTTCCCTAAGTCTTGATTCTTGATGAATGATGGAAATATTGACATTTAAGGACCATGCGAGGGTTTGTGATCATGTGCTGGATAAACAGTTTCCTTTGGTAGGATCCATGAGTGTTCAGAGTTTCAGATGAAGGCTTGAGAACCAGTAACCGGGTGGGGGACTCAAATAAAGAGTCAAAAGTCCAGGGTTTCAAAGAATCAGTCCAAAATAGTACAACCTTAAAAACAAATTCCAGTAGCAAGGTATGATGAGGTCAATGGTTCCTGCAAACCTGTAAACAACCCAACCCACTCACAGGTATTGTTCTAGAACAAGGATCCTCAGATTCAGATCTATTATGAGAAGTGTAAACACTTCTAACCCGGAGGTACAATGTTTACCCTAATCATAAAGAATCCTCCTCTAATTCACCTCAGATGCTGAAGGTCATCCAGACTTAGCAGACTTCCCAGATAGCCCTAGTACTACAGGAAATCCGTAGCAGAGAGTTCTCAAAAGGAAACCCATGTCTGGACCGTGTTTTCATATTCCCGCACCAGACCGAAATGGAATGGGAAAGAACACAAAACCACTATAATCTGATGTGTCACTCAGGCCTTTGTGTTGAGCCTTTCTCACCGGGATATCCCTCCCACCAAGGTAAACCAAAAAAATCCAGCACAATGATATGACAATAATAAATGAAATGTAGAAAGCAGTAAATGAAAGCGATAAAGTAAATGCAATTAATAAAGTTGTGCTGGAAGCAATAAATAAAGCAAAAACATAAACATAAATAACACATAACACCCCAGATAAACACAAACAGACAAGCGCTAGGAGAAACCCACAAGAGAACCAGAAGCCCTGGTTGCAAAGATCCCCAGCAGAGTCGCCAAGTTGTCGCTCCCCGAACTTTCGTCCCGGTGCAGACGCAAACCGTCGGCGATGTTGGAGGTTGAGGTTGAATAGAGTCTCCAGCTAGGCATTTTTATCCCGAAGGAAAGGTAATGCTGCAAACCTGGAAAGAGATGGATAAGACAGTTGCGAACCAAAGAGACTGAGTAAGGGGGTAGGTTACGACCTAGGAAGGTATTAGCACCCAGATCGCCCGTCGTACTCGACGGGATCCACGCTTACATGATTGTGTTTAAAAGTGGATAGTGTATGTGCTAAACTGTGCATAAAAAGATAATGAGAAAAGGATGTACAGAGTGTCAGTGCAAAAAGAAACTTGAATTCAAATAGGGTTTAGAGAAGAAAAGCTGGAAGGAGAGGGGGGATGTAACACGGTGGGAGAACTGACTTTAGTTATGTTGCGGATAGCAAGAGTCGCCACCGACTTTTATTTTATCCAAAGGAAAGGCATAAAAGAACAGGAAAGACCTTTTAAAAGATTTTTTTTTGGGTCCGGGGGGTAGGTTATGTAAAGGGAAGGTGTTAGCACCCTTTACATCCATGGTTATCCATGGGCTCTTAGTTACTTAGCTCACTTTAAAATGTTTTTGAAAATGTGAAGTGTGTGAATAGAAATTTCCTTAAGTGTTTATAATGACCCATGTACGGATGCGTATAAACCTTTGTTTTGAAAATTTTTGTTTGAAATTGTGAAGTGTTTGAAAAGTTTTTGAATAGTGAGCAAGTAACTATGAGGAACCTACCCTAAGTTTAAGTCTTTTCTGTTCTTGAATCCTTTAAATGGTAAGACTATCCCTATTATTAAGGAATAGGTAGTCATTACCTTGGATGTGAGGGACAAGTGAAGGGTCATCTGTTATTTAGGCAACTGTGGGGTGTATTAAGCAATTTTGGAGGGACTGTCATCTTTATTCGAAAGGGACAAGATCATCACGAAGGCAACATTCGAAAGGGACTTGATCTTTTATTGTTAAGGGACTAGATGACTTTACTTTGAAGGACTTTTTGCTTTGTACACCCCACTTGACCTTTTTGATTAGGCAACAATGAGAGGTAACCCTAGAAAGTGATATGGCGATCAAAAATCGACTTACGTGTGTGAGTGTACAATTTAATATTTATCTTTAAATTTAAATGACCTAAATTAATTTTAAATAAACATACATGTTACACTCCCTATTTTTACTAACCATGGCATAAAATAAATAATTTGAACATTATAAAATATTACATCCAGGAGCAATTACAATAATAATAAAACAATTTAAATAAATAATCAAAATATTAATAAGCAAAATAAGTAAGCAATTATAATTGGGTTAGTGAAAATAATAATAATAATAATTTAAAGATAAATGGGGTTAGTAATAATTATATAAACATAATTAATAATAATAACGAAATAAACAAAGATATTATAATGAACAAAATTTAAAAGTTAATAAGAAAATATAAACAATCATATTAATTATTATAAAACTTGAAATTATATGTAAATTATAAAAATTAAATCAATTATGAACATATTATGAAAAATAAATTATAATTATAAAAATTAAATTAGCAATTTTTACATATTTTTAAACATATATAATAAAAAATTTTACATGCAAAAATTGAATTATAAACAATTAGAGAATATTTTCATATTATAAAAAATAAATTAAGCATTTTAATTTTTATGTACAAAATTTTAAATTATAAAAAATTTATGCATTTAATAAAAATTGGGATTAAAAATTACATTATAAATATAGTATATACAAATAATAATATTAAACAAAAATAAAAGAAAAAGAAATTAGGGTTTTAAAAATTATTATGGTTAATTAGGGTTTAAAAAGAATTAAGGTTTTATACACAAAATTTTAAATACTAAATATTAATTCAATTACATAAATAAATGATATATGTACATATTAATAAAAAAACAATTTGTTTTTAGAAAATATTATTAGGATTAAATTAAGGTTATAATCTTAATTAATTAACATTAATAACAATCAAAACAAATAGAAAACAAAAAGAAAAAAAACTTACCTGGCTGGGATTTGAACCCAACACAGTTTGCTTGCATCACTCAGGCCAGCAACACATACCACCAGGCCAACGCGCGCGCAGGCAGTAAAGGGGGGGGGGGGTTGAATTGGTTTTGTTGTGTTATTCCTGAAAAATCACCAAAAAGAAAGAAAAAGCAAAAGGCCTGGGGGGATCGAACCCAGGACCTTCTCAATATCACACAAACATCTTAACCATTCCAGCTGGGAGAGCGCACCTGTTGAAGTATTTACTATAATACATAATATATAATACCTAGTAATTAAACTGAAAAAACAAGCAAAAGTTGGGGGGAACCAGGACTCGAACCCAGGTTCGCAAGCAACATATACGCGCATCTTACCATCAGGCCAACCACACATTGGTGATACAAAATAGAAACAAATACATTATAATATATTATAATAATTCAAACTTAAAAAACGCGCGCAGCCAGCTTCATCTTCTTCCTTGGGATTTCGTAGGTTTTCCTGCGAAATTTCCTGGGAATTTTCCTGGGAATTTTCCTGCGCACAAACCCTGCAAATTTCGTATCACCATAAACATGTACAATTTTACCAAATTGATCACATATTCGTAATCCCCAGACATCATACAGTTCAATTACAGTCTTAGAATTAATTTATATTAGCTAAATCAAAAGATCCCAAATTCAAACCAAGAACCCTAGCCATGGCAACTTGCGGTTTAGGGTTTAGTTCTTCAATTCTTTTATCCAGAAACCATCTAGGCATCACAACAAACACTATTAACAACACAAAAACCATTTATAACAGTCAAATAAGCAGAATCGAAAATTGAAAAAAAAATGAATATTATGAATTCGATTTATGCAATTCATGAGATTTTGGATGCAAATGAGGATTGGGATCGCATCTAGGATGTTCAAGGAGTGTTGCTATGTCCTCAAATTACCTTCTAATGCCTTGTATATCAAAATCTGAATTTGAGTTTGGAGAAGTTTTTGAAAATATGAAACTTACACTTGGGGCTGGAAATTCGTGTCTTTGTGTTAGGGTTGTGTAATGTACTTATAGAGTGATCAATTAGGTCAGAAAAACTTGATACTTGTGTGAGAAGTTTGATCCAAAAAGATTCAAAAAGATAAGCCTTAAAAATCAAATATTTTTGCATAAACACTTGCTATTTTAGGCCAATCATCATGATCTTCTTACCACTTTAATTCCAATCATATTTATGAATTTCTAGAAGCTTGATCTTTTTTAAATCTTAGACTTTTATATTTTATTTTAATTTAAAATAATTTTTAATGAATTAAATCAAAATAAATAAAAATAAAATGATAAAAAATCTGATTTTTGTTGACTTGGGTCGTGCATGAGGTCATAGAATGGATTGGTTCATCATATGGCAAGCCCATTTAGAAAAAATTGGTTTTAGACCTCCATTTTCCTCATAAACCAACCAAAAATTTCCCAACTTTGCAAGGGCATATATCCTTCAATTTTAATGATATGAGGGTGTTCTTGGATATTTTGGAAAGCTTGAAGAGTCCTATAACCAACCCCACTGGTTTCATGTTCATATCATTCACCATTCTCAAGTTATGCCCTTTTGAAGTTGTTGACTTTTTGTTGACTTTCAAAAGGACCTATAATGTCTTAGCTCATACCTTCCAAATGAAGCATTTTTGGGCTTGGCTTGTGAGACACAAAGTTGTAGAGAATTCAATTTCCTTCAAAATGAGCTTTGGATGGAGAATTGGTGATGAAGAACGTGAAAGTTATGGCTGGTCAAAGTTCAGTTGACTTTTCCTAAGGAAACCCTAATTTAGAAACTCCTGATTCTTGATGATCTGAAATCTCCTTGAAGAATCATGATCAACCCTTGATCAAATGATGAATTTTACTTCATATACTTGATGTTGGCAAAAAATCATGAAGTTTGACTTTGGTTTGACCACAGTTGACCTCAGTTTGACTTTTTAACTGCTTTGACTGGTTTTGACTTATCTGATCATCTGACTGAGCAAACATTTGAGAAAAGTCTTGAAACTTGTCATGGGGGTTCTTACACACATATAAGATGTTATGAAGCTCACTTGAAGTCTTGGAAGTCCATTTAGCCTGATTAAAGTCAAAACCCTAGTTTTAGATGCACTGCTTAGGAGGTGCATTGTATGAGGGAATTGTCAACTCTTCTGACTATTTGTGAACTTTGTTAACCTTGTGAACCATCATAAGATGTCTTGTGAACCTTGTGGGAGGTCTTGTGAACCTTGTGAACCTCATAAAGTTACTTTTAGACTCCATGAACCTCATGAAAAGTCTTGTAAGTATTGTGAATCTTGTGAACCTTGTGAACCTCATAAAGTGACTTGTAAACTTTATGAACTTCATGAAAGGTCTTGTGAACCTTCTGGGAGGTCTTGTGAACCTTGTGAACCTCATAAAGTGACTTGTAGACTTCATGAACTTCATGAAAGGTCTTGTGAACCTTGTGAACCATCTTAGCACACAAAGTCTTGTATTGTGAGGGCAAATTTTGGGGTGCAACAGCTGCCCTTGTTCAATTTTCTGAAACCTGAGGGGTTAGATTGGTATATTTGCCAGTTGTGGCCTGGAAGGTTGAAGGGGATTGAACACAAAAGCCCAAAAATTTGCACTCACCGGTGCGTAGAATGATATTGATGATTGGTTGTATATGCTTGAGTGGGCTTAAAGATGCCACTTGGAGAAAAATTCTTCAGGTACATTTCTTGGAGGATAAAGCAGTCCAAAATATGAAGGTAAAATGATAGCTTTCAGGAGGATAAAGCAGTCCTGAGGTAATAATATGCTTTCAGGAGAATAAAGCAATCCTGAGGGAATGATATGCTTTCAGAAAGTTAAACAACATTCTGAGGTAATAATATGCTTTCAGGAGGATAAACAACGTCCTGAGGTAGGGGTGATAGCTTTCAGGAAGATAAACAACGTCCCGAGGAGATAATATGCTTTCAGGAGGATAACAACGTCCTGAGGAAGTGGTAACCTTTGGGAAAATAACAACGGCCCAAAGTAATAATATGCATTCAAGAGGATAACAACGTCCTGAGGAAGTGATGATAGCTTTCAGGAAGATAAACAACGTCCTGAGGAGATAATATGCTTTCAGGAGGATAACAACGTCCTGAGGAAGTGGTAACCTTTGGGAAGATAACAACGGCCCAAAGTTATAATATGCTTTCAGGAGGATAACAACGTCCTGAGGAAGTGATGATAGCTTTCAGGAAGATAAACAACGTCCTGAGGAGATAATATGCTTTCAGGAAGATAACAACGTCCTGAGGTAATGATGATAACCTTTGGGAAGATAAACAACGGCCCAAGGAGATAATATGCTTTCAGGAAGATAACAACGTCCTGAGGTATAAGAAGCTTTCAGGAGGATAAAGCAGTCCTGAGGGATTGACAACTTTCAGGAGGATAAAGCAGTCCTAATTGTCACAAGTCTGTTTGCTGGAGAATTAACCTGAAAACAAGGTAGCATTCTATATGGTAGTGTTAGTTTATGTATTATGTATGCATGTATAATATGATGCACTTAAGTAATGTATTATGTATCTATGGATATGTATGTTATGGTATGATGTAAATGATGTATGTACGATATGATGCTGCCAGAAGCGTCCGGATATCTTCGTATAACAACTGCTGGTCAGGGAAAATAAATCCCGATTTGTTGTCGAAGAATATGAGGAACTCGTTCCCGTCTTGTTTGATAATATATTATACATAACCTCCCGTATGCTGGGGATAGCATAACCTCCCGTCTGCTGGGGATAGCAAGGTATATATAACCTCCCGTCTGCTGGGGATAGTAAAGTATATATAACCTTCCGGCTTCGTTTGATAGTAGGGTATATATAACCTCCCGTCTTCGTTTGTCGTACTCCTATTGGAAAGTAAATTCCCGAATATCCGTATGAGGATAAAAGAGATGGATATAAATTCCAGGGGAGATGTGACTTTATGAAGATGGATTTGTCCTACTGAGGGTTTGTAGCTGTTTTGTAGGGATGCACCGGCGAAGCTTCGTTGAAATCCTTCCCTCGTTCGTCCTTAGTAAATACTATTACTGCATTTTTATGCATTTCTGGTAAACATCAATCATATTAAGCATACATGCATTTCTGGTAAACATCAATCATATTCAAAAGCATACATACATTCAAACACAACCAATGGACGTTTCGCTTATGTAAATAGGGTAAAAGTAAATCAGGATTCAAAAATGGAATTTTATTTGTATCAAAGAGTGACCTATAAATAGGTAAGTTTGTACAAGGAAACATAAACCCTAGTAAGAGGATTTTGTCATAAAATTTTACAAAACAAGGAGAATCGGCTATGTGGGAAATAATCCTATTGAGTTTCAATTCTACTATTGCCATTATCTTCAAGTATCTCATCTTCTGCTGTTGAGACGAAAATGATTAGATTGAGCTTTATCTGTTCAAACTTGAGTAAGTAACACAACTGGTTGCAGTTTCATGAGTGATCCAAACGAGACATAGTCATACGCTTTAATCCCTAACTTTTGCCTGGATTGCCCTTTCAGGTTTTCAATCCACCGGGATACCCTTTTTTGCCCAAGCCGCCTTTTCAGGTTTTCAACTTGACGGGTGTACATCTTTTTATATATATCCCTAATTTTTGCCCAAACCCTTTTGATTTGCCGGGATGCCCTTATTTTTTCCTAGGCCTGTCAACCTAGCGGGTCTCTTTTCATGCGTAGTATTTTTTAACTATGTCTGCGTTTACAGGCTGCGGGAAGTCTTCACCATCCATAGTAGTAAGTATCATGGCACCTCCTGAGAATACTGTCTTGACTACAAATGGTCCTTCATATGTTGGAGTCCACTTTCCCCTAGGATCACCCTGTGGTAATATGATACGCTTGATTACCAAGTCACCAACCTGATATACCTTTGGCTTAACCTTCTTGTTAAAAGCTTTGATCATTCGCTTCTGGTACATCTGGCCATGACAAACTACTGCTAACCTTTTCTCATCAATCAAATTTATTTGGTCAAGTCGAGTCTGAATCCATTCATCTTCATCCAAGCCTGCATCCTTCATAATTCTTAAGGAGGGAATCTGAACTTCAATGGGCAGAACTGCTTCCATACCATAGACTAAGGAGAATGGGGTTGCCCCTGTTGAAGTACGTATTGTGGTACGATAACCATGAAGAGAAAACGGTAACATCTCATGCCAATCCTTGTAAGTAACATTCATCTTCTTTACAATCTTCTTAATGTTCTTATTAGCAGCTTCAACTGCCCCATTCATCTTTGGACGATACGGAGAGGAGTTGTGATGCTTAATCTTGAACTGCGTGCAGAGATCAGTAATCATAGTATTGTTCAGATTAGAGCCATTGTCAGTGATAATCCTTTCAGGGATGCCATACCTACATATGAGATTATTCTTAATGAATCGAGCCACAACATTCTTAGTAACAGATGCAAATGAAGCTGCCTCCACCCACTTTGTGAAGTAATCAATAGCAACCAGAATGAGACGATGCCCATTAGAAGCAGTAGGTTTGATCTCACCAATCATATCAATGCCCCACATGGCAAAAGGCCAAGGAGCAGTCAACACATTCAATGGTGATGGAGGTATGTGTACTTTATCAGCATAAATTTGACACTTGTGACATGTTCTGGAGTGTTGATAGCAATCAGCTTCCATGGTAGACCAATAGTAACCTGCTCTCAATATCTTCTTTGCCATAGTATGACCACTAGAATGAGTGCCAAAAATCCCATCATGCATATCTTCCATAATCTCAGTTGCTTCTTTCTTATCCACACAACGAAGCATAGTTGAATCATGATTGCGCTTGTACAAAATCCCATTACTCAAAAAGAACTTAGCAGAAAACCTTCTCAGAAATTTCCTATCTTTGACAGATGCCCCTTCAGGGAACTCCTGAGCTTCAAGATATCTTTTCACTTCATAGAACCAAGGCTTCTCTCCTGCTTCTTCAGTGTCAATCTCATTGCAGTATGCAGGCTTCTCAAATCTATCAATAGTAATCTTGGGAGCTTCATCATCCCAGCTGATCTCAAACATAGATGCCATGGTAGCTAATGCATCTGCCAACTGATTCTCTCTCCGTGGAATATGTCCAAAGGTAATCTCTTTAAAATGTGGGATTAGAGACAACACATGCTCTCTGTAAGGAATGAGGTTATCATGCTTGGTATCCCAATCTCCTTTGATCTGACTAACTACCAGGGCTGAATCTCCATACACGTCAAGGAACTGAATCTTCATATCAATAGCAGCTTTAATACCCAGGATACATGCCTCATACTCAGCCATGTTATTGGTACAATAGAAACAAAGTCTGGCAGTAATCGGGGTATGACAACCTTCAGGGGAACTGATCACAACACCAACACCATTACCCAGTGCATTGGAAGCACCATCAAAAACCATAGTCCATCGGGATCCTTGTTCAGGTCCGTCATATTGTCCAGGTTCTTTGGTAATAATCATAATGTCTTCATAAGGGAACTCAAAACTCATTGACTGGTAATCATCCACTGCTTGATAAGCCAAATGATCAGCAACAACACTTCCTTTAATGGCCTTTTGAGTAGTATACTGTATATCATATTCTGTCAAGATCATTTGCCATCTTGCAATTCTTCCGGAGAGAGCAGGTTTCTCAAATATGTACTTGATTGGATCCATCTTTGAAATTAACAAGGTAGTATGGGTCAACATATACTGTCTTAGTCGGCGAGCAGCCCATGCCAAAGCGCAGCAAGTTTTCTCGAGCAGTGAGTATCTTGTTTCACAGTCGGTAAACTTTTTGCTAAGGTAGTATATTGCCTGCTCTTTTCGACCAGACTCGTCATGTTGCCCCAAGACACACCCCATTGAATTGTCTAATACTGTTAAGTACATAATCAAGGGTCTTCCATCAACTGGTGGCATCAAAATTGGTGGTTCCAGCAGATATCTCTTGATTTCATCAAAGGCAGTCTGGCACTCATCATTCCATTCCATCACCTGATCTTTCTTCAACAACTTGAAGATTGGCTCACAGATGGCAGTTAATTGGGAAATAAATCTTGCAATGTAATTCAATCGTCCCAAGAAACCTCTAACCTCCTTCTCAGTACGGGGAGCTGGCATCTCTCGTATAGCTTTCACTTTTGCAGGATCCACTTCAATACCTTTTCCACTGACTATGAAACCCAGGAGTTTACCCGATCTAACTCCAAAAGTACACTTGTTTGGGTTCAATCTCAACTTGTATTTCTTCAACCTCTCAAACAGTTTATGCAAATGATCAAGATGTTGCTCTTCATTCTGGGATCTGGCTATCATATCATCCACATATACCTCTATCTCATGATGAATCATATCATGAAACAAAGCCACCATAGCACGCTGATATGTTGCCCCTGCATTCTTCAAACCAAATGGCATCACCTTATAGCAAAAAGTGTCCCACTGTGTAACAAATGTTGTCTTCTCCATATCTTCAGGAGCCATCTTGATCTGATTGTAACCAGAGAAACCATCCATAAAAGAGAATACCTTATGCTGAGCAGTGTTGTCTACCAGAACATCAATATGAGGAAGTGGAAAGTCATCTTTGGGGCTGACCTTGTTCAAATCACTGTAGTCTACACACATACGTACCTTACCATCTTTCTTAGGTACTGGCACCACATTTGCAACCCATTGAGGATAAGAAGTCACAGCTAAGAACCCTGCATTGAACTGTTTCATTACCTCTGCTTTGATCTTCTCTGACATCTCAAGACGCATACGACGAACTTTCTGCTTCTTTGGACGACAATCTTCTTTCACTAATAAACGGTGAACCACAATGTCTGTATCCAACCCTGGCATATCTTCGTAGGACCAAGCAAAGATCTCCACATAGTCACGTAACATCTGAATCAATCTGCTCTTGACACTATCCTCTAAATTAGCCCCTATCTTGACCTCTTTCTTGTTTTCTTCAGTTCCCAGATTCACAACTTCGACTGGCTCTTCATGTGGCTGTATAGCTTTCTCTTCTTGTTGTAACAACCTAGCAAGCTCTACAGGTACTTCACAATCGTCCTCATTTCCGTCTTCAGTTTGATAGATCGGATTCTCGAAATTATAATTGGCAATAGTAGAACTGTTATCAACAGGATCCAGAGTGGATGAGGATCTGCATTTTAGTGATGTAGGTGTGTGTAAGAACACATAGCTGATAAAACAAAAATAAAAGAAAAGAAAGACAAGGAACACAATATTTACAAAAACGAAACGTCCACTGATTTTTATTGAATGAAGTATGCAAATGAAATGACATCCCGTAACAAGCACACCATTGTGCCCCGGGTAAGGCACAAGGCTTAAGAGTTTAATTGTTCAAGAAATTACAAACTTAAGAAAACAACAACAAGTAATAGTATTTACTCCTGACTAAAGGAGATAGGAATAACATCTTCAGCTTTCCAATTATTGAGCCCAGCACCCACAGTAGGAAAGATCCAAGCATCCAGATTGTAGTCTTCATCATAGTCTCCCACAACATTGATCTGGTCTTTCATAACCCCTTGATTGGTGATACGAACAGCACGAGCACGACGAACAGCCTTCTGGGACTCTGCAGTGAAACCCAAACCAAACTTGTCAGACTTGTATGGGATATCAGGAAGCTGACCCCAAATAGTACAACCACCTTCATCCACTACAGCTCTAGCATCTTTGAGGGAGGCCATTGTAGGAGGTACTCTGGTGACCACAGGAACTTTCTTGACAACCGGAGGAGCTACATAATCATTAACAATCCAAGGAACCACTTCAAATGTCTGACACGGAGTTTCAACGTATTCACCTTCCACTTCCAGATACTTGAAGGTGTTCACATGGCTGACAAAATATTCTTCCTCTCCATAGACAGTAACAACCTTTCCTTCTACCGGATATCTCAGCTTCTGATGTAATGTAGAGGTTACAACACCTGCCCCATGAATCCAGGGACGCCCAAGCAAACAAGAATACGATGGACGAATATCCATGACATAAAATGTAGCATTAAAAACCTGAGAACCAACTTTGATTGGGAGATCAATTTCTCCATGTACCACTCTCCTCGAACCATCAAAAGCCTTCACCACTATGCTACTGGGCTTCAGCACAGCATCTTCAGGACTCAGCTTATTCAGGACTTCTTTGGGCAACACATTCATAGAGGAACCATTGTCTATCAATACATGTGACAGGGTAGTGCCCCTGCATTCAATTGAGATATGCAGAGCCCTGTTATGATCCCTCTTGGCAGGGGTCAAATCAGCATCAGAAAATCCTAAACCATTATCATAAGTCAGGTGGGCAACACAATTCTCAAACTGGTCAACAGAAATTGCATTGGGTACATGAGCAGTCTTCAGAAATTTAATCAAGGCCTTGGCATGAGCCTCAGAACACAACAACAAGGATAGCATAGAAATCTTGGAGGGAGTATGCCCCAACTGATCAACAATGTCATAATCACTCTTGCGAATGATTTTCAATACTTCTTCCATCTGCTTAGCAAGATCATCAGCAGCTGGCACATCAGTAGGTATAGGCTCAATAACAGGACCTTTGCCCCGAGCATCAGTGGTGGAAGTAGCAGCAGGAGTAACTGCATTCTTGGAAGTCACCGGAGGAGAGAAGACCCTTCCACTTCGTGTGATCTTGCTAGACCCAGCAATATTATCAACATCAACAGGCACATCAGCTAAGGGTTCTTGCTTAACACCATGGATGTAAACATCAAACCCATAATGCCAAGGCATGACTTTATCAGACGTATACGGAATAGGACCAGGAGTAGTAATGACCATAGGAGCCACTCTGGCTTCAGCAACAACCTTCACAGGGCCTTCAGCAGTAATCTTGATTGGACCCTTATGAGTGATTTTAACAGGACCTTTGGAAGTGATCCTTACCGACACTTTATCAACCATATCAACCTCTTCAGTCTTCCTACCTTGAGTAATATGATCCACCATGCTTTCTACAGACGACGGAATTCTCTCAAACACTATAGTATACTTATCCATGAGACGCTGAATTCCATCTCTCAATCTCCAACAACTATCTGGATTATAGGTACAATACAAACAATCTTCACGACAACCTGGAAAGAACCCAGCTTGCACTAACTTCTTCTTGATAACAGACAATGGTGTGGTCAACTCTGCAACTGAATAAATATGTAAATCTTCATCAATTGCATTGACAGTCTTCTCATGATTTGGCATGGGAGCAGTAATCACATTTGGAGTACCCGGAGGGTCAAACTCAATCTCTTCAGCCTCAATCATATCTTGAATTTTGTTCTTCAAGACCCAGCAGCTATTAGTATCATGTCCTTGACAGTTTGAATGATATGCACATCATGCATTGGGATTGTACCTGGGAGAGGTAACATTGGGATTCTGAGGAGCCTCTTTCAGAGTAATAAGTTCAGCCTTCAACAAGTGTTGCAATGCCTGAGCCATTGACATGTTGATCTTAGTGAACTGCCTTCTAGCCCTCTGTTGGTTGCCCTGTGGCTGTTCTGTTGTTGCAGGAGTTGGATTTGAAATATGAACTGCACTCACAGACTGATGCCTTCTATTACGATCAGGTTGACCATAAACAGCATTGGATTCTTTCTTCCCAGTGGGAGGCTTCTCAGCACCTGATGAAGAAGTACCCACTTGGATCTTGCCACTCTTTATACCATTTTCAACGCGCTCTCCTGTCATTATCAACTCAGTGAAGCCAGATGATGAGCTTCCAATGAGATGACTGTAAAAAGGACCATTCAGCGTACACATGAACATATCAACCAATTCCCTGTCAGTTAAAGGGGGTTGAACTCTTCCAGCTAAATCTCTCCACTTCTGAGCATACTCCTTGAAACTTTCTTTGGCACCCATAGACATGCTTTGCAGCTACATGCGAGTGGGAGCTAAGTTAGCATTGTATTGATACTGCTTATAGAAAGCTTCAGCAAGATCATTCCAATCCCTGATGTTGACACTTTCCAATTGATAATACCACTCCAACTGAGCTCCAGATAAGCTCTCTTGGAAAAAATGGATCCACAACTTTTTATCAGTAGTGTGAGGTTGGATTCTTCTGATATAAGACCTCAGATGCAGCTTGGAACAAGAGACCCCATCATAAACAACAAAGGTAGGAACCTTGAAACCAATGGGTATGACCACCCCAGATATCAGACTCAAATCTTCAAAATCCAGCCCAGAAGACTTCTGCAACTCCATAGCATCCATTCTATCCACCAGCATCTTGAATTTGTCTTCATTAGGCTCATGGTAGTAATTTGCCTCAGAATCAGAGTCCCCCATAGTGTTGTGGAGACTGCCTCCCTCTTTTTCAGACTCTTCAGACTCATAATCTTCAATTGGTTCTTTGGTCTTGGCAAGACCTTTGAACCTCCTTCCCATGTTGATCAGGCCACCTGACCTTCTAGTCTTCTTAGTCTTCTTGGCCAGCAGTGTCTTCAATTCATCCTGCCCCTTGGTCAGGTTCAGGATCAGCTCTTGGAAATGTGCATTTTGTGCCTGGAGATCCTTAACTGTTTGTTCAAGAGCCATGGCTGAAATAAACAGCGAGAAGATGAGAAACCTATGCACAATTAAAACCTGTGATGCAATGATATGATATGTGAATGCGTATGCAATGTTTTCAAGGACCGCAGGATTTAAATTTGCTTAAACAAACAAAAAGGTAAACTTTTATTAGTAATAAATTTGTTTTGCCTCTTGGGCTTACAAAAATGAAATTAAATAAATACAAAGGATGGGGTTTTAAGTCTCCCATGGACGTTTCCTCTTTGTGTTGAGGTATGAGTTGAGATTCCGTTCCTCGTGAAGTAGCTTTGTTAGTTCCAGGACTCTTTCTTGGCTTGCTTTGTAATGAGTCTCGAAAGTATCCCTTTGCTCCTTCAACTGGATCCAGGATCTCTGTAAGTCTTCCATGTCAGTAGGCATGTCTGGGTGAAGGATGGTATAAGCAGTGTCCCCTTCAGCAACAGGTTCCATGGTAACTGGCAGGATAGCAGGATATGGCATCATGAGAGTCTGAGCACGAGATCGCACCCATCTGAGATAAGCTTCCATAGGAATAGTGTACTTAGGCTCCAGAGTCTTGCTGTCAACCTTGTTCACTTTTCCCCATGCTCGTATGAATCTCTGACGGTAACCTTGAAGATCATTGTCGTAGTCAAACACAATGCCCTGAATCAACATGTCATGTGGACCATCACTCCGAGCGTAACCAAACTGTCGTAAAGCTAAGGAAGGGTTGTAGGTGATGCCTCCTCTTATGCCTAGAAGTGGCACATTAGGAAACTCCCCACAACGGTCAATGATAGTGACATTCTCCATGGATCTGGAGCACCAATGGATGTCTGAATGAGAGAGTGACATAATCCTCTTGGACCATCTGAACCCTTGCTCATTCTTCATTACTGAGCGAGGAAGATGAGAAATAAACCACCTAGAAAGCAAAGGTATGCAGCACATCAAAGTTCCTCTTGCCCTTGTAGTACGGGTATGAAGAGAATGTAGGATATCTCCAAGCAATGTAGGTACTGGATTGTGACTCAGGAATATGTTGATGGCATGAACGTCTATAAACTGATCTGGATTGGGGAACAATACTAAGCCATATATCAGCAAGGCTAAGATCTCCTCAAAAGCATGATAGCTCATGGCCTTCAAGAACAACTGAGCTTTCTCTATCAACACCTTGGCAAGAATACCCTCAACTCAGCTTCTCGTTTCTAGAACAATGTCAGACTTCTTCAGATGTAGGGCTGCAGCAATAACCTCTGGTTTAAGCTCCTTCTCCAAACCTGTGAAGGGTCTTTGATCAAGAACAGGTATACCTAGAAGTTTAGAGAACTCCTCCATTGTAGGAACCAGCTGATAGTCAGGGAATGTGAAGCAATGGTGCTTAGGATCAAAGAACTGAAATAGGACACTCATCATGTCTTCATTGAACCCTGAGGTGACTATATCCAATAGGTGACCATGTCTCTTGATAAACTGTGAATGATCAGACACTTGAGAAACCAACTCTTTAAGCTTAGCAGGTATGCCAACAAAGTTGATCCTGATGGTGTTTCTACGAGCAGAAGCCATGACCTGCAACAAAGAACAAAGATAAATCCTTTGGTCCTTGAAATGGTTAGTGAAAATGCTATGCTCATGATGCATGATGATGTCATGATGTTATGTTCAATCACAAACATGTGGCACACACAAACAAGTCACACCATAGCCCTAGGTTTAAAGGCTTGCATGAAGTTCAAAGGTAAGTACCCTCCCCTGAAGTTAGATGGTTCATCCTGTCCTAAAAAGTAACCAGGTTCTAAGGAATCTCAATATCATTGATCCTTCACAAGGGTGGTTGTTCAGTAGGCAACTTACTTGCCAACCAAAACCCTCCAAGTTTAAGATCTCAATGAGTGTAGTATCGAGTATCAACCAACTTCAGTCTTCACCAAAGCCGGTTATCTCACTACTTTCTAAAGGCCAAGATGGGATAACTAGGGTTCTAAAAGTTAGTTAGTGCATTGACAACATATGGCAGCCTCATATTATCCTCAACTTGACTTAAGGAACATAAGCACCAACCAAGAAGTCACACTAACTATGGCCACCAGATCAACCATATCGGTATACGCCGTACAGTTTCCTTGGTCTATTGCCATTTACCTAAGGTACACTAGATCCGGGTTAGGATCTTTCACACATAAGAACCCAACAAGTAAGTATAAAGCAAACAAGGCAAACAATTTTAAAGTGATCGAATTCCTAAGGGTACCCCTCTTTAATATTAAATCCCCAGCAGAGTCGCCAGTTCTGTAACACGGTGGGAGAACTGACTTTAGTTATGTTGCGGATAGCAAGAGTCGCCACCGACTTTTATTTTATCCAAAGGAAAGGCATAAAAGAACAGGAAAGACCTTTTAAAAGATTTTTTTTTGGGTCCGAGGGGTAGGTTATGTAAAGGGAAGGTGTTAGCACCCTTTACATCCATGGTTATCCATGGGCTCTTAGTTACTTAGCTCACTTTAAAATGTTTTTGAAAATGTGAAGTGTGTGAATAGAAATTTCCTTAAGTGTTTATAATGACCCATGTACGGATGCGTATAAACCTTTGTTTTGAAAATTTTTGTTTGAAATTGTGAAGTGTTTGAAAAGTTTTTGAATAGTGAGCAAGTAACTATGAGGAACCTACCCTAAGTTTAAGTCTTTTCTGTTCTTGAATCCTTTAAATGGTAAGACTATCCCTATTATTAAGGAATAGGTAGTCATTACCTTGGATGTGAGGGACAAGTGAAGGGTCATCTGTTATTTAGGCAACTGTGGGGTGTATTAAGCAATTTTGGAGGGACTGTCATCTTTATTCGAAAGGGACAAGATCATCACGTAGGCAACATTCGAAAGGGACTTGATCTTTTATTGTTATGGGACTAGATGACTTTACTTTGAAGGACTTTTTGCTTTGTACACCCCACTTGACCTTTTTGATTAGGCAACAATGAGAGGTAACCCTAGAAAGTGATATGGCGATCAAAAATCGACTTACGTGTGTGAGTGTACAATTTAATATTTATCTTTAAATTTAAATGACCTAAATTAATTTTAAATAAACATACATGTTACACTCCCCTATTTTTACTAACCATGGCATAAAATAAATAATTTGAACATTATAAAATATTACATCCAGGAGCAATTACAATAATAATAAAGCAATTTAAATAAATAATCAAAATATTAATAAGCAAAATAAGTAAGCAATTATAATTGGGTTAGTGAAAATAATAATAATAATAATTTAAAGATAAATGGGGTTAGTAATAATTATATAAACATAATTAATAATAATAACGAAATAAACAAAGATATTATAATGAACAAAATTTAAAAGTTAATAAGAAAATATAAACAATCATATTAATTATTATAAAACTTGAAATTATATGTAAATTATAAAAATTAAATCAATTATGAACATATTATGAAAAATAAATTATAATTATAAAAATTAAATTAGCAATTTTTACATATTTTTAAACATATATAATAAAAAATTTTACATGCAAAAATTGAATTATAAACAATTAGAGAATATTTTCATATTATAAAAAATAAATTAAGCATTTTAATTTTTATGAACAAAATTTTAAATTATAAACAATTTATGCATTTAATAAAAATTGGGATTAAAAATTACATTATAAATATAGTATATACAAATAATAATATTAAACAAAAATAAAAGAAAAAGAAATTAGGGTTTTAAAAATTATTATGGTTAATTAGGGTTTAAAAAGAATTAGGGTTTTATACACAAAATTTTAAATACTAAATATTAATTCAATTACATAAATAAATGATATATATACATATTAATAAAAAACAATTTGTTCTTAGAAAATATTATTAGGATTAAATTAAGGTTATAATCTTAATTAATTAACATTAATAACAATCAAAACAAATAGAAAACAAAAAGAAAAAAAAACTTACCTGGCTGGGATTTGAACCCAGCACAGCTTGCTTGCATCACTCAGGCCAGCAACACATACCACCAGGCCAACGCGCGCGCAGGCAGTAAAGGGGGGGGGGGTGAATTGGTTTTGTTGTGTTATTCCTGAAAAATCACAAAAAAGAAAGAAAAAGCAAAAGGCCTGGGGGGATCGAACCCAGGACCTTCTCAATATCACACAAACATCTTAACCATTCCAGCTGGGAGAGCGCACCTGTTGAAGTATTGACTATAATACATAATATATAATACCTAGTAATTAAACTGGAAAAACAAGCAAAAGTTGGGGGGAACCAGGACTCGAACCCAGGTTCGCAAGCAACATATACGCGCATCTTACCATCAGGCCAACCACACATTGGTGATACAAAATAGAAACAAATACATTATAATATATTATAATAATTCAAACTTAAAAAACGCGCGCAGCCAGCTTCATCTTCTTCCTTGGGATTTCGCAGGTTTTCCTGCGAAATTTCCTGGGAATTTTCCTGGGACTTTTCCTGCGCACAAACCCTGCAAATTTCGTATCACCATAAACATGTACAATTTTACCAAATTGATCACATATTCGTAATCCCCAGACATCATACAGTTCAATTACAGTCTTAGAATTAATTTATATTAGCTAAATCAAAAGATCCCAAATTCAAACCAAGAACCCTAGCCATGGCAACTTGCGGTTTAGGGTTTAGTTCTTCAATTCTTTTATCCAGAAACCATCTAGGCATCACAACAAACACTATTAACAACACAAAAACCATTTATAACAGTCAAATAAGCAGAATCGAAAATTGAAAAAAAAATGAATATTATGAATTCGATTTATGCAATTCATGAGATTTTGGATGCAAATGAGGATTGGGATCGCATCTGGGATGTTCAAGGAGTGTTGCTATGTCCTCAAATTACCTTCTAATGCCTTGTATATCAAAATCCGAATTTGAGTTTGGAGAAGTTTTTGAAAATATGAAACTTACACTTGGGGCTGGAAATTCGTGTCTTTGTGTTAGGGTTGTGTAATGTACTTATAGAGTGATCAATTAGGTCAGAAAAACTTGATACCTTGGTTTGACCACAGTTGACCTCAGTTTGACTTTTTAACTACTTTGACTGGTTTTGACTTATCTGATCATCTGACTGAGCAAACTTTTGAGAAAAGTCTTGAAACTTGTCATGGGGGTTCTTACACACATATAAGATGTTATGAAGCTCACTTGAAGTCTTGTAAGTCCATTTAGCCTGATTAAAGTCAAAACCCTAGTTTTAGATGCACTGCTTAGGAGGTGCATTGTATGAGGGAATTGTCAACTCTTCTGACTATTTGTGAACTTTGTGAACCATCATAAGATGTCTTGTGAACCTTGTGGGAGGTCTTGTGAACCTTGTGAACCTCATAAAGTGACTTGTAGACTCCATGAACCTCATGAAAAGTCTTGTAAGTATTGTGAATCTTGTGAACCTTATGAACCTCATAAAGTGACTTGTAAACTTTATGAACTTCATGAAAGGTCTTGTGAACCTTCTGGGAGGTCTTGTGAACCTTGTGAACCTCATAAAGTGACTTGTAGACTTCATGAACTTCATGAAAGGTCTTGTGAACCTTGTGAACCTTCTTAGCACACAAAGTCTTGTATTGTGAGGGCAAATTTTGGGGTGCAACAGGGGAGACCTGGGGACTTTTGTTTGATAACTGTTAAGTTATGCCTACGTATCCTCTCGTGCAATGAGGAAGTCAGAACACCATAGTTCGACTCGAAGAGACTGGGATGTCTTTGTTGTGAACTGTTTTCTTGTCTATGCTCAAGTGTGTGACTCGTCTGGCTCGAGTACTAACTGTCTTGCATTAGACAGAAGAAGTGAGTTCTTGTTTTCAGAGTGAATATGATGAGAAAAGAATCCCGAAGGAGACACTTATTGTTTGTTTTTGTGTTTTTAGTTTTTTATTGTTTTTGGTGTTTTGCATAGGATAATGAGCTTAATCCTAAATCAAGGTTTGTAAACTCATTATATCTTCCCTGATTAGGGATAATGAGCCTATTTAAGTATGAGATGAAGACATCAACTTAATTACCATGATGATATAGGATTAAGATCATTAACGTACTTTGGTAATTATTAAGTGTTTTTCGGTTTTTTTTTAGTGTTAAGTAATGAGTTTAATCTCCAATAAAAGATTAGTGAACTCATTACACCATCCTAAGAGAAGGATGATAGATGAGAACACTTAAGTTGAGGAAGATACCTCAACTTAATACATGGTTAAGGATTAAATTCATTATATAACAAGCCTTTATTAAGTGGATTTTAATTAAAGGTTGGATGAAGAAGTGTTTTTTATGTTTGCAATACTTTAGCATGAAGGGGACTTGTCCATTGAACACCAGGGTTAGTCCCTCTGAACCACCAGGCAGAGATGTAACCCTAATATAACGCCCAATTACAAGCTTAAGTCTTTGAGGATTATTAGGTGTTTTTGATTGAAGGTGAAAACAACTTAAGGGTCTAACACTAAGAATAAAAGTTATACACTCCATCCTAAGATAAGGATACATGCATAACCCTAATTCAGAGTCCTAAAACTTTAATTGTTTAGTCTTGATTATGAGATGAGAGAGAAAGACTCAAGGAGACTCAAAAGGTAAAAAAAAACTAGGGGGACTATGTACAACCCTAAAGTTATCATGCTTGGATGTTCCTATGGTTTGTAAGGCATCAAGAGAAGTCTTCAAGTTGGCCACCAAAGGAAGAGAAGCAGTTGAAAAGAGAGAGAGAGAGAGAGAGAGAGAGAGAGAGAGAGAGAGAGAGAGAGAGAGAAGGATTAGGTTACTTACTTCATGAAGAAGTTAAGTAACCTAGGAACAAGAGAGAACATAAGTGAATGAGATTCACTTCAAACACAAACAAAGTGCATAAAAATAAAGAGAGAAATAGAGGTTGGATGTGGATGCACATCCACATCCTGATTAACTTACCAAATGCACCTGAAATGGTTAGTTTGAAAGCAAGATATGTACAAATTCAAAATCATAAACAAATCAAGGGATAAAAAATTGAAAATGCATCCAAGGTGACTCTAAGCTCTCATGAAATCACCATCCAAAGGGGGAGGTCTAAAAGTTTACCAAGTTCAAGTTATGGTCATCCTAAAATTTGCTAGGGTTTTGGATACTACTCAATGAAAAATGCCAAAAAATTTGAAAGTGCAAGATAAAAAAGATACAAAAATATATTTAGAAACTTTATCTCAAATGTGAAAGATAGCAAAAAGAATCAAATGCAAACTCATCTTGGTTTGAAAGTTATCAATTTTTGAAGTTAGGGTTGAAAAATAGGAAATTTAGAAACCCTAATTCAAAGAAAATTAACAAAGTTTGATCAAAACCAAAAAGAAATTTGTGATATGAGTTTGTAAGTCTTTGTAAATGTTTAAGAAACTTCTCTGAATTTTTTGGTGATTTTTAAATACTTTAAAGTATTTTTAATTAATTAAATGGACTTAATTAATTAAAATATACAATTAAATCATTTAAAAATGAATTTTTAAATGAAAAAATAAAAATAATTTTTTTTTTGGTTTCTGAAAATTAATTTGAGTGGTGAGAAAAATTTCCAGAATTTTAAATTGTTTTTGGTATTTTTAATAAATGAAACAAAATAAAACAAAATAAAATAAAGTAAAATTAAAGAAAATAGGAAAGTATGTGCATCTAATGGTCCAGATGGCTGGGGGAAGGATCTAAAGGCTGAGGATGAAAGTCACATGGACCAGAGGTATGAGGGATCAAGGGTTGTGGTTTGAACTGGGCTTACGCGCGCTATCCAAGGGTCCATATTCAATCTGACCTAATTAATTATAATTAATTTAATTAAGTGAAATTAAGATTAAGTGAATTAAACATGATCCAAGGGTCCTCATTTAATCTGGAAACCTAAACCCTAATTAGCCTTAATCACTTTCAGGTGACCGGAGACAAGCTCCGGTCATCTTCTCTGGCAGCCAAAATTCCCATAATCCACTACAAGCTTCTAAACCTCAAATTTCTTGTTCAGAAACACTCTCCTAACATCATATATCACTAATCAACAAACAAAATTCATTTATCACGCATCATTAAGCTGAATCGAAGCAAACAAGCTCTAGGTCAAAATTTTCAAAACATCATGAAATCCTCATTTCTAACCTATTTTAAATTATAATCATATCAGGATCATCAGGGAAGCATGAAGAATCATTTTAGAACTTAAAATCATGCTTCTAGAAAAAAGTTCATGAAGGTTACCTGAGATGGAATCCTTCCAAATGCAGCTTTCTGGGCTTCCCATTTGTGCAATCCAACCTCTTTTGATCTCCTGAGCTCAATGGAATGCTTGAATGAAGCTTAGAGTGGCTATTTTGAGTGTTTAGTTTCTGAAGTTGCAGAAATCGTGTTTGAGTTTGAGGGTGTTTCAGGTTATGGTGATGGGTGAGAAATGATCCTTAGGCTATGAGGAGTTGAATGGTGAAAGAAATTTTGGTTTTTGTTGGCTAGATTATGAAATTCGATAGCATGAAGGTTTTGAGGATTTTTTCTCAATTTGAAGTTGTGTGTCCTTTCAGACCATGAAGGGTGTTCATTTATAATGCTTATGGTTTGCATAAGCCATATCATTGGTCAGGATAGTTGGTGTGGCACTGTGTGATTGGTATGGGAGGAAAATGCAAAAAGTCAAGTTTATGTGTACTATAGATATGGGCCATGGCAGAGGAGATTTATGTGCTTGGATTGCTTCAGCTAGCTTCAAGGAAGGCCATTGGATCAAATTTATGCAGCTGGATGGCCTTGATCATGTGTTCTCATGGTTTATGCAATTTGGCATCTTTAAAGTTTCTTAAGAATTAAGTCATCAAAACCCTAGGTTCAAAGGCCAATTCTGATCTTTAGAAGTTTCTTGAACATGTTATGATACATTTGAGTGCATTAGAGGTCACTTGAATGCTTAGAAACCAAAAATGCACATTTCTCTCTTTGGCATGAATGTGAAAATTATGTAATTTTTGCCAACTTTGCAAGGCCATAACTTGAGTTCTAGGATGAATTAGAATGAGTTCTTGTACTTTCTGAAAATGGGAGGATCCAATCTACAACTTTCATGTTTGAAGAAATTTCATTTGAAACCTTTTTGATCAAGAAAGAGGAGGTTGAAAATCTTTCCCAAAATTGAAAGTTTACATTACAAGTCATTTCCATTTTTGGCAAGTTTTGGCTTTGTTCATTTTTCTTCAATTTTGTGAACTTCCAAGCATTCTAATGATCAAATAAAGACCATATGACTTCAAAATGATGATGATGACCCTTTGGAACCAATGTTGGGGGCCTCAGATGCCCAGAATCTGACTTTTCTTGCTCAAGAAGTTACCATTTGATCAGTTGACTTCCACATTGAATTTTTCCATGAAATTTTATACACATACTCCTTATAACATATATGGACCAATAGCAACAAGAATGACCAAAAATTTTGGGTGTAAGGCTTCTGAAACCAAAACCCTAATTTCTGGTCATCTGTGTAGGAGCTTCAGCTTAGCTTCCATACCTCTGCAGTACTTTGACATTTCTTGAATTTAAATGACCCATGGAGGCAAAAATGGTCATAGACTACTCATGGACCCTCTTGACATGCTTCAAGGCCTTGGAGATTGCTCATATTACTTCTTGGATTGCTCAGATCACAAACCCTAGATGCAGCTATGCAGGTGAATTGCTGAAGGATGGATATGCAATGTGAAAATGTGATGATAGGCTATGCAATGATGATAACCATAAGTCAAGATGTGATAAAAGTGAGAGGGAAAATTTGGAGTGTTTACACTATGCAAGCAATGGCACAGGCTGTGCAAAATCCGATGAATGTTAGGATCGCGAAAGTGACGAGTTCAGGAAGAATGATCCGCCAACGTTCAAGGGAAAGTATGATCCTGATGGAGCACATGATTGGCTAAAGGAGATTGAGAGGATCTTCAGAGTTATGGAATGTTCGGAGGGAAGCAAGGTGCGATTGGGTGCACACAGACTGGTATCTGAGGTTGATGATTGGTGGGTTGGCACTCGCCAATGATTGGATGCATCTGGTGAGGCAATCACCTGGTTTGTGTTCAAGAGAGAATTCCTGAGGAAGTACTTTCCTGAAGATGTTCGGGGAAAAAAGGAAATAGAGTTTTTGGAGCTGAAGCAGGGCAGCATGTTTGTGATTGAGTATGCTTCAAAGTTCATTGATTTGGCGAAGTTCAATCTGCACTACAGTGAAGTAATTGTTGTGTTTTCGAAGTATGTTAAATTCGAGAATGGTTTGAGTCCTGAGATTAAATAGACGATTGGCTATCATAGAATCTGCAGGTATCCTGATCTGGTGGACTGTTGTAGAATCTTTGAAGAAGACAGTAAGGCTCGATCTGAGCACTTCAAAGGTTTAGCTGAGAGAAGAGGTAAGCAACAAGGGAATCGAGGAAAACCTTATGTAGCTCCACTGATAAGGGTTAGCAGAAACAAAATGAGGGAAAAGGCTAAGTAGGGGAGGTGCTCCTACTTCACTTAAGTGTTATAGGTGTGGTGATATGAGTTATTGTGTCGGTGAGTGCATGAGTGACGTGAAGAAGTGTTTCAAGTGTGGTAAGCCTAGACACATGATTGTTGAGTGCAAGAAAAATTTGGTTACTTACTACAACTGTGGGGAGCAAGTTCATATCAGTATGCATTATCAGAAGCCTAAGAAAGCTGCAACTGGAGGAAAGGTGTTCACCTTGACAGGGACACAGACTTCCAGCGAGGATCATTTGATCAGAGGTATTTGTCATATTAATAACATTCCTTTGATTGCTATGAATGACACTGGTGCAAAACATTGTTTTATTTCTCTTGATTGTGCGAGGAAATTAGGACTTGTTGAGTCTCTTATGCAAGGAGATATGGTTATTGAGACTCCTACTGATGGGTCGTTAACTACTTCTCTTGTATGTCTGAATTATCTGTTATCGATATATGGTAAGGACTTTGGTGTAGATTTAATTTGTTTACCGTTGAGAGGTATGGACGTGATTTTAGGTATGAATTGGTTGTAGTAAAACCATGCTCATATTAATTGCTTTAGTAAGTCAGTTCAGTTTCTTACTCCTGGTGAAGAGGCAGAAGAAGTTGGTTATTTGTCTGCTCGAGAGTTGAAAGAGCTTTTGGATGATGAAGCGCAAGTTTTAGTGTTGTTTACTTCGTTTCCGGTGGAGAATGATATGGAATTTAGTGAATTGCAAGTGGTGAGGGATTCCCTGGAAGTGTTTCCAGATGATGTTATGGATGTGCCTCCAGAGAGGGAAGTGGAATTTAATATCTATCTTGTTCCAGGAACGAGACCTGTTTCGATGACATGGTATCGTATGTCAGCTTTCGAGTTATCTGAGTTGAAGAAATAATTAGAGGAACTGTTAGAAACGAAATTTGTGAGACCGAGTGTATCGTTGTGGGGAGCACCGGTATTGTTAGTGAAGAAGAAGGATGGTAGCATGAGGTTGTGTATGATTACAAACAACTGAATAAGGTGACGATTAAGAATACGTATCTACTTCCAAGGATAGATGATCTGATGGATCAATTGGTTGGTGCTCATGTGTTTAGTAAGATCGATCTGCGATCGGGTTATCATCAGATAATAGTGATGGAAGAGGATATTCTGAAGACTGCTTTTAGAACTCGGTATGGACACTATGAATATGTAGTGATGCCATTTGGTGTTACTAATGCACCTGGTGTATTCATGGAATATATGAATCGAATTTTCCATGAGTATTTGGATCAATTTGTTGTTGTGTTTATAGATGACATTCTGATTTACTCTAATTCAGAAGAAGAGCATGTTGAACATTTGTGAATTGGGTTGCAAGTGTTGAAAGAGAAAAAGCTCTATGCGAAATTGTCAAAGTGTGAATTCTGGTTGAAAGAGGTGAGTTTTTTAGGTCATGTTATTTTGGAACAAGGGGTTATTATGGATCCATCCAAAGTAGATGCAGTGCTACAATGGGAGACTCCGAAGTCAGTGACAGAGATTAGAAGTTTCTTGGAATTGGCTGGTTATTATTGGAGGTTTATTGAGGGGTTTTCGAAGTTGGCACTTTCGTTGACCCAATTGACTTGTAAGAATAGGGAGTTTGTGTGGGATTCTCAGTGTGAGAAGAGTTTTATTGAACTGAAAAAGAAGTTGACTACTGCACCCATTTTAATTTTTCCGAAAGTAGATGAACCATTTGTGGTTAATTGTGATGCTTCCTTGATGGGTTTAGGTGGAGTATTGATGCAAGATGTTCAGGTTGTGGCGTATGCTTCGCATCAGTTAAGAGTTCATGAGAGGAATTATCCTACTAACGATTTAGAGTTGGCAGCTATTGTTTTTGTCTTAAAGATTTTGAGACATTACTTGTATGGTTCGAGGTTTGAAGTTTATAGTGGTCATAAGAGTTTGAAATACCTATTTGATCAGAAAGAGTTGAATATGAAGCAGAGGCATTGGTTAGAATTTCTGAAGGATTATGATTTTAGTTTGAATTATCATCCGGGTAAGGCTAATGTTGTAGATGATGCTTTGAGTCGGAAGACATTGCATATGTCGGCTATGATGGCTAGAGAGTTGGAGTTGATTGAAAAATTCTGAGATATGAGTTTCTTTTGTGAACAGACATCTCATAGTGTGATGTTGGGAATGCTGAAGGTTAATAATGATTTTCTTGATCGTGTCCGAGAGAGTCAGAAGTCGGATGTGAAACTGGTGGACCTGATGGTTAGTGATGAACGGGTTGGGAATAATGAGTTTCATGTTGATGATTAGGGAGTACTGATATTTCAGGATCGCATCTGTATTCCTGATGATGTTGATTTAAAGAGAATGATTCTTGAAGAAGGGGATAGGATTGAATTGAGTATTCATCCAGGAGCGAAGAAATGTATCAGGAATTGAAGAAGATATTTTGGTGGCCTGGTATAAAACGAGATATGGCTCAATTTATGTATGTGTGTTTGACTTGTCAGAAGTCAAAAGTGGAACATCGGAAACATGGTAGGTTGATGCAACCGTTGGATATACCCGAGTGGAAATGGGATAGTATATTCATGGATTTTGTTATGGGGTTACCTACTACTCCAAGGGGGAATGATGCCATTTGGGTGATTATGGATAGGTTGATGAAGTCATCACATTTTATTCCGATTGGTATAACTTATTCATTGTAGAGATTGACAGAGATATATGTTAGTATAATTGTGAAGTTGCATGGAATACCTTTGAATATTGTGTCGGATAGAGATCTGAAGTTTACTTCGAGGTTTTTAGAGAGTTTACAAGAGGCATTAGGTTTGAAGTTGAAGTTGAGTTCAGCTTATCATCCTCAGACTGATGGACAGATAAAAAGGACGATACAATCTTTGGAGGATTTGTTGAGGGCTAGTGTGCTTGAACAAGGAGGTGCTTGGGATAGTCACTTGTCGTTGATTGAGTTTACGTATAACAATAGTTATCATTCCAGCATTAGAATGACACCGTTTGAAGCTTTGTATGGTCGGAGATGTAGAACACCTTTGTGTTGGCATGAGTCGGGTGAAAGTGTTGTACTTGGACCTGATATTGTGCAACAGACTACTGAGATGGTGAAGTTGATTCGAGATAAGATGAAGACTTCACAGAGTAGGCAGAAATGTTACAATGATAAGAGGAGAAAGGATCTTGAGTTTCAAGAAGGAGACTATGTGTTTTTAGGGTTACTCTGGTGACCGGTGTAAGAAAAGCTTTAAAGTCGAGGAAACTTAATCCTAAGTTTATTGGGTCGTATCAGATTTCGGCAAGAGTTGGATCTTTTGCTTATAGAGTGGCATTTCCACCGAGATTGTCCAATTTGCATGATGTATTCTACGTGTCACAACTTCGGAAGTATGTTCCAGATCTATCACAAGTGATGCCGATGGAAGAAGTTGAGGTAAGAGATAATCTTACGGTTGAAGCATTACCGAAACAAATTGATGATCGGGAGGTAAAACAGTTGAGAGGCAAAGAGATTATCCTTGTGTGTGTGGTTTGGGGAGGAGCTGTCGGTGGGCATATGACTTGGGAATTGGAAAGCAGGATGCGAGAGTCGTATCGAATATTTTTGCTTGAGGTAAGTTTTCGAGGACGAAAACCTTTTAAGTGGAGGATAGTTGTAGCGCCCCAAATTTATTTAAATATTTTATTGAGAATGTGTGTCGTGGTGTGTGAAGAATAATATATATTATTGAATATGATTTTGATATTAAATTATATTTTGGTGGATAATTGTATTGTTAGTTGATAAATAAAATAAATAGAATAAATAAGAGATAGAGACAAGGTGGTCAATTGGTGAAAGTGATAAGGGTAAAAGGGGAAGATCATAAGTTGGGTCTTAGGGGTTATGTTGGAAATAAGGAAAAGGGAAAAACATAGTTTTATTTGGGAGAGAACAAGAACGATCGTGAAAGGTGTGAATAGAAGAAGAAGAGGAAAAGGCTTAATTGAGAAGAAAAGTTCGTGAAGGAGGAGAATTTCTAAATGAAACCTAAGGTAAAGGTGGGATTCTTCCATCTTAAGGGTTCTATAATGGGAGTTGGGTAGGTTGAGAATTAGGGATTGAGATCGTGATGAACGATTGAAGAATTTCGTTGAATTAAGGGATCTTTGTTGATGTTGGTTGATTATTGCATGAATTAGAGAGTCAGGGAGTTTGGCTCTTAGCGAGCTATGACCCTCGCTTAGCGAGCCTTGGATCGTGGAAATTAATTTTTAAATTCTGAAAAATTACTGAAAAATTATTTAATGCTTAGTAATGCCCAGGAACTAATGGGGTATAGTTGGAAGTAGTTAAATATGTATTATACACTTAATTGTAGGGACAATTAGTGTGATTTGAATTTAAACATGATTGATGTGTTCGTTGTGGTTGTTGTTGTTGTGATGTTTTGCTTCATACGCTTATTAATGATATATGAGTATATGATATGTTGTGTGTTTCGTTGTTATGATATTAGTTGAGTAATATGATTATATTTCATGAAATGCATGATAATCGTGATGATGATAATTAGAATTATATTGATTGATGTTGCGATATGTGGTCTTGTTGATGTTGTATGATGTAGTTGTTGTGAGTATGCATGTATTTCATTGATGTTTCATGGCATGTTGCATATGTTGTTTAACATATCAAGGTGGGGTATGTTGTTGTTTTGATGTTGGTGCGGTCATTAATTAGGGATCGCACGTGGTCATGAAATAGGGGTTGAGGGTGTGATCATGAAATAGGGATCATACTGGACCATGAAAAAAGGGTCGAGAGTTCCGACGGGAACTGGATCTTGAAATACAGATCGAATTATGATACCGCATGCATAGAGTAAAGTTGAGTCTCATTGTTTAATTGTTGTGGTCATTATATATGATGTTGTGGTTTATGTGTCGTTGTTGTATGTGATGTTGTTGAATAGTCGTTGTTGAGAAGTGGTGTAACTTTATGATACTTGCTTAATTCTTATTATATTATCTTTATGATGTAAGTATCTCACCCCTTCTCTTTAAATGTTACCCTCCCATTGGTAACGTGCAGGTGAACAGGATAAGTCGAGTGGTGGTCAGTGAAGTCGACGTATTTCTCGTCTTTAGGGTGTCAACTCTGATATATCACTTTGGGAGTAGGGTCAATGTTGCTTTTATTTTTTATTTCTTTTGAAAAAAACTTTTTGTAATTGGAGTTAAATCATGTTGGTTTAAAATTTATTTCCGCTGCATGTTGAACAAAGGTTTTTGAAAACGTATCAATGAGCCGTTTATAAAGTTGATTGTGACACTCAAATAGAATTGAAAATTTTAATCTTATTTTATTAATATTTATGTGGGGTGATTTGGGTGTTACGCCACTTGTGTCTACATTTGAATTGAAAATTACTTAACTTCCCTCCAAACTTGAACGTGTCAAACTCATGTAACTCTCATTTTCGTCGAGTTGATGCATGGTCGAATCATCCCAACACTTAGAAAATATTTCAACTTAGAATTTCTCTAAGTAAAAAATTTGTAAGTGGGTTCCTGATAACACTAAATTTCACCGTATTTCTGACTCCGATTTCGCATGCATTTTAGGTTTTTATTGCTATTTTGTTATGTTATTACTTTGTTTTTCTTTATTTTCAGGTTTTCTATGTAATCAGGGCCTAAATCGAGAAAAGGAGCGAAAAAGGAGCTGAAATGGACAAAAATCAAGTTTTTCAGCTTTTTACACTTAAGGCATCCACCATGGCTGGCGCCATGGGGTCAGCCATGATGTGACCACGTCCCAAGACCACTCCATAACTGCAAGAGCCCACGTTCCCCACTCTCTCCACAAAAATGCACTCATGGCGGGCGTCATAGGCCTGTGTGTAATACCTCAAAATTTGCCCTCATATTTATCCCTTTTACTGGCTTACCGCTCTGCATTCATCTGCATTTCTCAATAGTTCGTTAACAGCATACTAGTGCATTTCATTGTTTCATAAGGCATGTGATTAAGGCCATACTGGATTAGGGTTTAGTACCTTATCTGTATCTGTCAGAGATTGAAGTGGTGGAGAATTTACTGGATGTTGATTCTACTTCAAGTGCGGTTGTTCAATTGAGTTTCGATTCAGATAGGAGTTTAACATAATCTTGGTCAGACTATCAGAAGATTACTGCAATTGCAAGTTTATTTTAGACCACTGGACTATTTCTTAGACAATGCATATTCAAAGTTCAGGCTGTCTTGTGTTGTGATTTCATCAGGATATCGAGCAGTATTTTGTGTGAAGCCTGGTTCGAATCTTCAGTTTATCAGTGATCCATTGGGATTCGATTGATCATGGCATGTTTCAGACGATTTAAAGAGGTGTAATTAATTTGGAGAATTGTGTCGTGGTTCAAAAAGGGTTGTGTTCATAGACTTGTGGAGAGAATTTAAAACAGGATTTGGGCTAGAATCGAGACGCCGTATCTATTCATTCTCATTGTTATAGACCGTTCCCGATTATTCCATTCCACTTTCATTTCTTCAATTTCCGTAATCCTTTACGTTTCCATCAATTCATCTTCCTTTTCTTTTATCCACTTTTCCAGTTATCTTTTGTCTGTAATCCATTCTGAACCATCTTTCAAACTCATATTTTCCCCTTGTCCATTTTTACACCATTTAAACCCAATGGCAATTTCGTTTTAGAATCATCACAAATTTTTACGTAAATAATAGGAGGGCAGTTTCTTTTGTTTTCATCTTAGTATCCGAATCGATAAACCAATTTCCAATTAGTCATTTTAAGTTCAAGTTCATGTCCAATAAAATCCATTTCTAATACTTTTTATTATTTTTGAGTTCTACTCCATATTTTAAGCCCATTCAAGATCCAACAGCGTTTAAGTTCACTTCTCATATAATAACTTTTTTTTGAGGAGAAAAAACCATAGTTTATGCTCACTAATAATCATGATTTGGTGTCATGTTGTTCCAATCATTCATATATCCTAATTCAATTCATTTTTACATTTTTCAAATCATCTTACTAAATTCCACGTCCATTTCTTTATTTTTCTTCTTTTCCTAAACTAACAACCATCTAATGCCATGTCCAATTCAATTCTAGCCCATCAAAAATAATAATAATTTTTTTTATGCTTATCCTGTGAACAAAAGGGATTATTTTCAAGTCCCCAAAGGAAAGAGATGGAAGTAATTTGCACCAGGAAAGTAATTCAACAAAAAAAGGAAATTTAGAATCACAGGAAAAGTTCTACATCAGAGAATCCGCAACATTTCGTTTTCAATGATATCAGTTCCAAACTGACCGAAATTATACAAAAGGAAAAGTTCACGGAAAATGGGTAGAGTTTTAGAAGTTCAGAATCGAAAAAAGCCAACAACGACAAAGCAAAGACAGTTATAAAACTCTCTAAGAAGTATATCTCTCTTCGACTTCAATGAAAAATCAGCACCTTCATCAATCGCCGCTATCTCTAAACATTATTCTAATATCACAAACACCTCGAGCATATCCCTTGTAAACTTTGGAACCTTGCCGAAACCTCCCAAATACCATAGCCATGAAATACTTTTCTTCACTAGCAAGTTGGCTTGGGTAGAATGATTCAGAGCGCTTCAAGGAGTCCAGTGGAGGTGTGGGAGTCGTCAAGCTACTTCGGGAAGCGATCTGAAGAGTATCACAATTTCACATGGAACCCTTTGATCCCGTTGCAGCTAACATCCGTTCTCCATCACAAATGATCGTGATCAAATCACCTTCTCGATCCAGATTTAATTCTGCAAAAGAAAATAGCTGTGAGAAAGTCAGAAAAGAAAGAAGAGACCAAAACCCAAACTCAAAAGAAAGAATTCAGGCCAAGCAAAGTTTCAAAGGGGAACCATAACTCATATCAAAGAGTAACCGATTCTCAAAAGTTATAACAGAATCCCAGTTAACCAAATTAACACGCAACAGAATTTCACAAAAGTTCCTAATAGCATTTCAGTCAGCAATTCACAACAGAATTCATCAACCTCAAAACAGAAAGAAAAATAAACTAACTTCTAACAGAAAGTTGCAAACTTATCTTCTAGAAGAATCCTCAAATCTGTTTCTATAAATCAGAAGCTCCATTGCATCTTCAATCTTCTTCACCATTTTTTTCTCTCCACCATTTTTTCTTTCTTTTCCACTCTTCTTTCATTACTGACCCTCTCTTCTTCCTCTCCCATTTCTTTTCAATCTCAACTTCTTCATCATTCTATCCAACTTCACCATCAATCGGCACCCTTCCATTCTTCACCTTCCATGATCTTTTTCTGCACATGATCATCAAGCAGTCTGCATCATCATCGTCGACATCTCCGAGAGATATCGAATTTAACCTACACAAAGAGTTCAACAACAACTCAGAATCAAGATAGCAGCTTGAAGCTTACGCAGTGGAGACTCGAGAACAAAGTTGAAGGAGAAGAATGATGCAGACGCGACAAAGTTTGTACCTGAACAAAATTGCAATTTGACAATTCAGAAGCAGACTCGAGAATTTACAACACTATAATCCTCACCCACAACAACTTCGCAAGCCTTCACAGATCTCCATCAACAGCTTCTTTAACCTTCAACATTTGCTGACTTTGATTTGAACAGGTTGAGAAGTTAGGGTTTGTACTCCATTCTGTCAGATCAATGCAACAAGATTCACATCATAACTCAATAACAAATTGACGCAAGAATCTACTATACAAGCTTTCGGAGATAACGAGTCGATATCGGAAGAAGAAGGGGTGAAATGAAATCGAAGTTCATACCTTAACCTTCAGCGACCCAGAACGAATTCGCCTACACGACGATGTAACTCAGCGGATTCAGAGTAAATTTATTCTCGCGGTTTGTGTACACATTGTCGCGTCTAGCTTTGCATTTGAAGTTTGAGACGACGATGAAGTCAGCGGCGGCGCCTCCTATTTTCGGGAACGAGCTCGCGGCAAGACGATTGTGAGGAGAAAGGAGCGTTTGAAAGGGGGAGGTAAGTTTCTTCCTCTGAGTATCATAAATGAGGTGACGAACGGAGGGAGCCGAAGATTTCGATCGCCATCGATGGAGGACATGTTATTCGTCTCCGTTGATTTGAATGTAGCCATGTTCGTTGGAGAAAACGGGATCGGAAGTATGGAGCAACGGCGTTGCAGATCGTTGTTCAGGTGAGTAAAGGCTGGATTTGAGGAGAGCGGCGCCACCAATGGTGATGTGTGACGGTGCTGTGAGATTGATGGTGACAGGAAGAAAAAGAGGAGGCTACGGCGGTGGCGTCATGAAAGAGGAAGAAGAGATTTGTAGGATTTCATCATTTAGGGTTTTCTGGAAAAAATAGGTCAAGGATTATTGGGTTGGGCTTTGTTGAATTCAGCCACCATGGATTTCCTGTTTGCACACTATTTTCACTGCTACGCCCCCTCAGCGCTAGCCTTATCGGATTGGGCCCATGGCTTTCATCAAATTGTTATTCGCATCATCCAACTTCAGTATTGCACCCCCTTCTGCGCCAATATAAAAGGAAGATGGGCTTTGGGCCAACGTTTTGGTTATTGACAGCCATATGATTCATTGTCTCACCCCTTGTGTTCTTGTCCTTTTTTTTAGAAATTTATATATAGATGTTTAATTAATTTTCTTGTTAATATTTTTTTTTGTGGGTTTATATCTTAATCCATTCCTTTTTCTTGAAATTTTAATTACAATTTTGTTGATAATCTTAATTAGTATTTGTGAATTAATCATGGTTTAGTGTTAATTTGGAATTAAAAGTGTTCATGATGTTTTTGATCGATATTGGATCGATTTCGATTATGGCCAAAGATTCACAAAGCGAATATGGAAGATGAGCATTTATTTTGCTCATGGAAGATTACAAGACTTTGCTCGGAGTTTTTTCGGATTTCTTTTATGAAGAATCGTCACTTCGATCAAGTAAGTAATTCCGACTTTTTCGGCTTTTAAGCATCATTCTAGTCGTATGCGGCTTAGGATCATGTAACTTAAGGTGCATATTGAGCCCTCCCACCTGAGGCACTGGATTTATTTGTGATATATGTTGATTTGTGTCGATTTCGGAGCTTAGGGATTAGGTTGCGAACCATTAGGATCGATTCCTTTCACTTCCCCTCAAAATCCACTTTTTTGCCCGTTTCGTCGCAATTATTAAAAATAGTTTTAGGTGTGATAAAATTCTGGAAAAATTCATGAGTGATCCTCATCCTATTAATTAATTTGTCATATTTGTTTTTTCCATATTTGGGTGGTTTTAATAATTAATTTGGATTTTAGTTCACAAGCTGTCCCAAAAAGGAGTGTTTTGGCATAAGGGACCGAAATAGATTTTTCCCCATAGGTGTGAAACCTATTTTTTGTGTGTGATTAATAACTGTAATTTGTAACATCTTGATGCTCATTAGGCATTTTTTTTCATAATTTTACATGCCCTTTTTGATCCACTTTGTGGAGTTGTTTTTGGTGATCATGATTTGTTACCTTGCTAGTCAAGGACTTGTTTTGGCACTTTGGTGAATAATTTGGTGAAACCCTTTTAAACCATGTGAGATAATCACTATATCATTCCAGGGATTTAATTTCATAATTTTTAAAGGATTTTTGCTATTTTTCCATGTCACCTAGATCCTAGGTTGATTCATGTGTTTATGTGTCGCATAACCTAAAGGATAAGAAGGCATTCATGCCATTTTCTTGAGGGAATTTTTGGTAGATTTTAGGAGTTGATTATAGGTCATTTTTATGTCTTTAATTCCAGTCATAGGTCATTTTTTGAACCATACTCATTTGGTTTATTTTGGTGCTTTAAAGTGCATAGTTATTTGGACATACTTTAACTTAAACTAGCTTCTCTTCTCCTCTAAATAATAACATGAATTATATGGAAATCATTAATTCCTATTCATGCATTCTAATTGCATCTCATACCTTGTATGCTACTGACCCATAATCATTTCATTCATATTCACATGCCATTCTTTCTTAACTTTCATCATGTGCGATCTTATGCGATTTTTGTTTGTTTCTTCTCATATCTTCTTCTCATTGCTCCATATGCCTAAACCATTGCATTCATGATTGTATATCCATTCACACATATTCATGAGCATTCACTACTGACTTTGATGTTCATTTCATGTACTAATTCATGCTTGTAAGCCATATGCATTCATACTTCATCCATGAGTCCTAATTTGCATTTATGTGAACTTTTGTGAACTTTTTGTACATAGTTTGATCTTGGGAGGTATCCTAACATACTTAGGGACCTATATCATGTAGCTACTGACTTTAGAAGTCATGTAACCTTTAGGTACCTTCACCTTTAGACTTAGGTCTTATTTTTAACCCTAGTTCCATTCTAGGACGTTTATGGTACTTAATTGCTTTCATGCTTTGATTTTACTTTCAATATGCATTGTCATGCTAACTTTTGTTTTGTAGGGGGGGAGATTGAGGTAAGCCTCAATTCATTCCTATCTCTTATGCATCTTAATTGTGTTTACCTTAGCACCTTGTGCTTTGCTTTTAGGTTTTCCCTTTCTTTAGAGACAACTTAACTTCCTTAGGAAGTAAGTTAGTTTTTAAGCTCTCTTTTCTTCTTTTCCTTTTCTTCCTTAGGATTAGAATACCTCATTAACCATAGGACCTCTCTTGTAAATAAACAAATAAAATTAGGGTTGTGTCTTAGTCCCCTTAGTTTGTCCTTTTTGCAACTTGAGTCTTTCTTTCTCATCTCATAAAGAAAAGCAATAAAACACTTAATAAAAATCGAACTTTCTTGTACGACATGAGACTTTGTTGCGGAGTGTTTATATGCGTCCTGTTTCGGGGCGAGGTATAAATATTCACCGCGATGGATAGGTCTTAGTACAAGACCGTTCACAAACAAATTCAAAACACTTCTTTTAAAAGACAAAAACAAATAACAAGCGACTATCCTGCGGGAACTTCTCTTTCTCATATCATTCACTCACAACGCGAACTCGCGACGACTTGTCTCATTTGCAAGACGGTAAACGCACTCGTACCAGACGAGCCTGCAACACCTGAGCATAGACATACGCAGTTCCAGCTGTAAAAAACACAAACAAATAGTTCCCGCCTTAGTTAGGCGAACTACGTCGACTCTGATCCTCATTATCCCGATGAGGTACGTAGGCAGCGGGGTAGGGCCAGTTCGAGCACAATCTTTATTTTCCCTACATTTTCCCCCTTATTTCCATTCTCTTTTTCCAGTTTCTTTTCTCATTCCAGTTCCAGTAGCGGTTTTATTCAGCAGCATTCATATTTTTCTCACCCTTTGAAACAAACAAGCAAGCGTGGATCCCGTCGGGTACGACGGACGATCTGGGGTGCTAATACCTTCCAAGGTCGTAACCGACTCCCGAACTCAGATCTTTGGTTCGCAAGGCCTTGTCCTTTCCTTCTTCCTCAGGTTTGTGCAACATTACCTTTCCCATTCTTTCGGGATAAAAATGTCTGGCTGGCGACTCTAACCTTTTCCGCGCCACTTTTGCGTTTGTACTAGGATGAAAATCCCGGGAGCGACACTGTGGCAGGCGCCATAAGGCAAAAATATTTCCCTCCACTTTTTAGTGGAAGGTGCATCTTGGTCTTTTCTTGCTATTTGTTATCCTATAAATAGGGCCTTAGATTTTCGTTTTCAATCATCCAAACTTAGAATATCTTTGGCATATATAAGTTTTAAAGTAGTAATCACTTCACATCGGGGTGTTACTATAATTGAGTGATCGAGTCTGTATACGTCTGTGTGATCGAGTTTTGGAGCACTCTGGGTGGAAGTTAATCCTGCCGCCATTTTAATTCCAGTTTGTATTTTATTTTTCCGCACTCGCTTTATTTTATTTACTTTCCGCATTGCCTTACTTTATTTATTATCCGCACTCGCACTTTACTTTATTGTATTTTCGCACTCGCTTTAAATACTTTTATTTCTTGCACTCGCTTTAAATACTTTTATTTCTCGCACTCGCTTTACTTTCTTTATTACCCGCACTCGCACTACTTTTATTTATTTATCCGCACTCACACTAATTACTTTTATGAAAAATAATAAAAAGAAATTTTACTTTACCATGTCTAACTAAATCCATAAAGGTTAGAATATAAGGATCGTAATTGAACCAGTAATCCGTACAACTGTTCGTAGAAACACTTAAGGGCTATTTTAACTTTCAATTTAAGTTTAATTGTTATTAACTATTTCAAAAACAGCCAAAAGCGCTTTGTCTAGTTCATTATGAGTTTTTAGATTAAAAAGAAAAGAGATTTTAAAACCATTTTCAGACGCGTTAAGAAGTTTAGAGTCTGGTTCGTGAGAACCTCTTTTTGCTAAGAAATTCAGGTTAAAATACTTTACAACTTATTTAAGATACTATATTTCTTAAAAATAGGTTTACTACTCTAACGCAGTACGCACCTTTTTATCCGTGACAATAGGAGGGGTTGATTAGAGAGTACAACTCGGTTCTGAATACGCGAAAGCGAAAGTTCCTGTTAAATTAGTTCTTTTCAAAGTAGAAAACATTGCCCCATAAGTAGTTATATTAACAAGTACCGGATTATCAATTGATTATGTGAATTACATTCGAGCCTGTCTTTATTAATTGTTTAAAATTATTTTATTTACCATTGCGCACTCTTTAAAACCATTATATTCAATTGCCTTAGATACACACCATAACAACAGGTACGATAGATTAACACTTGGTCTCTGTGGATTCAACAATCTTTTATATTACTCTGACGTGTTCGTACACTTGGGAAAAACACGCATCAAGTTTTTGGCGTCGTTTCCGGGGACCAATTTCGTCAAATTTCATACCATATAGTTATACCGTTTAGACTAAGGTTGTTGCTTGCCGGTCAATGCAAAAGACTCGCAGTACCGGAAGCTTAGTAGACCCTCTAGCTGAACCTGAATATTACGCTCGCGCACGTTTAATTTTCCATAGGATTAGGAGAGCTATGGCCGAAGATCAAAACCGAAGACCTCTTAAGGACTTCGCCCAACCATCAAACGAGGAACCTAGTTCCAGTATAGTAAACCCCGTTATCCCAACCAATATTTTTGAACTTAAACCATCCCTGCTGCAATTAGTGCAACAGAGACAATTCGCAGGTCTTGCTACCGAGAACCCAAACCAACATTTAAAAAACCTTCTCCAGTTAGCAGACACCTTTAAAACCAATGGAGCTCCTCCTGAGGCGATACGCTTAAGATTATTTCCTTTTTCCCTCAGAGATAAGGCTCTATCATGGTTAGATTCCCTTCCACCCAATTCCATAACAACTTGGGAAGACCTTAGAAGAGTTTTCCTTGCTAGATATTTTCCCCCGAGTAAGACTGCTATTCTTCAAAACCTAATAACCAGATTTACCCAAAACCAAGGAGAATCGTTGTTCGAAGCCTGGGAGAGATATAAAGAGCTATTAAGAGCATGCCCACATAATGGTTTAGAGAACTGGCTAATCATTCAAACCTTCTATAATGGACTTCATTATAAGACTAAGATGACCATCAACGCTGCCGCTGGTGGTGCATTGATGAACAAACCTTACCCTGAAGCTAGTGCCCTTATCGAAGATATGGCCCAAAACCATCAATCATGGGTAGTAGAAAGAGCAACAGTAGAAGAGAAGGAAGCCCAAGGATGAATACATGAGTTAAGCTCTATAGACATGATGCAAGCTAAAATGGACGCGTTGGCCCTTAGAGTCGAACATATGTGTACAACCCCGAATACTGTAGCTGTAGTTTCATCGAATTATGAGATATGTGGGAAGCAAGGACTCCAATCCACCGAATGCAATCTATTAAATGAGACCAACCCTGAGCAAGTGAACTACACCTAAGGGAACCCATTTTCAAACACATACAACCCTGGATGGAGGAATCACCCAAACTTCTCCTATAAAAATAATAACCCTATCCAAAATACCGCACCTCCGATACAACAAGGTTACCAAGCCCCGAGAATAAATCAACCTATGCAACCTGTACCACCAAAACCGAGCCTTGAGAAAATTGTGGAAAATTTTAGCACCGCTCAAACACAACAAAACAAAGAGTTCATGAACCAAAACTTTCATGTTAACGAACTAATTACCCAGTTAGGAACCAAGGTTGACCAAATTATTAATCACAATAAGATGCTTGAAACCCATATCTCTCAGGTAGCTTTAAACCAAACCCCTCAGACTACACCTGGAGGACAGTTCCCTGGACAACCTCAATAGAACCCGAAAGGGCAAGCAAATGCCATTACTCTACGAAGTGGAACTGCTTATGAGGAACCCTCAAACCCTAGATTGAGTGAGCCCAAAACTTCTGAGAGAAATGAAGAGAAGGAACCAGAGGAATCTGAAAACCCGGAAAGTCAAGGAAAAGGAGAAGAACCTAAAAACAAAACCTATGTACCACCACCGCCATCCAAACCACCAATACCATACCCCCAAAGATTAAAGCAAACCCAGATCAATAATCAGTATCAAAATTTCGTTAAGGTTATAGAAAAACTTCACGTAGAAATCCCCTTTACAGAAGCCATCACCCAAATACCTTCTTACGCAAAGTTTCTCAAAGACATACCTACAAATAAACGTAGACTTGAAGATCTGAAACCCGTGGAATGTAATTCTATTTCCAAAAATAAGTTAGCAAAGAAAGATAAAGATCCCGGAAATTTTTCCATTCCTTGTATTTTAGGGAATCATGTCATCGAAAAAGCTTTTCTAGACTTAGGAGCTAGTGTGAGCTTAATGCCTTTAGAAGCCGCCTGATCTACAGACCCAGATTTATGAGCTCCGCAAGGAGACTACCCTGCTCAAGCAGGAAGTAGCGGACTTGGCATTACATATCGAGATATCTGATATCACCCATGCCTCAGAGGCCGACACTCTATATCAGGAGATTGGAGAGCTTCGGAGGGAGATAGCTGAGATTCGTGGATCGGACCAGGCAGAGAAGCCTACCACATGATCGTTTTACACTGACATTATTACTCTAGTATTTAATATTTCATGCCTTATTTTATTTCTCGCATCTCCAAACATATTTTACATTATCGCATATATTACATTTTCCATGTACTTTGATTTTTATCTTATATATTATTTCGTGCACTAATACTCTTTTTTTTTCTATTTCTTTCATTTTATTTTATTTTATTTTATGTCCAATAATGAAAAAAGAACAAAAAAATATTTTTCATTTTTGTCTTCATAAAAAGTATGCAAGCTTTGTGCCTTAGAAGAAAGAAGAAAACGCTATCCGGACCCCCCGAAGACAAAAGGTGCTACTCCTGGATTCTATATCATTGAGGACATGTGGCGTGATATGACAACTAGAGAGGAAGGCGAGACGGCCTACTCTCTACCATTTCACAACAACTGACGGACAACATGAGTTTCATGCAACAATCGCGATTGGTTTCGGATCGTGCCTACAGGAACGTTTGCCACACCTTGACCGATATCACATCAGAGCAGGCCCGTCAGCAAGAAGTCAACTGCCGGCACCACCAGCTTATGGAGGCCACTCAGGGTTCCATCCTAGGTAACCTTCGAGAGGTCCGGAGTGCCCAGGCTGCCTTATCAGCACGACTTGACCGGAGGAACCAGCAGCACAGTAGATCCCGTCGTTCCAGACCATCACAGCAGGACGGCGAGGGCACCAGTGCTCCTCCGCAGTAGTTTTCCAGGTTACTCTCCTTATCTTATTTCGAAACATTGGGGACAATGTCCAATTTAAGTGTGGGAGGGGATTTTATTGCTTTCTGTTATTTCCCTTCTTAGTTATTTATTTGCTTTCTGTTATTTTCCTTTTCAGTTAGTTATTTTGTTTATGTTTTTTTTAGATAATGCATGAGTCTGACGAGTCACCAATATAGTGTATCTTTAGTACATCCTCATTTTTCTCATTTCCTTAGCCTAACCAAAAAAAAATTTAAAAAGAAAACAATGTTGTTTCACATGTTTTTTTGGGCTTTAAGACAGGTTTGGATTAGGATGTGGTGACTTAGGAGAACTTTTTGAAACATCAGTATCGTTCCAGTACAATAGACTTCTTGAATATAGGAATCACTTCTAAACCCCGCAAACCATGGCCTTTATTATCATTCAAAAAAACATTGTCCTAAGTAGTTTATTCTAGCAGTCAGCTCCGGCCTAAGCATGCTCTACGTAGGGGGGCGATGAACATAAGTGAATGATCCAGTGCTAATAAAAAAGAAAAAAAAAGGCAAACTCTGGGATAGGTCACCCTCACAAAGTCATTTAAACCGAAAAAAGAGAAGAAGAAAATTTCTTGCCACACAAAGAAAAAAATTGCAGTCACCTATTGTTAGTTGGTTCAGAGGTATCTGGCACTGAACTTGGTAGGACGAATTACGATCTGATCCCCCGCAGCTACATTTAGGTCAAATAAAACGGGTTTACACATGCTTATGTGCCAGAAACCCTATGTTTTGGATCAGAATCACTAACCGGACACTCTACTATGAAGCATGTACGGATAACAGGCTTAATATGATTGCGCCTGGATGAAAAGGACCCAAAAAGATATGAGAAGATAAGCCTACGTATTGTGGGATGACATGGGTTGGTTGATATAGGATTGAAGTTTATGTCTGTGTTATTATGATACCCTTAGTTCACTTAGTTAGTACCTGTCACTGCATCCTGACTTGAACTTAGAAGCCCTTTTAGCCCAAATCACATGTTGACACCAGTTTTCTTCATTTTGAGCTTTAAATGTTTGCTTGAGGACAAGCAAAGGTCTAAGTGTGGGAGGATTTGATAACACTAAATTTCACCGTATTTCTGACTCCGATTTCGCATGCATTTTAGGTTTTTATTGCTATTTTGTTATGTTATTACTTTGTTTTTCTTTATTTTCAGATTTTCTATGTAATCAGGGCCTAAATCGAGAAAAGGAGCGAAAAAGGAGCTGAAATGGACAAAAATCAAGTTTTTCAGCTTTTTACACTTACGGCATCCACCATGGCTGGCGCCATGGGGTCAGCCATGACGTAGTCACGTCCCAAGACCACTCCACAACTGCAAGAGCCCATGTTCCCCACTCTATCCACAAAAATGCACTCATGGCGGGCGTCATAGGCCTGTGGCGGGCGCCACAAGGCAAACGTTTTCCCTCCACTTTTTAGTGGAGGGGGCATCCTGGTATTTTCTTACTATTTGTTTTCCAATAAATAGGGCCTTAGATTTTCGTTTTCAATCATCCAAACTTATAATCTCTTAGGCATATATAAGTTTTAAAGTAGTAATCACTTCACATCGGGGTGTTACTACAATCGAGTGATCGAGTCCGTATACGTCTGTGTGATCGAGTTTTGGAGCACTCTGGGAGGAAGTTAATCCTGCCGCCATTTTAATTCCAGTTCGTATTTTATTTTTCCACACTCGCTTTATTTTATTTACTTTCCGTATTTCCTTACTTTATTTATTATCCGCACTCGCACTTTACTTTATTGTATTTCCGCACTCGCTTTAAATACTTTTACTTCTCGCACTCGCTTTAAATACTTTTATTTCTCGCACTCGCTTTACTTTCTTTATTACCCGCACTCGCACTAATTTTATTTATTTATCCACACTCGCACTAATTACTTTTATGAAAAATAATAAAAGAACTTTTACTTTACCATGTCTAACTAAATCCATAAAGGTTAGAATTTAAGGATCATAATTGAACCAGTAATCCGTACAACTGTTCGTAGAAACACTTAAGGGTTATTTTAACTTTCAATTTAAGTTTAATTGTTTTTAACTATTTCAAAAACAGCCAAAAGTGCTTTGTCTAGTTCATTAGGAGTTTTTAGATGAAAAAGAAAAGAGATTTTAAAACCATTTTCGGACGCGTTAAGAAGTTTAGAGTCTGGTTCGTGAGAACCTCTTTTTGCTAAGAAATCCAGGTTAAAATACTTTACAACTTATTTAAGATACTATATTTCTTAAAAATAGGTTTACTACTCTAACGCAGTACACACCTTTTTATCCGTGACAATAGGAGGGGTTGATTAGAGAGTACAACTCGGTTTTGAATACGCGAAAGCGACAGTCCCTGTTAAATTAGTTTTTTTCAAAGTATAAAACATTGCCCATAAGTAATTCTATTAACAAGTACCGAATTATCAATTGATTATGTGAATTGCATTCGAGCCTTTCTTTATTAATTGTTTAAAATTATTCTATTTACCATTGCGCACTCTTTAAAACCATTATATTCAATTGCCTTATGTCGCTCCCGATAAATGGGGAATGGCCCAAATAAAGGTACAGACGCGAACGGTCGGTGAAAGGGACAATGAGAACACACAGCAGTGGACCCACTGGAGATGAAAAGAGTCGCCAGCTAGGCATTTTTATCCCGGAGGAAAGGTAATGCTGCATAAACCTGGAAAGATACGGATAAGACGGTTGTGAACCAGAGAGACTGAGAAAGGGGGTTGGTTACAACCTGGGAAGGTATTAGCACCCAGATTGTCCGCCGTACTCGGCGGGATCCATGCTTAAAAGATTTGTGTTTTAAAGGGGTAGTGTCAGTGCAATCTGTGTATAAAGAGCTGGAAAGATGTACAGGTGTCGGTGTTAAAGAAAAGTGAGGTGTGATATATAATGTGTCAGTGTAAGAACAGGAGTGAAATGCTCATGACTATGAGGCTAAAAGAATAAAGCTGGGAAGAGGGGGAATATACAGATACTTTTGTTCGATAACTGTTAAGTTATGCCTACGTATCCTCTCGTGCAATGAGGAAGTCAGAACACCGTAGTTCGACCCAAAGAGACTGAAAGATGAATTGACTTGTGAACTGCTTACTTGCCTATGCTCAAGTGTATGACCTGTCTGGCTCAGGTGCAAGCTGTCTTGCATTAGACGGAAGAAGCGAGTTCTCGTTGGTGAGTGAATGAGATGAGAAAAGAATCCCGAAGGAGACGATTATTGTTTGTTTTTGTATTTTCAGTCTTTTATTGCTTTTTGAAGTTTGTCATAAGTTAATGAGCGTAAGCCTAAACCAATGGATTTAGTAAACTCATCACATCTTCCCTCTATTTAGGGGTAATGAGAATACCTTAAGTGTGAAGTCAGCTTCTCACACTTAATCACCATGGTGCAGGATTAAGATCATTAACCTACTTGTGATTATTTAGATGTTTTGGTTGTTTTTGTTTAGCGTTGAGTAATGAGATTAAGCCATAATCAGGGATTAAATAGACTCATTACACCATCCTAATAGAAGGATAATAGATGAGAATGTTTAAGCTGAGGAAAGCTCCTCAACTTAATCCATGATTAGGGATTAAACTCATGACAAAACAAGCCTTTGATTAAGTGGATTTTATTTAATGATATGATGAATAAATGATTTTTAGGGTTTGTAAGACAACTTGAGGGGGACTTGTCCATTAACACTAGGGTTAGTCCTTCTTAACCAATTAAGGAAGAATTAGAACCCTAATGCAAGGCCCAAGTTACAAGTGTGATGTATTGATGATTATTAATATGGGTTGATTAAAGGATTTAAACACATTAAGGGTTTAACACTTAGGATTAAAGTTATACACTCCATCCTAATAGAAGGATGCAGGCATAAGCTTAATCACAAAGCCTTAAAGCCTTTAGGGTTTAGTCCTTGATTATGAGGTAAGAAGAGAAGACTCAATGGGACACAAAGGTAAAACTAAGAGGGGAGACTAAACAAAACCCTAATCATTGTCATGCTTGGTTGTTCCTATGGTTTGTGAGGTTTACAAGAGAAGTCTTCAATGGAACCACCAGGAAGCAGATGAAAGGATCAGGAGAAGCAAAGTAACTTGCTTCATTTAAGAAGTCAAGTCACTTGAAGAAAGAAAGTGGGAAGAAGAAGAATGAGCAAGCTCAAACTCAAACACATACAAAAAATGCAGCAAGGATGTATAAAGAGGTGAAAAGAAATTGTGAGAAGTGAAGGCAAATTCACTTCTCAAAGTCACTTACCACCTGAAAAGTTAGAAAAGAAAATGCAATGCAATGCAAAATGAAATGAAATGGTATGATGAAAAACAAAACCAGAATCACATACATGATGTTAATGATGCTATGAGATGCTACAAACATGAAACAACACATGGGGATGATCATACAAGCTTATGGATGCAAATGAAACAAGTTAAGAAGCATGAACATACATGAAAAGTTATGAAATGCAAATGGCATACAACATGGCAAATGCAAGATGCAATGATCAAACATGCTTTCAATATGTCTTAAGATGTTCAATGAATCAAAAGAATGCATAAAATGCTATGGCAAGTCAAGGTATGATTGCAAATGCAAGATGGATGCATATGGAAGCCCAAATTAGGGTTTATGATCAAAGCAACAAACACAAACCAAAATCAGAAGCAAACATTAATACAAAAAATTGAAAATGCACTCAAAGGATCCCTAAACCTATACTAACTCACTGCCCAAAGGAGAAGTTCCAACTCTTAACCTAATTCAAGTTATGATTTTCCTAAGTTTTCTAGGGTTTTAGGGTTCCTTAACAAGAGAAATACCAAACAAATGGAAAATGCAAGATCAAATCATGGCCATTTAACCTTACAAACTACATGATACTCTAAACACAATGCAAAAAGAATCAAACTCCAACTCTTTATGGTTAGGCAGAAGTGATTTTTGGAAGTTTGGATCAAAATAATGCATCAAAATGATTTTAATTCCATGAAAAATTCTCAAAATGCATCAAGATCAAAAAAGAGATTTGGTTTAAGGGTTGGACAATGTTTCTAAATGTTTTTAAATGTTTCATGAATTTTTTGGTAATTTTTAAATACCTAAAAATATTTTTAATTAATTAATTCTCATTAATTAATAAAAAATAAACTTTTAAATATTTAAAAATATTTTTTGAATGCAAAAAATAAAAATAAAAATATTTTTTATTTCTGAAATTAAATAAAAGCTTGTGTAAAAAATTTCAGAATTTTTAAATTGATTTTACTATTTTTAAATAAATGGACAAAACAATGTAATTAAGTGAAAAATAAAATGAATTTAAACTGAAATAAAGAAAAGTCATTCAATCTGAAGGTCCAAATTCAAACTCAAACGCGCGCGCATTGACCTGGCGCCATATCCAAGGGCCAGCATTCAAACTCACTAACCCTAATTAATTAGCCCTAATCCAGCCTTAATGACATTCAGGTGACCGGAACAGTGTTCCGGTCATCTTCTCCGATCACTCCAAATTCCAAACTCTCTCCACACGCATCTAAAATGAAATCTAATTAAACAGAAATGATCCCCACTTAAAAACGAATCAAAACCCCCATTCAAACAACATTTATCATTCCTAAACAAAGAGAATCGAATCAAACTAGTTTTAGGGCAAAAAGTTTCAGAACAAGATTAAACTCTCATCTCTTCACCATTTTCAAAACCAACAACATATTCATGATCAGGGAAGCATGTAGAAGCTATTAAGAACTTAAAAATCCATTTCTGGAAAAAAAAGTTCATGAAGCTACCTGAGTTTGAAGCTTTTCAGTCTGCAACTTTCTGGCCCTTTCTCTTTGTGCAATCCACTCCTATGACCTCCCTTATGCTTCTGAAAGGCATAGAACAAATTTATTTGGGCTGGTTTGAGAGTTTACAGAAGTTCTGTTCAAGCTCAGGTGAGGATCGTATTTCTGGTTCTTTGAGTTTCAGGCTACTTTGATGGTTGGTTTGGGTTCAGTGAAGCATGGTGAGAAGGTTTGTGAAGTTTGTTTCTGAGTTTGTGGCCTGAGGAGAGTGTTTCGAATGCTTTTGCTCTATGGAGTGAAAATGAGAATGTGATGCTATGGCTTGTTTCAGGCTGGCCTCCTGTGTGGTTTGGCTTGCAATTGATTTGTATAAACAATGCTGATTGGTCAGAAGATGTGACATGTCCTTTTGTGATAGGTATGGTTACTTTTGCAAATTGTCAACTTTTTGTGTAAGAGAAGCATGGGTCATGTTCTAGGCTAGTACATGGAGAGTGTGCTGTGCAGCATGGTGAGGGGAAAGGCTAGGGTTGATCAGCAAAGTAGCTAGCAAGTGGATGAGATGTGATCATGAGTTTTTGCAACTTGACTTTGCCTTTGGTTTTCATGAAGGAAACTTGATCCACGGGCCATAAAACATGTAATTCTTTGCCCCATTCTGATTTTTGAATGTTGTGTGATCATGTTGAGTGAATTAGAAGCCCATTTGCTGACTTATTTGGCCTTGAGAAGTGAATTTGCAACTTTGCCTCTTTGGTGCATGACTTGAAATTTAGTGATTTTTGCCAACTTTGACAAGCCATAACTTTTGATCAAAAATGAATTAGGTCATGTTCTTGTACTTTTTGAAAAGGGAAAGATCTATTCTACAACTTTCATGACCAAAGTTTTTTCATTTGAAGCCTTTTTGAAACAAAAAGTAAGGGTTGAAAAAGTTGCATAAAATGACATTTTCATTAAAAGTCAAACTTGCCCAAAAAGTCAACTTTGCAAAAGACTTGAAATTCTTGAATTTTGTGAACTTACAACATCTTCTATGATCAAATAAAGATCATACACAATCAAAATGATGAAGAACACCCTTTGGTTGGGTCATTGGGGGCCTTAGATGCCCTGATTTTGCACTAACTTGCCTGAAAAGTCAACCCTTGATCAGATGACTTCCCCATGGAATTTCTTCATGAAAATTGATATGCATACTCCCTATACCATATAGAGACCAATAGAAACAATAATGACCAAAAAATTTGGAGTTATGGCTTTTGAAACCAAAACCCTAATTTTAGGTCATCTGTGCAGTCAAGCCTGGCTCTGCTTCCATACCAATCCCAGTTCTTGTGATTCTTTGACATTCTTGACTTTGAGAGGATATAATATGATACTTGAACACACATGGACCCCTTTGAAGTGATTGATGACCTTTGGAGTGGCTCAAGAAGCTCTTGGATTGCTCAGATCACAAACCCTAGAGGCAGATGACTTAGAACCAATGCAGTGGATCAAAAATGTGAGATGAGATGGTATGATTGAGTTTATGCATATGAAATGATCACAAGCCATGGTGTGAATGGGTGAGGGCAAATTTGGGGTGTTTACACCTTAGATACACACCATAACAACAGGTACAATAGATTGACACTTGGTCTTTGTGGATTCAACAATCTTTTATATTACTCTGACGTGTTCACACACTTGTGAAAAACACGCATCAGTTCCTTCGACTGTCATCCTTTTAATGAGTAAAGTCGAAAACCTCACTTTTAACTTTTGCAAGAAAACTCTTTATTAAGCCAAATGACCTCATTAATTGCTAGCGTCGAAATTTAGGGATAACAAATTGCCCCCCCAAAAATATTCTTTTCGACCATCTTGATGAAAATATCATATTTTGATATTCATCATTTTCGACGCCAACTTTGGTCAGACGAAAGTATGGTTGGAACCACCTAACACATGTTCTAAAAACTATTGTGATTCTTCACCCACGCGCATGACGTCATGTCATAATGGAAAAATCCCAAAAGTCCCATCAGTTGTATCTACTACTTCTTGAATGTGAGCTTTCCATTGAAACAACGCGCTTAAACGTCTTTTGCACTAACTGTTACTTCAACACGTCATATCCCAAGTGACACGTGTCTCATCACTTCACATCCGCATTAAGTGGTTGGACTTTACAACTTCTCATTTCCTTCGCCTATAAATGCATCCCTTAGCACAAAAAAGAAACCTTTCCAAACTCTTGCGGACTTTGTCTCTTTCTTGCTAAAGTCTTCCTATTTTCTTCCAAGAACCCTAAAAAACTCCATTTTTATCACCATCAATGGCGTCTTCCAAGGCTACCACTTTCCAAAAGAAAGGTCAGAAAGCTAAGGCTTTCACCTTTGAGCAAACTCTACCTCCTTTCAACAACATCAGCGAACCAAAGACAATAAAAAATCCTCAGTTTGCACCAGAACCCAGAGATGCTAAAACAAGGAGTTTATATCAATCTTAGGTAATGATCCCCTTTACTGTCAATGATTGTCCTCTTACTTTATCTGGTCCTTTGGCTATGGTTAAGAACACAGACAAGAAGCTGAAAGAGCTTTTCACTTGCTACCGTAAAACCCAACCTTTAGGGCACAAGCATCTCCCTAAAGTTGATGAATTATCATCTTACCAACCGCCTCTCAATCAACTGGACTTAATGTACCTTTATGATGGTACTATGTTGGTTAGGGTTGTAAGCCAATTCAATGATTTTGATCTTTGGCTGGCTAGATTGGAAAAAAAACTAAGGCTGATCACTGGAAAACTATAGGGATCTATGATCTGTTGATGTTGTCAAAGACACATATCCCCTACTGCTTGAACCTTCTGACTGCTTCCCTGTACTTTTGGGACTGCACCCATTATACTTTTCATCTTCCTTGTGGGATGGTTACCCACACTCTCTTCGATATAGTCGTTATCACAGGGCTTCGACCTGATGGTCCAACATATGACCCTTCCATTAACGTTGAGGATACTACTGGTTTCAATGAGTCGAAGCTAACATATACCCACTTCATCAAACATCACTATAAACCTAATGATGAGGTTTCTGATAAGGAACATATTGCCTTCCTCACTCTCTGGTAATCCAAATATCTCTTTTACACCAAGTCCTTACAGGTGGCAAAGAAATACCTGCCCTTGGCAAACCAGCTCCACAACAACAAAGGGGTTTATTTGAGTGAACTTATTTTGGTCAGCCTTTATGAGTTTCTCAGTGAAGGAGTGACTCGACTGAGGAACCCAACAACCACCTTTTGTACCATGAGTCTTATTGGCCCTCTCTGGCTCCTTCAACTCTGGCTAAATGCCACTTTTGAACCCGTGCTTCCTAGAAAAGGGAAAGTTGATGAGGAATCAGATGAGATTAGGCTCAGGAGCACTGAAGGTGTTCGACTGGCGAAGCTTACTCCTAATGATGAAGGTGAAACCCTAAAAGGGGCCTTCTCTAGCTTTATAATGATGTTTTCACATCAATATGATTTTGTACCATTCATGGCTCCTTTTTCTGAAAGGAAGTGTGGCTCCAGATGGTTTACTAGGGCTTTCCCAAATTCCTCTTCAAAGAAGCTCCACATGGACTCTGTTTCAGTTTGGGAAGCCTTTTTAATTCCCAAATATATTGTCTATAGGTTGAATGGTGGGAGATCAGACACAATTCTTATTGCTTACCAACCAAATGCCTTTATGATTAAAAAAAAGGCCAGGTCATTTTCTCCAACAACCTCTTCGACGAGGATGACGTTGTTGATATATTTTCCAGATGGGATGCCCAAAAAACAGTCCTATCTCCTGTCTATTTTCAACCCAAATTCCAGCACACCCATCTCTTTAATGATTGGTGGAACAAGTACTACAGTGATAACTTTCTCACTTCCATTGAATTCTCTGCCTTGCTTGACCTAGCTTTTGTTAACGTGCAGGAGAAGGTCAGGAAGAGTAAGTCCACTCACATCAAAGAGATATAAGATTTTCAAAAATACTTTGAAACTGTCTATCGACCAAATGATCTTAGTCAAACTGTTCATGAGGTTGTTATCACTTTGAAGGAGAAATTTTTGCAAAAGATGGATAGGTTAAAAATCCCTTCAAGCGTTCCTCGTGAGAAGCGTTATGAGGTGGCTTTCCAACTCTTTCCTCCAACATTTCCTCGAATGCCTATTACTGATTTTGAAGTGGCCCTTGCCCCTCCATTTCTAGACTGGTTCGTCTATGGGGGGTTCATTTAAAATCCTTCAACACCAGTCTCAGCCGAGAGCCCAAAGGGTGGTGCGACTAAGCACACACTGGATTGTTTCAAAGGGCACCTTCATATAGGGATCGAAGACATTCATGTCGAATCCGACATATATGAAGGTTTAAGGTCTTTATTTACCTTTACTGAATGATCAATTATTAACTCATAACAATTGTATTTCTCATTTCCAGCGCTTACTAGAAAATTCACTGCCAACAAAGGCGTGGTGATAAAAACTGAGAACAAAGAAGGCACTAAGGTATTTCATAACCCTTACTCATGTAACTTCTCGCATGCTTGCCTCCTAATTCTTTGGTTCTCCTTTTAGACAGCCAAAAAGCCTTTGACGTCCCCAAAGAAGGGTAAAAAGGCGTCCAACACTGCCATCCCTTTGAATGATGATGAATCCCCTGAGGAGCAGCCCCTCAAGAGGAAAAGGAAGACTGCACGGTCTCCTAGTGTTGCTGGCCAACCTTCCTCTAAGGTGGACAAGGTTGTGAAAAAGGAATTTGCAACAGGTGTGTCGAAGCTGAACTTCCAACCCCTATGGTGAAGATTATTGGTGGTCCTCCTAAGAGTGCCAACTCCAGTCCAGGTGGTGAAGACAATGAGGTATTTAGATTTTCCTCTTACCCTTTTAATCTCCTTTTACAACTTTGACTTAACTCTCCTTTTTTCTTTTATCAGGCTAGAAAAGGAATTTCTCAGCCTCCTTCGACTGCTACTCCTTCGCCCACAGTTCTTTTAAACAACCAAGATGAGTCAACTTACCACCCAACTTCTGATTTTGGCTCTGGTTATAGTTCTGCAAGTGAGATTAACCAACCCATTAATACAGCAGTTGTTCCTCCCCTTGTGATCAAAGCTAAATCCACTACTCAACAGTCTCACACTGATGATTCTGATCGTGAGCGTGATGATATTTTGTTCAAAGAATATCTTGGCCAAACAAGCCATACTTCCAGGGCAATACATGCAGTTTTTGCTGTAGAGGAAGAAGTTGAGAATACTCAGGAACCTAGCCCCTCAAATCCAAAAAATAAAGAACCAGAGCCTATGGGAGAGCCCTAAGCTAATGCTCAGGATGTTGTAATGAATAGTCCAGAGCAAGAGGAACAAAGGGATGAAGAAGATGATGAAAGCGAGGAAGATGATCAACATGACAAGAATGAGGTTGATAAAGAAAAAGAGTCTGAAAAGACTCAACAACCCTTGCCTGAGGAAAATCTCAAATTCCCTCATTCCTCTCAACTTTCGACCCCGAAGGCAGACATAGCTGGTGACCGCTTGTTGGCCCTAAAATGGTCGAATCCCAGGGAGTATGCTAGGATGAAGCTTGGGAAGAGTTTTGTCTCTTCTTGAAGCAGCTCTTCGACAAAACCTAGGGCCTTAGCTCTAGATGACTTCGTTGGTCCCTTCTGAAAAAAATTCTAGATACATTCTTCAAAAGGGATATCCATCTTACCCTGAATGCTGATCCAATTGCTCGTATCTTTCTGAAGGAGTCTCTAGAACAAATAGATCTTTCGAAAATCAACCCTAGGATCTCCAGCGCCCTTATGGAACTGGCTACTTTGGTGAACCAAATGTCTGATGATTTTAAACTCCTTTCAAAGGTTGAAAAAATCATTGAGTCAATTGGCGTCAAGAGCAGCAACGCATGGGATCGAGCAAGGGAAGTTGAGAGTGAAGTCGAAAGGCTAGAGGACATCAGGGCCAAGAAGGAAAGGGAAATATCTGCCAATAACATGGTCATTGAAGTTTTGGAGAAAGATCTTGATGAACTTCAAAAGAAAATTGTTAAAGCTAAACAACATAACCTTGAGCTGAGTCAGTTTGATAGTGTTGATCTGGATGTTGAATTGAAGCGCACCATTGACCTTATTGATACTACTGAAGTTATCGACAAGGAGCTTGCAGCATCAAAACTCGACAAAGCTTTGTGTGAGAATCACCTCCAGATTAGTAAGCACAACTTTCTTCAGCTGCAAGGAAAACTCCCTTTTTGATTTCAATGGCCTTGTAATATTTTAGGATTTTGTGTTTTCCTCCTATTTGCATTAATCTTTTAGCCCTGATGAGGTCTTTATGTAATGACAATCTTTAGGCATCACTGCCCCATTTTACTTTATGCTTCAGGCCTTTTTTTATTACTCTTCAACTAATAATGTATCTTTCTGCATAAGTAAAATTTCAAGTGGTTGTCGAAATAGCCTTTAAGTCAAAGACTTCAACTTAACTTGGGTCAACAAAAATAAAATCGCTTTTACCTTGGTTATGTGGTAACGTTATAGTTTTTAATGCCTTGCATAATTGTGTGGCACAAGTTACCATTTAACGGCTATAGTTATAACGCTTATTTAGGGTGTTATTTCCAAAAAAGAATTCATGTGCTTTTTGGCTGCCTTTTGAATGGCCAATCAGCGTATACGTTCTTCCCCTGCAACGAATGTGGATGGTAATGTCTCCCACAAGCGAGGCAAAAGCATTAAAAAGAAGGGAACTCCTTTTTCTCATGTGGGGATGGTCACTCGCTCCAAGACTAAGGAGGGTAGAACAACCTCTCCCAAAAAAGAGCCTCTAAAGGGTGAACGTCCAGATGATGATGATGATGAAGCTGATGAAGATTGGATGAACTATTTTAACCCCCTTACTTGGGAGGAAGCTGAATAGTATAGTTTTTCTTTTCTGGTTGTTAAACCATTTTTTGAATTTCTGTACTTGTAGGCATTTTATGGCCTTTTTAATCATTAAATAAAATTTTATGTTCGTATATGAATATCTTGAAGCATTGGCCTATACATTTTTAAATATTTCCCATTTACTTTCAAAATTCTTAAATCGACTTCAATCTCATGTACCTCATATGCATTGTTACTAAATATTTTAGCAACTTGGAAATGACCCTCCCATTTGGGTGACCACTTCCCTAAGGATATGTTTTTTTGATCCATGGGCAAAATGACTTTCCATACCAGTTTACCAACTGAAAAGGTATTTTCCTTAACCTTCTTGTTGTATGATTTTTCTATCCTTTTCTTCTACCTTTCTAATAATTCTAAGGCATGAAGTCTCTCTTCGTCCACATCCAGCAACTCATCAAGCATCATATTCCAATAAACTTCAGATGGAATCTCATGGTGCCTTTGAATTCTTGTGGACTAAAGGTAAATTTCAAGAGGCAAGACTGCATCATATCCATAGGTAAGTCGAAAAGGGGTAGTATTGGTTGCCTCTTTGGGTGAGGTTCGACATGCCCAAAGAATTTGGTCTAATGTCTTATGCCAATTTCTTGGCTTTTTACCTACACGTTTCTTGATCAAACCAATGACTATCTTGTTTGCCATTTTACCTGGCCATTAGTCTGGGCATAGTAAGGAGAAGATGTCAAGAGTTTGAAACCCGTCTCAGTGGAAAATTATTGCATCTTTCGACCAGTAAACACAGACCCTTGGTCTGTAGTGATTGTTTCTGAAATGCCATATCTATAAATGATGTGCTTTTGGATGAACTCAATTACATATTCTTGATCAAAATTAGGTAAGGGAATGAATTCGACCCATTTAGAGAAATAGTTAATTCCTACCAAAATGTATTTATGATTTTTTAAAGATGTTGGTCGAATCTCTCCAACCAGGTCCAAGGCCCATCCTCTAAAGGGTCAAGGTTTGACTATAGAGTGAAACTCACTCGCAGGCACATGTTGGATGCCAGCATGTACTTGACATTCTTGACATTCTTTAGCAAATTCAATGCAATATTTTAACATAGTGGGCCAATATACACCCTGTCGAAATAAAAGCCACTTCATTTTGTGACCTACTTAATGTTCTCCACATGCCCCACTATGGACAGTTGAAAGAGCTAAATATGCTTCAGCCTCACTAAGGATTTAAGCAATACTCCTTTAGGAGTCTTTTTAAATAGCTAATTCCCCAAAAGAACATAACTTAAGGATTGGTATCTGATTTTCCTTTCTGTCGAAGCTGTTGGATTTTCTAAGTAGTCCACTATGGGATTCCTCCAATACTTGTCACTTATGTTGTCGACCATCAATATTGCAAAACTTTCTTCATCAGCATACCTAATCTTAGTCTTTTCTAGATCTGATGGTGCTAACCCTACTGACACCACTTTTCCTATGACCTCAATTGCACTTTGTAATTTATCTTTTGAAATTTTGTACCCTGATGCAATTTGAGCCAAGTCATTTGAAACTTGATTTTCTAGTCTAGGAATGTGTCGAAAAGTGGCTGCTTCGAATTTTTTCAGCAAACTATTTACAACTACAAAGTACATAATTAAATTTTTCTTTTATGCATTTGTATTCTTTGGTGACTTATTTTATTACCAACTCTGAGTCTCCCATTATTTTGACATGAGTTGCCCCCAATTCCAACAATACCTCAAGTCCAGCTATTAAAGCCTCGTATTCAGCTTCATTGTTAGAACAATGGCCTTCAATTTTATACTTGAGTGTTGTTGGAATTTTATTAGGAGAAATAAAAAGCACTCCTATACCAGTCCCATCTTTATGACTAGACCCATCGAAGTATAACTTCCAGGGCTCAATCTCAAGATAATTCAGAGGACTCTCATTTATAGAGTGGTCGACTATGAAGTTTGCAACCACTTGCACTTTAACAGCTTTTAAGGGTTTATAAATTAATGAATACTCAGTCAATATTAGTGCCCATTTCCCAATTCGACTATGCAAAATAGGTTTGGACAACATATATTTAATAACATCAAAATGAGAAGAAACATAAACATCAATTGGTTTTATATATTGTTTCTATTTAGTGCAAGAGTAATACAAACATATGCATAATTTCTCTATCATACTATACCTGGTTTCTGCATCATTTAAAACTCTACTAAGGTAATAAATGGCTCTTTCGACGCCATTATCATCCTCTTGGGCTAGCATACTCCCTAAGGTTCTATCTGAAGCAACTATGTACAATCTCATACTTTTCTTCCTACAAGGTGGAGAAAGAATTGGAGGATGGCTCAAGTACTCATTGATCTTGTCGGAGGCTTCTTGTTGAGCTTCCCCCATTGAAACCCTTCTTTGCCCATTTGTAGCAAAGGTGAGAAGGCTTGCGTCTTGCAACTTAGGTTAGATATGAACCTCCTTAGGAAGTTGATTTTGCCTAAGAGTGATTGCAACTCCTTATTTTGATTGATTTCGATCCCTTTTCTATGGACCACAAATCCCAAAATGTTCCCTGCATGAACACAAAAAGAACATTTAAAAGGATTAATCATTTTAAGACCATGTTTTCCCATTCTTTTAAAAGAACGTCGAAGATGACTAACGTGGTCAAGTACTGAAATAGACTTTACAACTATGTCATCAATATAAATTTGCATAAATGTATATATGAAATCATGAAAAATTGAATTCATTGCTCTTTGGTAAGTTGCCCCTGCATTTTTCAAACCAAAAGGCATTACCACCCATTCATAGGTGCCCAAGGCCCCTGGGCATCGAAAAGCAGTTTTAGAGACATCTTCCTCATTAATGAATATCTGATTGTATCATGAGTAGACATCCAGCATACTTAGATACTCATGTCCTGCAACAGAATCGATTAGTATTTCTACCACGGGAATTGAATACTCATCTTTAGGGGTTGATGAATTTAGATCTCTAAAATATATGCACACCCTTAAAGAGACATTCTTTTTAATTACTGGTACGATGTTTGCTAACCATTCGAAGTACCTAGCTGTGCGAATGAACTTGCATCGAAGCAACCTCTTAATATCCTCTTTAATTTTTGGTGAGGATTGTTGGGGAGAACCGTCTTGGATTTTGCTTGACAGACTTCTTCCCAGGCTTGATTGGCAGTTTATGTTCGACAAGCTATCTTTTTAAACCTGGCATTTCATTGTAGTCCCATGCAAAACAATCTTTAAATTCCTTTAGAAAGTGGACCACTTTGACCTTGCGTTCTGGGTCGAGGTTGGAATTGATGTAAGTAGGCATTTTCAACTCCCCTTCTCCCAGGTCAATCTCTTCTAGAGGATTCTGAGCCAGCATTTTAGTGTTTTCTGACAAAGGTTCCTTTTCAAATCCCAAAGGCTCATTATCGTAGATTGCATCAAGACTTTGGTCTAAATATTCTTGAGCCTTATCTTAAGGCTCTTAGTCAAAATCCTTCACAGGATTTTCTTCAAAAAATTATGTAATGGCCTCAACAACTATATAATTTCCTGCAGCCTCCAAGGCCGCTTGTATTCTTGTTTCGGCCACATAGGCCGAAATTCTTTTCAATGCGTCGAAGTGAGTCAATATTACTGCTTTCGCTTCCCTATACTGTGGGGTGAATTGGAGGATCTGGAAAATACGGTGGTATATTGCATGCTTCTTCTACAACCTCTCTGTCCCAGCGGAAACCTTTGACGAGATGGAGGTGCAATGAGCAGAATGTGTGATCATCAGGTGTGAACTCGAATTCTGCTGGTGCACATGGACCAATGTGTCCTAAGTTCTTGCCAAAATCTACACCTTCCACATGATTCAATGGGACCTTAAAGTACCCCTGATCAGCTTCAATGTTTTCAACAATACCATTTGGCCTCCATATGGTGACTCTTTGATGCATTGAAGATGGCACTGCACATATACCATGTATCCATTCCCTCCCTAGCTGGAGGTTATAGTTGGCCTTACTCTAGACCACCTTAAAGAGAGTGGGCCTTGTGACTGTCGCCACAGTCAAGTCAACTTGTAGGACCCCCATAGTAGGTCCAGTCTTGCCCTCATAGTTTGACAGGACCAGGTTGTGAGGTTTGAGATCTGTGTCGAATTTGCCAATTTTGGCCAGCAAGAAGTATGGCATTATGTTCACTGTGGCGCCACAGTCAACCATAATTTTATTGATGGCCACGTTTTCTACCTTCCTAGTGATATATAAGGGTTATAGGTGTCCCTTTATGTCCTTAGTGGGTCTTTCAAAGAAAGCATTTTGTTCTTTGACACGTCCATTATTCATCACATAATAGCACACGGGTTGATGTGCTGCCATTTCTGCTTCAGTATTTGCATCCATATTTTCAACCTCGGTAATACGATCATACTCTCTGGGCATTACTGAAACTACATTGACCAAGATGACCTGAGAAGCTTTAGATTCGAAGTCGAAATTGTCTGTCATCTCATCATCTTCGACAGCTCTCAACTCAGCCTTTATTTCTTCCTTTTTCTCCGCTTCTTTGTTTCTGGATGAAAGTCCTTTGCGCCCCATAGGCACTTTGTTATTTATTTTCATTTTAAGATTGTCCTCAACTTCACCAAGGACACTTGTGCTTGATTCAGTACAATCACCTTTGGAGGCTTCTCTTTGATCCTTCCTCCACTTTTGGCTTCCCCTTTGGCCTGACTCATTAGGTTTGAACCACTTGTCATTAGGGACTTCCCCACTTGGTTTAAATGTGGGTTGTTTGGACTTGAGATATTGGGGCATACCATTTTTTTGATAGGGATTAGCATGCCTTGGGTCGAAGCGGTTATGCTTTTGGGCCGTTTTCAACTTCTACCCCCCCCCCCATGTTTCCCTTATTCGCCTGTTGAAGGATTTAAGCATCTTCTCTGTCAAAGATGGAACTACATCTTAGACACAACATTACTTCTGACTTCTTGCTTTGACATCTATGTAAGAAATCAGCAATAGTCTCATCCTCCTTGGGATAAGCCTTCTTATAGTGATCCTTCTGGGGTGCATAATGATCCACCTTCAGCACTTGGTCATCTGTCACTTCGACCATATTGACATTAACTTCATCCATAAGTTCCATTTTGTAGAAGTTAGGTTCAAGGACATCAGTGGCCTTTTCCATCTTCACAAAACTCTCAGCAGTTTCTTTTGTAATCAGTGGAAGGCTTGACTCTTCAACCTCCTCATGGGGGACGATGGTAACCCCCACATTGAACCTTTCGACATCTGGTGATCTCTTGAAGAATCCTTCAGCAGCCTTGCATATCAGGTGTTCCCATTTCTCATTAGTCAGCTCTCCATTGGCCTTGAACAACATAGCCTTATTGTTGAAGTTTTCAGTAACCTTAACTACCACAAGATCCACTATAGCTTCAATTGAATCAGGATTGTTGTCATCCTTAGCAACTTGCTCAACAACCTCAATCTAGTTCACTGCAGAAGGTTCAGTATAGTTTTCCTCAACCACCTGAAGAGGATCGGTATCAATCTTCATTTGTGCCTTAGGCTTGTCTCCAAATTTGAGTCTTCCCTCATGGATTGCTTTTTGCACCAAATCCCTAAAAATAAAACATTGAGAAGTTTTATGACCAAATTAATTATGGTATTTCCAAAAACCTTTTTTCTTTCTTTGATCTAAAGGTGACATTTTAGCACCAGGAGGCATAAGTATTTGGCCATCCTTAACTAATAAATCAAAAATTTTGTCACACTTGGTGACGTCGAAAGTGTATGTTTTCTTTGGAAACCTATAATTCTTTTCGACTTCGACATGATTCTTTCCATTTGCGGGAACTATAAGTTTACAAGAATAAGGAGGACCCTTCTTAAGTTCATCTAGGTCTATCTCATTATCATCCAAAGGTAGAGTTTCGTCATAGACATTTTCGACCTCATCTTGATATTCAACGTAAGCTATTTTCTTATGTTTGCTCGCCCTAGCTTTTTCGTCCTTCAGATGTTCAAGTTGTTAAACTTTATCTGCTAATTAGGCCATGTCTCTCAAGTACTGAGTATCCAACTTCTTCCTGATAGAATAGTCAAGGCCACCAATAGCCATTTCGACTAGTTCACGCTCATATACTTGTGTAAAACATCTGGCTTTGAGAAGTCGAAATCGGTTCAAGCAATCATCAATGGACTCATTGAACTTTCATTTAACACTGGACAACTCTTTCAAACTGATCTTTTTCTGACCCATGAAGAATTTCTCATGAAACAAACACTCCAATTGATTCAAGTTACATATTGAACCAGGTGGCAACGTAGTAAACCAAGTGAAAGCATTCTTGGTGAGGGATCTAGGGAAGTATTTAATTCGTAGACTCTCATCATTAGCAATCTCACCAGCCTCTATCATGTAACGCATCACATGTTTAACTGTAGATTCAGTCGTATCTCCTGAGAACTTAGTGAACTTGGGAACTTTTGTCCTATGAGGCAGTTCTGACTGAAGTGTATATTCTATTATTGGTGAAGTGAAAGTTGGCCTGGCAAACTCTGTATTTATCCCACTTTTGGCCATTATTCGTTCGACAGGGGCTGCCAAATTATTTTCTGTTGCCAAATTATTTTTTCGAACTTGATGAACCACATGGTCTACATCATGTAGCTTATTCACCACCATCACCCTTGGTTCCTCCTCTACTGGCATTTGCCTTTGATTCCTGATGGGTTCGACTTCTAATGGTTCGACCATGGGCGGATTCTCTTGGTTTGGTGGCTGCATAGTCTCTCCTACATTTGGTATATGATTGGGTTGTCGAACTGGTGTTGGGACTCCCATGAATTCTACTATGAGCGTCATTTGAGACACCATTTGTTGATTCGTCTGGGTTGTATTTTGAATCAAAGGCTGAAAAATCTCTCCTATGGCTTGGGATAGAGTTTGAACCATTTGCATGTTGCTCTCATCCATCTCTTGTCTTAAATAAGCTGCAGACTCATTTGTTAAGGCATTACCCTGAGTCGAATGCCCAAAACCAACAGTTTGACTATTCCTTCTCATGTTTATTGCAGAACTAGATTCTTGCAAAGGTGAAGAAGCAACATTGTCTGAAAAAACTGGAGGTGCATTTCTTATGTTCGCCATCATCGTTGTTGGCATACCATAGGATGGATTTCTAGTGACAGGTTGAGAAAATCCTATAGGCATGTAAGGTCTAAATACAGACGAATTTGGAGATGGAGTTTGAGCATTTGGCCCAAGATACTCCAACAATGGTTGATCATAGTAAATAGCATATGTGCTAGTAACTAATGCTCCTGGCCTCGTCGACAGGGTTGGCTCTGACACCACACTAGGCGTTATCGAAGCCCCTGTCGAAGGGTTGGAGACTGGGACGGCCTCACTTCTAGGCACATCTTGTGTATTCGTACTATGAACATTTGAACTGCTCACTTGGGGATTCGACTCACTTGTTACGGGAATTGAATCACTTGGGTTTCCTTGGCTAGACGCCAACCTCCTTGTATTTCTTCTTCTAGGTATATAATGATTTGTATTGGCTACTTTCCCACTTCTCAAATGTATACAACAAAAGTAACCACTCTTTCGACCAGTATGCCCACGTAAAAGAAGTTACCAAAGAAGTTATAAAAAGAAAGTTGTAAAAAAAAGGAACTTATGAAACTTCTAGAAACCGTTTTTTAGCACTGTCCCACTGGTCTTTGTTTACCCCCAAAATTGGTAAACAACCGTTGGTACTCTGAAGATACCAAAATACCCTCAGTTACTCACAGGATCAACCAGATTGATCCTAGGACATGTGCTAAGAGATTTGATGGTTTGTAATGTTTTTGGGAAAAAGGTCTTGAATCCTTCGACATGGTTCAGAAGGTGTTTTTTTGAAATAAAAGAAATTAAGTAAAAGCAAAGACTTTCAAAGTAAACAAAAGAAAAAAGGACAATGCTTGAAGATGTAAAGGAAAGTAAAGACAAGACTTGAAGACAAATTATAATTAAAGGCAATGCAAGGAAACATAAATGACTGAAAATATAAAGGAAGGATAAATGCAAGGCAGAATGTTAAAGTGTTGGAAAAGTAAAGGCAAGAATTGTAAAGGAAATGCAGTAAAGTGCTTGAAAAGGTAAATGACTTTGAAAGATAAATGTTTTAACATAAAAGACTTGAAAGTTTAAATGACTTCAAAGATAAATAACTTGAAGATAAATTGACATTTGAAGAAAAATTGGTGGTGTTTCAATTACGTACATTCTCACTGCACTCTTTTCTCTACATGCAGATACTTTGAGTATACGGAGTTACTAGTACATATAATTTCCACACACTTATTCTAACACTAGACTAAGCTATTTATATACATTACAAAGTAACCTTTTTCGAAGGTTTCTTCCTTAGACTATCCTAAGATGATGACACTTGTCCCACTAACATGCTGAAGAAGCTTGATCTTGCGCCACTTGTCTCTACATTTGAATTAAAAATTACATAACTTCCCTCCAAACTTGAACCTGTCAAACTCATGTAACTGCCATTTTCGTCGAGTTGCTGCATGGTCGAATCATCCCAGCACTTAAAAAATATTTCAACTTAGAATTTCTCTAAGTACAAAATTTGTAAGTGGGTTCTCTCGACTCTCATCCTTTTAATGAGTAAAGTAGAAAACCTCACTTTTAGCTTTTGCAAGAAACTCTTTATTAAGGTAAATGACCTCATTAATTGTTAGCATCGAAATTTAGGGATAATAAACTTACACTAATCAATGATTTTCAAGCATCATGTATTTACTATCATTTTAATATCCTGTTGATATGTTCTAGGAACAAAATAAAGTTGCACAAAGAATCACAAAAACAAAATTTCAATCTCAAACTCAATCACAACAACATATAAATTTCAAAACATTACTAACTAAAACAACGAAACAATAACAACAATTCAAAAACAACAATCTCAATCTTAACAAAACTATAACAACATCAACAATAAATTTATTACTTACTTATCTCAACAAATAACAACATATAATATTAAATTTCGGGCTAAATATTAAATCACATTCGAGGTTAAAAGTGATTTATTTTTTATTTAAAAATAAAATAGAAATGAAAGACATTTCTGTAAAATAAAATACATCATTAAACTACAATCGCTAAGATTCGAAGTGTGTCCTCCAAAGGAATATATGATATTTAAAAAGATTAAAATGTGACGGTGCTAAAAAATTAGATCAGTTATTTATTGATATGAAAACTTTATATGATATATATCATATTATTTGTAATTGTGTTAATAATTATTAGTGGTTGTTGGAGTGATAGAAATTCAAACATTTTAAACTAGTAATCAAGACTTCCATCGATAACCATGTGTATGGAGAAATTTAATCAAGAGTGGATAATTGTTATTCCAACATATCCTCAAACGGAATCAGTCACTATTAAATGGCAATAACACACTTATCATGACGATGAATGATATTATATTCAAATTCAAATGTTGTAGATTCAATTAAAGCTTTTGATGGCCTATGTATCCCAAACTATCATAGTTCTCTTGGTTACTCAATGCTCACAATGATTTAGATCCTCTCTACATTTTCTCTCGTGTTTCTGTGTAGATTTGAATGAAAACTTTGACATGTTCTAGGTATATCTGGTAGAGTTTTGGTAACATTTTTAATATGAATCAATGAGGGGTAGCTCATGTTTTGTAACATCTTTAATCATTATTGGTAGCTAAACACAGAAACATGAAAATTTGTTGTATGGGTGGGAAATTATGAGGATATGTACGTATAGGTGTATATCATTCCGTTATTTTATGGGTTTCATTCAAGAAAATAACTATACTCAGCTGCATATCTTTGCTATTTTAATTTTCTTAAACGCGGCATGTCATTGTTGTCCAAAACATTTTTTAAAAAAATTAAATTATAATATGTTTTTATATTTTTCTATATATTTACTAAAAAAAATATTAAACGGTTGAGAGTTTAAAATGATTGGTTTAAATGTCTGTTATATGTTTCTCAGTTGATTTCGGCTTACTTTCTCCCTCCAAGAAATCTCTTATTTATATGGCTCGACCCATCCATCGTCCATTTAATGTTAGCACTTTCATATCCTTCATAAAGACAACTTCAGGTAATGTCTGCCGCCCCTATAATTGACAGGTACGTCTCTCCTATCCATAATCGTAACTCTCATGCCATTATGGAGAATTCGGTAACTATCTCTTGCGACTATTGAGGTGGTCTTCTAGCATTAATATTGAATCTGACTTGTATGCGTGATGTCAGCTTGACTTGCTCTGTTTTAGTACTTTTACTCGTATTTAGACTTGTATGTATGATTATGCTTATTCAACCTACTTGCCTCTTTATACTTGGCTCTTTCACCAACTCAGATTCAAGGAATTTCGGGATGTACATAAGCCTCCCGATCACGAGGTCCTTTTGGATTGAAGTGTTCGGACAAGACAACTCGGGGATTTCCTTATCTCTAAACCGACCTCTTGTGCGGCGAGTGTCAGTCATTTAATGATGACAAGTCTTTCTCTCTCCTCGCCATGATGATTTTTATGGGAACTTCCACCGTTCATCATTACCCTGTTTTGATAGAAATTCTTGATTGTTACATCTTGTTGCTTTAAAAGACTTAGTTTTTTATTTGAACATCTCTGTCTTCCAAGCGATCTTATTCCCAAGTGTTTACAAACTGATCTTCCATTCATTCATCACTCGTTTCTTCAAGCTCTAGGTATCACATTCTTCTTCATTAATTCCACTCTTTTTATTATGTATTCATTTCAAAACGATAGTTACTCAAAAGAGCGTTCAATTTTTCTTACTGCTAATGATAGAAATAGGATTCGGAATGCTTGTATGTGAGAGTGTGAGGGTTACTTGAGTAGAGTGGATTTTGACTGGATTATTAAAGAAGTTTATGATGAAATCCTTTCACCTATTAGTTACATTGATTCAGAGTCTTCCTCCTCAAGTTTTTTGGATATTCAGATGGAAGCAACAAGATCTTTTATAGACAAAGAGGTTATGAGTTATGACCATAATATCATTGACGAAAGCTATATCTCGAAGTTTTTGTTCCAATAACTTAATCTCTTCAACCGGGAATGAAGAGTATGTTATACTGGAACCCTATATGGTTGGTGAAATGGTATGTATCCAGATTTTTTAAAATGTTTGTGATACAATGCACATAACACCGACCTTATGATTCTTTTTTCTCGTTTTTTGAGTTAAAAGGGGAGGAAAAAGGAGGTTGGGTTTTCCTCAGCGGAATTCTTGGGAAAATATTTCTAAAAGAATTACTACCAACTATAAGGGTTTTAAGGATAAATTCCTCTGAGTTAAGAGTGGGAAAAGGTGTCCCTATGGTATGTATGCTTTGGACATAAACTATTGTTTCCCGATGTACTAGTCGAATAGTCCTTTGTCGATCTCTAGTTCTTACTATGACAAGTTGAATTCCTTGGAAACCCGGTCTTTGGCCGTTTTGGATGCCTTCCGGTTAGGGGAAGTTAAAGATATTTTACAGATGGTTGATGACTATTAGCTCCTAATTTCGACGCTCATGTTATATCTAAAAAGGGAAGTGATTTAAGAATTATATTCCTTGAGGAGATTCAGAAGGTTTCGACTTAACATTTGTTAAAGGTCACAGTCGAAGATACGCTTACGTCGGGAAAATATGAGTTTATGGACTTAAAATATTTCCAAATATTTGGAGATATAGTTCGATCAAACACTATTGAAGGTGTTTGACGCATGTGATTTTAAATTCAAATAATGGAATGGAACTTTGTTCTTATCCTTTCTTGAAGAGAGACAAGTGGCGCATATCCAAGGATTGAAGACATCCAAGGTGACACTTGTCACATTTCTAATAGCTAGCCATTAATTGCAGTTAGTTTCAATTGTTATAAATATAGATTTCTAGTAGTAGGATTCGTGTGTGAAGATCAATATTATACAAGTTACTCAACTTCCACTCAAAGTACTCGTGTATAGAGAAACGAGTGAGCATGAGAGTGTACGCGATGTAAACACAACTCTTTTTATTCAATGCAATTTCATTAAGTTTTCTTCATCAAGAGTTTATCTTGTTTTTCTTTACTTTTCATGCAAGTTATCTTTCATGCAATTTACTTGCTTTCATTTACTTATTTTCATTTATCTTTTTCGACTTTAAAACGCTTTTGAGTCTTTATTCCATTCTCATTTTAACTTTCAACATTAGACTTTTCACGAACACTGTCGAAGTGTTTATTTTATTTTACCAGACACTAAATAATAGAACTAATAACACATGTTCTAACAACAATCTGGTCAATCCTGTGAGTAACTAAGAATTTCTTGTGTTTTTAGAAGACCAACGGTTGTTTACCATTTTTCAAGGTAAACACTCGCCGGTGTCGCCACCGGCGATCGACAACACCGGCTCCAGAACTGGGTCCGAGGGCGTGGGCATAGATGCGGCTAGTAGATGGCACTTGTGAAGGGAAACTGTGATTCAAAAATGCAGAGGAAATTAAAATTTCCCTTTAGTTGATCCTTACGAATGAACATGATCAGTGAGAGAACAATTACCTCTTATGGTGATTAACAATTTTGATGCAAATAATCGGAGATTTGATCACGAGCGTTGATGAAGAACAACGCCTCTCTCAGTCCATACAAACAGACAACCATCAGTCTCAATGCCAACTGCTAGGAATGAAGGCTTTGTGTGTGTGTGTGTGTGTGTGTGTGTGTGAGAGAGAGAGAGAGAGAGAGAGAGAGAGAGCGAGAGAATGAGAGAGAAATACGACCAAGGTTTCATAAACCTAATTTCACCGACCAGCAAAGCTTATGCACAAGGATTGTATTTATATAACCACTTGTGTGGACTGCAAGCTAAAAAACTCAACTTAAGTGCACCATTTAATAATAATAATATTATTATTATTATTATAACTATTATTATAATAAATATATTTTATTATTATAATATTTTATAACTATTATAAAATAATAATAATAATAATAACTATTATTATATTATATGATGTTCCATATTTCACTTAAGTCCAACATACCCTGAAGTGTTCCATAATTCTCTCAAGTACATTATGCCTTATGGCATTCCTTATTTATTTTATCTCTCTCATCAATATGTCCATATGTGTGTGACCCTGTAGGTTCTCGCGACGTTGGAAATTATATTAAATCACATATTTAACATAATAAACAGTGAGCAGTATCTAGCAACACATCACTGCTACCCAAGTCACGAAAATGTCGTGTGAATTGACAAAACCTTTTCTGTGATGGTGTTTGTGTGTACATTTACCATTATTCCCTTATGTATATATTGAACACAAGACATATATCGTGTCATCCTTGTCCAGATCATATTGGACCCTTAGACATTTATCCAGTTATGCAGGATGGGCAAATTCCATCTAGGTCACTCATGTCCCTGAATCGTGTTTTTCTGCCAAAATCCAAAGAAATATAAAATGAATCGCATTCCCTTTATAAGTCAACTATTCAGCATCACAAACTACTTTCTTTTCTTTTCAATAAGATGTGGTGGATATATTTAAAATTCATTCATAATGAATCTAATATACATATTCAAGACAATCTCAAATAAAACTTGTGACCAATTATTTGAGCTATAAGAAATCCAAATTTTAAATCTTAAAACAATTTTAGATTGTTTGGATTACTAATTTTTATAGAAAATACATTGGAATGTTTTACATTTCTCACGTCTTGTATTTCTTATTTAAAAGAAAATTATCCAGGTTAATGATCATATCATTCTTCGGGATGAATACAACTATGAGATATGTTATATCTAGACATTCGACTTAATCATTCTCATAAGTATCATTCTTCGAATTTAGTTATATTTTGTTGTTAGGAATTGGTTGCTTGAGAGCATACAATTATTCTTGGGCTTGAGAACAATTCTCAAATTTTTTTGTACCAACTCAGAAACTCCTTTCTGATCCTTACATCCTTCATAAGGACATTTCACAGTAAAATATAAAATAAAATGCAAAAGATATTCTTAATACAAAATGTGTAAATACATTGTATCAAAATCATTTTATTAAGGACTTTTATTAAAAGGCTCCCACTATTTTTACTCAACATTTGTTTCGGAAAATCCCGTTGGAAGATTTTCTAGTGGGTCGAGATCCATATTTGAATTTGTTTTAAGTACGCGTATAAGGATTAAACAAAACTTTGTTATTTAGGTAGGAACTCCTTCCAATTGTATCGAATATAATTCTCGAATATTTCAGTTGGGTGAATAACTCCTTATTCTAATATATCATATGGATCATTCCCAACTCTTGCTTCTAAACGTATATAATCTTATTATATTTTGTTTAGTTAAGTTTGACCCATTATTTTAAAAATTGGATATTACATTTATCCCATCGCACCTTACTAATATAGAATATGCACCTCGCATTAGGCAAAACCTACATTATTTGATACTAGTCTTGATGAGTTCTAAAACTTGGAAAGCATAAACTTGATATTCAATTTTGAGGGAATTTTTAATTAGTTTGATCTCACCGGCTTATTTATCATATAAATCTTCTATCACATGCATCAACATATATACACATGCATCAATATACATACAAAACGAAACAGTTATGGCATATAGTGCAATTGTTCTTCCAAGCCAATGAGTGAACTTAAGTTAAACCTAATAACAATCTACATTTCTCCAAGCAAGATCTCCTAGATTGTCCTCATTTGATCTTGTAGTCTTATTTTCTTCATAACATTGCATTACATTAAAGAATACTTGTTTTACATACGAGGGGGTGAGATGAGAAAATAAGTTACATCAAGAGATTAAAAGAGAGGCACGACAAGCAGGTCGTATTTTAAAATCCCAAAACAAAATAAAGGAAAACTAAGGCCATAACTGATCAGCACAAGAAAATAATAATAAATACAATTTTATTATTATCATTATTATTATTATTGTTAAATTTTTTTAATTAAATAAACTAAATTAAAATTTGGCTATTTGATTATATTTGTGGAGTTTTTCTATCCTTTTATGCTTTCTATTGGCATCTTTAGGCAGCGTTTTCTAAGGAAAAATGGTTTATATTGTCCCCTTTAGACAGTGCTTTTGAAAGCGTTGTCTAATGTATTTTTTTATTTTTCACTTTAAGGCAACGCTTTTAGTAGAAAGCGCTTTCTTTTGTGAACTATAGGCAGCGCTTTTTCCTAAAAGTGTTTTCTTTTCTTCACGTTTTTTTTAATGAATTTTTTAAAAATCACATTTTTCTTCTTTTTTATGCAGAAATCTGTATATGATTCACATTTTAAGCCATTTCCATTATCATTTTCAATCCTTATAAATCACATAAACCATTCTAATTCGTAAATCATTCACATAATAATTAAACCATTTGAATCCATAAACCATTCACAAAAATGATTCACATAAACCATTTCCATAATTAAACCATTATAATCTAAAAACCATTCACATAAATCATCCACATAATTAAATCATTCTAATTCATAAACCATTCACATAAAAACCATTATAATCTTTTAACTTCTAAAGATCTCCTAATATACAACAACTTCCAAAACTATACAATTACACTCCATAACTACTCACCAACTTCCATACCTTATATGATTCTTTTCTTAATAAGGTATTCACATTATTTCTCCTTGATTTCTTCCAATTTATCTTTCGTGTATTAAACACACGTGTATTCATCAAAGTACTACATAACAAAACATAATATGCATGATTTAATTTAAAATAATAAATTCTATGAAATATCCGATAAATATTAAAATAAATCCTAAGTTATAAATTCATATCGTGATGGGAATCTCTAATCGATCCAAATGAAACATTTCTCTCATAAACCTCAAAATAAAATAACTGCAATATATACCATTACGCTGACGAGGACACTACACATAGAAAAATAAATAAGAATTAATATATAGACCGTGATACTCGAGTGTCACTATTATAAGCAACGTTGTGAAAATTAGTATACATTCACTTTGATTCATGTAATGTTGATTGCTTTAGATTGTGATACTCGAGCGTCTCTTTTATTATTATTATATTTTATAACTATTATAAAATTAATAATAACTATTATTATATCATATGTCAATTAAGCACATGGTACCTTACCTTATTATGTATTTCATTCAAGTGCATTGTACCTTACGGTGTTCCTTATTTACTCAACATTTTCTCTAATTGTCCTTATGTGTGTGACCCTGTAGGATTTCGCGATGTTGGCAATTATATTAAATCTTGTATTTAACATAATAAATAGTGAGCGGCATCTAGAAACACATCATTGTTACACAAGTCACAAAATTGTCATGTGATTTGATAAAATCTTTTGTGATAGTACTTGTGTGTATAATTACCCTTTTGCCTTATGTTTGTATTGAACACAAGGCATATATCGTGTCATCCTTGTCCAGTTCAATATTGGGCCCTTAGATATTTATCATGTTATGCAGGATGGGCAAATTCCATCTAGGCTACTTGTGTCCCTCAACATGCATTGTGAAGTACCCATCAAATGTCTTTATGATCATCCAGTTACGGACAATGTTTGATCAGCAATAAAGTACTTGACTCTACATCTAGGGTCCATAGTAGTTTCAGGTCGAAGGGTGGTATACACTACTATTACCATGAAAGTAACTTATGACACTTTGCATAACATTCTATGTAGTACTCTCATAGTTGGTCAATCTAGTATAAATATTACTCCTAATATCCATACCCATGTCAAGACTTGATAACTCTTTATCCATGATCCATGAGATGTGATCATCAGTCTATATACATAATAGTCTTAATTCTTTAAGGCTATCCATTTCACATTAAAGCTCGGTTGTGGATGCTTTAAGAATAATGTCCTTATGTTTAATGGAATCTCATGATTAAGTCACTATTTATATTTCATTAAACGAACTAGCTATTCTAGGGACTTTATCATATTAGAAAAACAAACATAATAAAGAAATGTCTTTTATTATTAATAAACAATTTGATACAAGTACCAAAATTATTGGCCTCTAGGGCTTACACCAACAATTATGTCAGAGGCTTCAGGTAGCTTGGACTTCATTTAGGCCAGATGTTTTATTAACATTGCCCGGCCGCAGCCAATTTTGTTAGAGGCTTCAAGTAGCTTGGACTTGAGTTAAGATATAGGTTTTATTAATGTTTCCATAATGCATCTGAACACTCATCTAATCAACTAGCTTTGTATCAAAAACGTTTTTAGGTGGTTTAAGTAAAATATGATAAGATACTCAAATGTTTTTAGTGTCTATGTGTGTGTATGTGCGCGCGCGCGTGCGCACGCGCATATTTTTTCATAGTATTTTGAGAAATACTCGTATCTCTTTACAAGACACTAGTCAATCAGACAGACACGATCAGACGAGTTTTCATACTTCATCTCTTTCACGTCTCTAAACCTTCAAGTCTTGGCACCAATATCTTTGAGTTTAGAATCATTCAATAAATTTAAATCTTCTTACTTAGTTCTGAGATATCTTCACGTTGATTATCATTATTTGAGAGTTGAGAGGTTAAAGCATAGATGAAACTTGAAACAAAAATATTCACTTGAAATCCGTTTGACCATAGTGTTTACTTGATTTTCAAGAGGATATCTTAATCAACTATCTTGAGCATCTTCGATCGCTTGGGCTATTTTAAATAGATATTTACTTTACAAGATATCATTTTATATTAAGTGTTGTCACCATCAAAACTAGGCATGTAGTCAGTTTACTTGCAACTTTGCTATCCATAAGTATTTTTAGGCCTTTCTCTTCTATTCCTTGGAACCTAAGAAACAGATGGTGTAATTGTATCCTCCCTCATTAGTGAGATGAACTTTATTATTTCTCATATTATTGATGCAAGCCACAAGTGCATGACAATGCGAAATAGTAAAAGATATCAAACCATAAGGAGATAAGTTTGAGTATTGATATTTACTCTAATGTTGGGTATCTAAAGCGATCGAAAATTTGGGGATTCAATGCAAATGGTTTAAAATTAATAGAACGAAAAACAAGACATGGAGTGTGTGATTATCAATCTCAACATACCCAATTGATTATTTGAATCTAATAGGAAACAAATATAAAGTTATAGAACGACAAAACTTTTCACTACAACTACTTTTGTGGCATGTGTACTCTCCCAAATGAATAATTCATCTGCTTTCTCTAGTCATAGTCATTCATCTGAGAACTCGTATTTTAGAACATCTATGAGACTTTCTTAACCAAGAGCGAGACACGGTGTCACGTAGGTGCCTTGAACGCGACTTTCTCAACCAAGAGTGAGATGCCTTGACAGTGGCACCATAACTTAGGTGATTAGAAATCTGCTCCTGAATACCGAATTATTACCTTTCAATACATGATTGATATTTAAGTTGTCTTTGCTTTTGCAACTGATACACATATGTTTAAGATTTCAGATTCTAAAAAAACTCTAGATCTTATTTTAATTTCTCGTTATTCGTATAAGAAAAATTCAATTGGAATTTTTCATGAGATAGGTCTCACAATCCTTTTTTCCTAATGGATTACTCACTCATGTAGATATTTATCACAATTAAACATTGTAGTGACATAACAAACATATAATATTAAAGCAATATAAATGGAAAAATTAAACCTTAATGAAGACAATGCTTTTAATTTTAATAAATAACTCCAATAGTGATTCAATGCTCTTATAGGGAAGTGGAAAAATGTAGCAAGATAACACACAAAAGATAGAACAAAAACTTTAAAATTGGAAAATAATTCTAGAGTGATGTGAAGCCAATACAAGATGATTACTACCGTGATTCAAGACTTATTTATAGTCTCTAAACACATTCAATAGCCTAAATTCATGTAAATATCACTTAAGGTCATTTAAATATCCGAATTGGAACAGTTTGGAGACATCAAATGTCACAAAATATTCAAAACTTCAAGAATTCATAACTGCAGTTGGGTTGAACAAGTGCAATGTCAGGAAACACAAACAACTCGTGTTCTCTAAAAATATAGGGGGGAGAGTTTTGGAACAGCACAACCCGTGTCAAGGAACACAGTCAGCCTGTGTTATCCCCGGATCTGATGTATGGACCACGACCCGTGTCAGTTGAGACGGTCCAATCGTGTTGGCCTCGGACTCTAAGTATGGGAGGTGTTCTGGGCAAGCCCAACTCCCAGAATTGGGCCAAGCAAAGTGGCATTATGACACGCTCGGCGTCGAGCACAACGCCAAGAATAACGGTCCTTGTCGACCAAAGCCATACCGACCAGGATGAAATCCCCCAACGACTAGTTTTGACCGTTACCTATTCATGCGATTCCGCGATCTGCGCCAAACGGTTTGAACCAATAATCATCCACTAACGACAGTATATAAACCCTCTCAGAGGAGAGGGCCAGATATTCAATTCTCTGACCTTAATTCTCGTACTTGCACACTTTTTGCTGAGTGTCTTACTTCAGCATCGGAGTGCCTTGCAGGTACACCCCCATTCTCTCCTTATCAACCGTCCTTCAACAACGCTCGACGTCAACCATATCGGATCCTGATCTCCAGGTACGATCAGGAGGACTTCCTTTTTGTATGATTCTTAATGTTTTTCGCTTCAATTTAGCGTGACACTCCCTTAATACCTGAAAACATAAAAACAACCAAAAGCATATAAATAAAATAAAGAAAGAAAATATAATAAACAATGTTAAAACTTAAATGACAAACAATAAACATTATAAATACACTCAGGGCCGGCCCTAGGGGTAGGCCACTAAGGCTACCCGCCTAGGGCCTCAAATCTTTTTATATATTTTATTTATATAATTTTAATTAATTAGTTTTTCAAAAAAATTATTATTATTTTATGTCAATTAAATAATTAAATCTATTAAAAATATATACTAATAACCTCCATTTAATATGATCAATATGATTGTTAACTTAAAAATCACATTTATAGAACAAACTTCTAAAAAACAATTCTTGAAAACTTGATATTTAAAACTTCTTTTATAGAAATTTTGATAATATATTTTCTATAATAATTTTTTAATGATGAGATGATTGTTTAGATGAATGAATTTTATTATCAATTAAAAAGAAAATATTAACTGAAATTGATTTTAGTAATTAATAACTTTATATTCTAAAAATAATCAAAAATACATTAATTTTTTAAAAAAATTATTCTGTTAAAAGAAATTATTATATAAAAAATATATAATATTAAATTTCGCTTTAGACCTCGAAATGTATTGGGTTGACCCTGAGTTTACATGAAGAAAATAATTGTACGGACAAAATAGCAAACCTTAATCTTCCCACTATGTTTGGTTTGACTCTTGTCCCATTAGGGGTGAGTACATTAGAAATAAGATCGTTCTTTCAAATTTCATTTTCCATTAACCTTGGGGATGATTGTTGTCTTCCCCTCCTTGTATAGCTTTCAATGATTATGTTAACAAGTAAATTGTAAGCACTTGACCAATGGCGTAGATGCACCATGCTATAAATGCAATTAAGAGATAGTGGGAACAGTAGATTGGCATGCATGTCAACATAAGGGATTTGGTAAAATTGGTAGACAGCAACATTGATTTTAAATAGGTATCCTATGCTTACTTAGCTTATGTTGAAGTTTTCTGTAAAGTACTAGTACTGTAGTACTATATCGTAAATACTAATTAAGGGACTTGGATAAGGATCGATCTAACTGCATTCAAGACTTCAAGGATCTTACTGCTGCTATTCATTTATTGCCTCTGTTCATTTGGTTGTGAAATTAACAAGACTAACAATTTAACATGGTTGTTGAGGAGAAATATCATTTAGAGTTAGAACCAATTTGTTCATGATTCTTATAAATTTAAGATATTTTTTAAGCTTATAGCTTATGTTTTATAGTTTATAAATTTATATGGAAGAAAAAAAATCTTGTTTCGTAATAAGTTTTTAGGGTTAAATATACAAAACCCCCCTGTCATTAGGGCGTGATTTGGTTTTCCCCCTTTTAAATTTTTTTTTAACAGAGACCCCCTCATAAAACCAAAAACCAACTTTTACCGCCCCCTATTACCCTTAATGCTGACTGTGTGTCTATTGGCATGCTGACTGGATGTCCCTATCATCACCACCACCAATCCCCTCACCACAACATTTACTGAGTTTGTAAGGCTCAAGGAGCTCAATCGTCCGGCGGCACCTCTCTCTCGTCCGGCGGCACCTCACCCAATCCTACTACTCCGGGGAGGAGCTCAATCGCATCAACCAACTCTGATCTGAGGATTTCATTTCAATTTCGGTAACCAATCAAATCCCTAATTTCTCTCATCTTTTCAATTGCTTCCTCGGTCTTCTTCAACCCAAGCCCTAATTTTGTATGAATGTTTTCGCCTTGATACGGATCGACAGCGTGAAAGTGAGAGCTAGTTTTGAAATTCCATTTCTTTTGATGTAACTTTCTTCTTTCATATATGTCATCGACTTACATTTCTGATCCTGCGTTGCAGCATGTTTTTGAGTACTTCACAGAAAGAACACCGCGGTCACACTTTGATTTTGAAGAAAGGGAAACTTCACTTGTATGGAATTACAAATATGCAGGTGAGTGTAAAGTTTTGATTTTTATGCTGAATTTCATCTTTTTTGATTTGTGGGGTGTTTTGTAATTTTGAGAATTATGAGATTTTTTGTTGTGTTTGTGTAGGTGGTGGCTATTGCTGTTTTTTTGGCTCTTGGGTTTGCTTTCTATGTGTTCTTTGCGCCTTTTGTTGGGAAGAAGATTTATCAGTATATTGTTACAGGGCTCTACACACCTCTGGTAACTCAATTTTTTAGCTTTATGTTGTTTTTGATACTGATTTTAAAATGGGTCGGTGGAAGGGTGATGAGATCTGTGATTGTTGCTTTTTGATTCATTGGTTTGTTGTTTGTTTCTAAGCTTTTTGTTCAATCTGGTTTCAAAACACTTTTATTTGTACTTGAAGTTTTTCATTAAAATACTTTTATTTGAACTGAACATGATTTTTTTTTGTTACAGGATGAAGATCTTTATTCCTTTTTTGAGCCAGAGCTTCCATCTATTGCCATAAATTTTTTTTGGGTTTTTATATATGGTTGAAATTAATATTTTATGTTATTTTATAATATTTGGGATTTTTAAATATGGGTTATATCTAGGTTATTTTTAAAAAGGATTAATAATAAATGTGAATATATAAATAATTCATTCTATTATTTAAACATATTTAAGTTAATTTATCACCTATAATTTTTTTTAATAAAAACCCCCTCATAAAATCAAAAATCAGATTTTACTGCCCCCTATTACCCTCAATGAAGTACAGTCAGCAACCCAGTCATCATTGAGGGTAACAGGGGGCGGTAAAATCTGATTTTTGATTTTATGAGGGGGTCTCTATTAAAAAAAAACTTAAAGGGGGGAAAACCAAATCACGCCCTAATGACAGGGGGGTTTTGTATATTTATCCCAAGTTTTTATTATGAGTTTATAGTTTATTTTACTAGTTTATAAATTATATTTCGGACGCTATTTTAAATAGCATTTTAGTTTATAGTTTATAATTAATTATTTTTTCTTTAATTTTTATTCTTATTATTTTAACTAAATCCACTACTGCCCTTTATAATTTATGCTAAATTATACCAGAGTCTTTTAAGTTATTTAACTGTAACAGTTTGATTCTTTATGTTTTTTTCATTACAAACGGATCTTTTAAGTTATCTAACATCTTCAACGTTACCCTTGACCACATAATATGTTCCAAAAAAGGTGATGCAGCATCCCAAAGTGCCACTATTATCTCATCTCAAACTCCCACCAATGCAGCATCTAAAAGTACCACTACTATCCTATCTCAAACTCTCACCAATGCAGCCCCTAATGTTCAACACAGTCATAGAGTCCAAACTAGGTAATCAGTATTAACCCAAAATCAAGGAGTACAAACGCGACAATTCATCTCAGTTTCTCAGCTACTTGTCATGAGAAGGGCTAGACAGGGACCAACAACAACGTTTATGTCACATCACCTTTTTTGGAACGATTTTGTGGTCAGGGGTAATGTTGAAGATGTTAGGTAACTTAAAGGACCCGTTTGTAGAAAAAAAACATAAAGAACCAAACTGTTACAATTAAATAACTTAAAGGATCTTTGGTATAATTTAGCCTTTAATTTAAATAAAACAATTATATATTAAATGTTTTTTATGTCATTTTAATTTATCAATTAATTAAACTGCTAATTTTATCAATCACTTCAATTAGTTTATCAACTATAAATCCTCAATTATAAATTATAAGTCATCGGTCATCAGTCATAAATTATAAATTAAGAATGACAGCGAAATAAATTGGAATATTAGAATCTCTCTACAATTGATTTTAAACTTTTCTTGGGTGGTGTGAGAGATATAATAGTATGTATATAAGGGGTGAAATTCAATATATTAAGAAGGTTTAATTTTTTTAAAAATTTTGTACGGTAATTTTACGATTTATTTTGATTTTTTTAACTTAAAGGTCCGATTCATAAACTATTAAGTTGGATGTGGAACCTAATTGGGGCTGAAATATAACAGTTTTTCTTGTTGAAAACATTTTTTTTTTAAACCTAACATTATGCTATGTTTGGATGGTACATTTTAATTAAGAAAAGTAATTTTTTTTAGAGAATTTGAAATGACTTGACCAAATTTTATTGTTTGGATAAAAAATATGGAGAATTGTTAAAATGATGTAAATTTATGGAATATTTTATTCATGTTAAATTTAAAGAATTTAAAATGACACCAAAAAGTAAAGAATTTTAAATTGCTTAATTACTCTATATAATCTGAATATTAAATTGTTTATAATTAAATTTTTAAATTTTGCAAAATAGTCCTTATATTTTATAAAAAAGTTCAAATTTATTCCTAAAATTTCCAAAAATTTATAAATAAGTCCTTAATAATTTTTCAAGTTTTATAAATTGATCCTTATTTATCATATTTTATATTTGACCGAAATTTTTTTAAAAATTATGAAAATTGCTCCAATTTTTTTAAAATAAATCATTTTAATATTTTATCCAAACAAAAGAATTTAAAATTGATGAATTCTAATTGAATCATTTGAATTATTTAGAATTTTGAATTCCTTAAAAATTCTCAATTATCCCATCCAAACACACTCTTAATGTCATGGAGACAAAAAAAAAAAATATCGTATTCCAAATCTCAACAAGTACATTGTCAACATAATGCTTTGCTTATCTATCTTCAAACATGATCCACTAGACTTGAAGAATTTGCCTAGCTAGTTTGTTAAGGTGGGATGGTGCCTTTTCCGGTCAAAGACTATAAGGCTTAAGCACAAAAAGTATCACATGATAAAAATGTTGTTCATGTTTTAATATTAGATAGTTTATGAATCAAATGTTGTTCATGTTTTAAATAATAGATAGTTTATGAATCACATGCTATTATGTTGTAAATTTAATTTTCCTAATATCATTCAAATTTCTTCATTTGAGTTATAGTATATTAATGGACATATTGCTATCATATAATCATTACTTCCTCCGTTTTTTATTATAAGTCGTTTTTTACTTTTCACATATATTAAGAAATATAATAAATATGGTATAGAAAAGATAAATTACGAAATGTTTTATAAAATTATCTTTCATTAATGATATTGAAAAAAAATTATATCATTGAAATAAAAGAGAATAATAAATATTTAAGAATATAATAGTAAAATAACATTAATGATTCATTGGTATTGCAAAACAACTTATATTGTATTACAAAATATTTTTCCAAAAAGGGCATCCAAACACTCTAAAGGAATATGGATCAAAGGATATATAAAAAGGCATGCACCTTCGTTGGATATGTTTTGGAAGGAAAACATTTCCCATTTTATTGTAGATAGTGACTTAAAGATCCTAGTAACGAGTGTAAGAAATTGCAAATGTTGTTATGTCATTCATATTTTAGTGCAGCACATTCAAAACATTTTACCTTTGAATTAATAAGTCCAATTTCATCCTATTTAGAGGGAGATAAATAGGTGTGTTGATTCACTAGTTAATTTTAGCACATACGAGAAATCAAATTTCTTTTATAAGCAAAGAGAAGAAATATAGTAAAAAGAACACAAGAGATACTCAACCCAGAATAAAACACCAACAAAAAGAAACAAATCAACTTTCAAAACAAAAAACATTATCCAACTAAATAAAAAGACCGATTGTTTTGCCACACCAATATATCAATAACTATCCGGACACAAGAAATCACTCTTTAAACTGAAAAGTAATAGTCCTCAAAAAATCCATTTCCTCTGCTCTTCCTTCTTCAAAAATAATAAGGTGTCTACCATTCCACAACACCATTTAATTATTGAAAAATAATAGTCCTCAAAAAGTCCATTTCCTCCACTCTTAACCATTTAATTATTTTTCTTTCAAAAACAAATAAGTGTTGACATGTGCTCTTAAAACATTTATTACTGTATTACATTAAAAATATCTATTATATATATATAAAATCTAAAGTACCTGGTAATTACATGCTTAACCCTTTGATTAAAAGGTTAACTAGTGGGATACCCGTGCGTTCGCACGGGTCCTGTTCGGTAAAAAAAAATTTGCAGAAATAATTATGTGGCAATTGAGATTATTGTGGAACAAAATTGAAGACATAGTATGAATAAAGAATAAAAATTACAATATTAAAAATTATAAAGTTTTCCAATAGATGTGTAATCAAAACACCATAACTATCAAAAAATCTTTTAACAAATTTTATATAGTAATCTTAATATTTTGAACATATTAAGTTAAAAACAGTTTGGATCAACAATATATAAATATTTTGAATATTATTGTAAAGACTAATTAATACATAGTATAAAAAAAGAATGCAAAAAAACCATGTTAAGCTCTAGTATTAGATATTAGTATACAACCAATAATAAAATTTCATCTGAAACATTAGTTTAAGTTGACAATTTATCTGAATAGTATAAATAAAACAGGATTGACAAAATATTTGAAAAACAACATAAAACTTTCATATAACATAATAGGTGATATAGTACATTGAAGTCAAAATATAAATGGAAACAAAACCAGAAAGATATAAAATAAGAAATGACAGTTTAAAATCCAAAAAAATGCTGAATCCTAACTATCAAATCTAAAGCGACGTGCAGAAATGAAGTTCGACCAAGACCAGTCTTCTTCATCGTCGTCACTCGAACCGAAGATTGAAAAATCCTCCTCGTCTTCCTCACTGTTGCATGAGTAGTATTGCCTCTTTCTTTTGCCAGCCATTTTCTTTTTGTTTTTCTTGACTCCCTTACGCCGCCGTGGATGAGTGCAATGCAGACGACGCATTTCGTCTCGCTGAAAATGGAACAAATTCATTGTGATTCAGTATATAGCAGAAATATTTGGCTAATAATGAATAAACTAAAAGCAGTTTTTGTGATGTTTTACCTGTTGCTGAAGATGTTCATCTTCATCCTCTTGAGGTTGAGGAAGAAGAATTTCTGTAACAACTGGATCAACCCTAGGGTTGTCCTCGTTGTTTTGCAGTGGTTGTTGCAGCGGCGTTTCTTCGTCGTTGATGACAGCGTTTTGCAGAGGTATTATATTCAAAGATGTCCTCGTAACCTCGTTGACGTTGGTGTTAAGTTCGTTTGATGCCATTTTTTTAGGTGAGTTTGGAAGTAGAATGAAAAGTGAAAAATAAAGAAAGGGTTTAGGTATATATAAGACAATGAAATGTCTTTTGAAGTTCTATATGTAACTAAGGAGTGCAATAATAATTAAATGCATCGTAAGTTGTATTACCCAAATAATGATGGCAAAACCAAGAATGTAGTAAACCGTCAATTTACCACTTTAATGCAGAAAGAATTTATCATTGATTTTGGCAAGGAAAGAAAGGAAAATGAAAGGACCTGTATAATAATGGAATGTAATGTCAGCAGTCTGATGTTTATTGGTGTGTGGCTGCTGCATGCAATGATAAAGCCCAAAAAATCAAAGCTCTGATTGGGCAATAAAGATTTTGAAAAGACAATGAATAAAAAAACCTGTTGATGTTTAGAAAGCATGCCCAAGCATTAAATGTTGAAGTGGCTGGATGGTAGCAAAAGGCATTGTAAGCTGGCTATAACCTGCATAAGGTACTGTTCTGCGCAGGTATCCATTATGATGGTTGAATATTTGTACAACCAAATTCCCTTTCAGTTGAGTGTGTAACACGCATATAGTCTTTGGATTGAAATAAGGCTGATGCTACATGAAGGATGTATTAACCTGGGCAGCCATAAAGCAAAAAGGAATTTTTTAAATATAGACAGGATAATGAAGGTACATTACATTCAGCAGCTTATATTCTATTTTCGTGTAACCCAGAAAATCATGATGGTGTAAGACAGATTATAAACAGACAAATGAAATAAAAGAATATGGTATTACTGTGACACATTGATTAGAAACCATTTAAAAAAAACCATTAAAATCAAATCAATAAAATGAATGGTGTATAATAAAGTAGTTATTTGTATGTTTTCTCTGTTTAGAACATAATTGAGATAACAGTGATAAAAAAACTTAATGGTAGGTAAAAGTAATAATAAGGTCAAACCCCCTTCTTATTGGAAGTCAACACAATCAAATGGAAAACTTGGAAAAATATAAATGGTTGATTAGTATACTGTGAGGTTGTCACAGTGGTGGTTGAAATGTTAGGAAAGATTAAATAAGTGAGTGGATTAAATTTAGGGAGTGGTTACATTGGGCAGTGGTAACTTGCACCAAAAGAAGGAAAATTTATTATGGAGCATGGGTTACTGAGGTTACAAAGTGGTTACATCAGTGAATCCGTTATACATTAAGGAGAATATACATCAATATATGAGAGGTAGTGTAATAGTTATACCAAATACACCCCAACCTGCAAATTTCCTAAAAGGGTAGTGGGAAAGAAGAAGATCAATTATTCCGGGTAAGTGTTTCAGCCAGAAAGTATTTGAATAAAAATTTTGCATTAACTGTTTCACACAGTTTAGTTTTATAAACTGTTTAGGGGTAGCATTTAATCTGTGGTAAGTATGGATGACTCCAAAGCTGGGATTGATAACCTGATTCAAGAAGTTCTCCAAGAACAGAGAGATAATGTGAAAGGAAAGGATTCGAAGAATGACACAATGGTTGTGCATCCGAGAGTGGAGGATGATATTGATGCAGGAAGGTAGTATGAAATTTATGTAATAACTGTTATATGTGTTAAAGAAATGTTGATTAACAGGGAAATTTGTTTCACGATTTTTGTGCAGGAAAACATGCGACAGTGGGATTCGGGCCCCTAAGAACGTGACTTTTTCTACTGCTCCGATACAAATCTTCAGCTACACAGATTGTGATTCGATCCGAATGGAAGGGTAAGTTATTGAAAATAGGACCTTTAATAATAGAAAGATCAGGATATCTGTGATTGTATGTTTTGTTGTTTTTATTTCAAAAGCGTTGAAGATGGATTCCAATCCGATGGATTAGACGTTGGAGATGGTACCATTGAAGAAACAGTTGGAACGGAAGATCTGATACCCGATCACGCCGAATGGGAAAAGGAGGTGAGCTTTGGCTACAAAGTAACGAATAACGTAATGGTAAGTTGTAACTCCAAAAAGAAAAACCGATTGGATGCAGAATATGTTTATGCATTGTCCATAATGTTATTGATAATTTTGCTGCAGCATTTTCCAAAGTTCGTGAGTGAGAGGTTCCTTGGATTGAATCAGAAGGACATCATTTTGGAGGACGGAGACTACGGATTTCTCTATGCTGCGAAGATAAAATGTGGCAGGCGCAACGGAAAGATCATGAAGATGGAAAAATACATGTATCGCGGGTGGCATGAATTTGCCAAGTACCGTCAGCTTTGGATGGGTGACATCCTGAAGTTCCGAATTGAGAAACCTGGTGATCGAGTAACCATTAATGTGGTGAAAAATAATCTTCGTTAGTTGGTTTATTCCACGGCTGCATGGGCTGTAGTTGGTTTGAGACAGAATTTCCTTAGTTGCAGACCGAAAGAACGCGACCTTTGTCGGTCCATATGTAGGTTTCAAGGGGGTGTAGTTGTTGTGTAATATTAAGGATAATATGTTTTTGCGTGTAAGTTATCTAAGGGCTATAATAATGTTGTATAGCTCCACTGGTAATATCTGGTATTGTTTATGTTAAGACAAATTTTAATGATCCAATGAGGAGCAGTTAATTATTGTCATTAGTATTTTGATGTTAAGCCATTTAAAAATGGTGAAAAGATGTTAATGGAAAGAATTCATCCTTTGAGTATGAAGAATAAAATTGTATAAAGCTGGATAGGGGTTAGTAAAAGTTAGGGGTGTGTTTTAGAAAATTATAACCGTAAATTCTCATTATTAACAGACAATGCTCTTGTGTTGTAGATATGTCGCAAGAGCTGAAAGATGTAACAGTAGTCGGGAAATGGTTAATGTATGCTTTGATAAACAAAAAGCATCGTCTGAGCATGAAAGAGTTAGTATTACTTGGTTACAAATGCAGAACCATGACTGTTATAATTATGCTGGAATAACTTAATGGTAAAATAAAAACTACAATTGAGGCATAACCCAAGCACAATATCAGAAAAAAGAACATAAAACATAATAAAATACAACAGATATTTGTGATGGGCGATTCAAAAGTTGAACATAATACTGTCAGAGAATTTGCGGAACTGCCGAACAATAGGAAAATTTACAGACCATGTTATATGCAGCAGGTTTGTTATTAAGAGTCATCACACCAGACTGGATTGCTAACTGTTCATATGAAGGTAGCAACCACAAATCAAGAAATCAACATCTATCTGCATATACAAATGACAATTAGTAAGATATTTATTGTTATCATTATAAAAAACAAAAATATTGAAAATTAGTTTAAGATTAAAAACAAACCAAGGGATTGGAAAACCTCCTTGTATACAACATTTGTAGTGGTAGAAACGGTTCCATTTTCTTTATCATGTATTAAGATTTTAAGACCACCTTTGGTAGTGACTCTTGAAATTGCAACATACAACTGTCCATGACTAAAAACAGGAGTAGGCAAATACAATCCGACACGATCAAGCGATTGGCCTTGTGATTTATTTATTGTCATTGCATAAGAGACAATGATCGGAAATTGTCTTCTAATCAATTTAAATGGCCACGGTGATTCAGAAGGTGACACAGACATTCGTGGAATGTAAAAGTTGCTACCGATGTTCTTTCCCGACATTATTTTTGCCTCAATAACATGATTTCCTAACCTTGTGACAATTAATCTTGTTCCATTGCACAATCCATCACTTTGGTCCAAGTTTCTCATTAGCATTATTGGGGTACCAATCTTCAATTTGATGCTATGATTTGGAATACCTGATGTTCTAAGTTTACTCAGAAATTCCGGAGTTAGCACTTCATACGCAGCAGAATAACTTGTATCGGTCCTATCAATAGAATCGAAACTTAAATACTCTTTTTCTTCTCCTAAAAAATGAAAAAGACAAAAGCATTAATAAAATACTGAGAAAAAGAAACATGAATTTTTTATTTATTTATGAAAATACTATTAAATTACCTGGTACTATGTTCAACACATAACGATTGATTTTTTCCACAACTTCAATGGTCGAGGCAAGAATAGCCTTTCCTTGTAAGTAACCAACATTTTGATAATTTTCCAACAAATTCGGATATGTGCTTTCGACAATAGCTTTAATAGGATCCTCAAAGTCGGATATTAAAAGTTCTTGAGGTATCTCAATCTCAGCCAATCCATCATTTGGTTCGCACAACTTACCGTCTCCAACATCCAAAATCCACTTTGAGAATTCCTCAAGTTCATTAGAACCTGTATTATCTCTTCCCTGTTGAAGTCTCATGTTTTTTGTTAGTGTTAGAACATGACAATAGTCCCACACATAGGATGAGCATATGGATGCATGAACAATATCAGAACGTGCCGCTCTTGGAACAACCGGAAGAATCTGTCGGAAGTCACCTCCAAAAACTACAACTTTTCCACCAAATATAGTGTTTGCAAGACCCTTTTTGCTCATGACATCTTTAAGAGTTTTATCCAATGCCTCAAAACAGTTCTTATGAGACATAGGTGCTTCATCCCAAATGATAACATCAGCTGCTTCCAATAACTGTGAATGTTCAGTGTCTTTGTCAATATTGCAAGTAGAATTGTCAAGTGTAGGGACAGGAATTTTGAACTTTGAATGGGCGGTTCTTCCACCCGGCAATAGTAACGATGCTATGCCACTTGAAGCAACGGTAAGAACAATTTTTTTTTGTGAACGAAGTGAACTTGAAATTGTTTTCCACATGAAAGTTTTACCGGTGCCTCCATAACCATGTAAAAAAAACACACCTCCTTTTTGGTTGTCAACGGCCACCATTATTTTTTCGAATATTGAACGTTGTTCATCTATTAAATATAAAGTTAACAATTGTTAGTCGGTGAATAAGAAAAGACAAATAAAAGTTATATACTGTTATAAATAAATAAAACAATGACCTGTAAGAGCGCGAAATAGATTTTCGAAATTTTGTCGTTCGGTGTCGGCATTATAATAAAGTTCATCATATATCAGTCTATTGCCAACATGTCTTGTGACGTATGAATCTGGATAAGGCATACCCTTAAATTCATGCAAACTTCTTCGGTTCAATTGCATCAAATTTTCAATCTCAATGAGAGTCAAATTTTTCAATTCAGTATCTGTCAACTGCATATCTGAAAAAATAAACAAATCCATACTTCATCTATATCTGCTAGTATACTATACCATTGGATTATGTAATTTGAATCTGGTCTAAATCCTTGCTGCAATTATCTAATGCTTCATAGTGTTTACATACCATGTTCAATCACAATGTACAGTCAGATTAATTTGTATTCATTATTAATTTGTATTAGTTATACATAAACAGATTCTGCTTTCTTTAACACAGACAATGAAAAAAAAATCATTACTACTACACATAGATAAATCACATACATATAACATGTTTTTCCAAACAATGCTTATGACAGTGAATATACATTTATATCAAACTGGTGTATTGTTACAAAAGTATTGTATATTCGACCAAATTCTATTACATATTGCTTCACTTTATCTATGATATTATACTTATTCATAATATGATTATGTTGCTACCATTAATTAGTCAGAAATCTAATATAAAACATCAACATTAATTTGACAACAATGATAATTTAAATTAAGAAAACAGGCCATTTTGAATGATGATTTGTACCTCTTCTATTTGTTGCTTGTCTTTTTTGATGAAGTATACCGTCACATAATATATGCCAAGTTTTTTCCCAAACGGACCGTGGTCGGTTTATTGTACCGGATAGTAGCATGGTAACAAACAACTTTCTTAAAAAATGTCCCGAACCCCAATCTTTGGCCTCATTTATGGCTGAAACATATTCCTTGTCATCATTAAGAAATCCCATTTCGAAACATGCATCCCTAAAGTTATCCCTTAGTAATCCTCCAACTTTTTTTATATCATCATAGCATGTTGGTCCTTTGACAACTGTGAGCATCATTCTTAGGTAATACAGCTCACCGGTACTTGGAGGAACCCAAATTAGTCTTCCAATGGTATGGCCTCTTTTTCGTGGTCTCCAGCGTCGGCGACTTTTATCGTAAACAAACTTCGTAAGAAAGTTAGAGTATGTCAATTCCCTTGCTTCTGGATATATTTTGTTTGCTTCCATCCATGCTGTAAACATTGATTCTTTCACACTCGGTTTATCAAGCACTTCGTCTATCAGTTCATAATCATTATAATAAACCGAATTGTCGCCCTCAAGATGAAAATACAGCCTTTCTACTGCAGGAGATCTTCCATGAATAGGAAATGAAAATATCCTCCAACATGCTTCACTCGGCGAGACATATCTACAATCAAGGTATTGTTTGATTTCATCGACATTTCTAATAAGAGTACTTCCATCAATTTCACTATTGACGACAGCTGCGGTAATTCGATCATACCCCTTGTTAATATACTTAAATAAGTACTTTACCGAAGTACTTTGATTACACCATTCCATATTGATGTGAGCCTGAAATTTCTTCAACAAATACGGATTATAAGGGACCGTATATCTGTTATCAAGAACAATATTCTTCTTCAAGACAGTATTTCCAGTATCACGTCTCATGTAAACTGGATAGCCCTCCTCATCAATCATTGTATTAGGTTGAAATTTCTTTGGAAAATATTTTGAACACTTCCCGTTTTTCATGCACGGTGAAGACAAATTTGCTAGACCACATGGACCGTGAATCATATGTGTCTTCACCAAATGATACAATTGCCTGTCATCTTCTTCGTGTGGTATCTCAGCTGAAATGATATTGTTAATGTCATCTGGAGTGGGATACTTGCTCGAAGGATGCATGAATAGCAAAATATGAGCATGTGGTAAACCTCTCTTTTGGAACTCAATGGTGTATATGTCTGCAAACGCACAAAAAAATAAAAAATTGCATCAAATAAAAAAATGGGAACATGAATCAAATAAAGTTAATATAACTCACATGCAACAACTCTTCCCATGACATGTCGTTTTGTTAGATCACACAACAACTCGTCTAACTTAATTTTAAACACTCTTGAAATTATATCTGGACGATCGTGAGGTTTGAGATTCATTGGGTCAAGCAGCTTTTTAACTTCTGGCCAATTTGGGTTGCAAGTAAAAGTGATAAAAAGGTCCGGAAATCCAACATGGCTACAGATTGCCATGCCATCAAAATATAATTGTTCCATGTACCTCCGACTCCCAACATAAGTTGAAGGTAAAACAACTCTTTTACCTTTGTTTGCTCCTTGAGTGGACGATTGTTCTGCGGTTCCAGCTAGATTACAGTACTTTGAAACTCTAAGTTTTTTTTGATGCTTGCGAATATAATTCAATCTTTGAGACTCCATCATAGCAAATCCATCAACCAAAAATTGTTGAAACAACCTCCTTGAACACAAAAGTGTATGTGCTTCGTTAGATCGGGTCTGAATCCTAAAAGTCAGCCATTCTCTGATTGTAAGCTTATTTTTCTTGAATTCTTTATTTGAATTAGTTTCCTTGTGTAGGACACCAAGTCTAAAACCATCTTCACCAAACGGAAATAAAAGTGGATACTGTAACGCAAGATAACTTGGATGAAACTCACTTATTCTTTTCAGCCGTCCACTCTGTCTCTCAAGGATAATATCCCTTTTCGATCCTGAATCAACATCACCAACAATAAGTGCAGCAACCTCAGCAACAGTTGGTTGGTTGTAAATTCTTCCATCTTTGGACCGATCAGCGATTAACTTGAGTTTGAGATCAGGAATAGGACAATCCTTAAGTCGATCCGCTGCCATTCTAAAAGATTTAGCGTGTATATTGAACTCATCCAACATATTTTTCAGTGCGGTAACAGTTGCAGGAATTATATTTGGATTGTTACTGCATAGTATAAAAGCATATTTAGTATGGTAGATGAACAACCTATATGTGTATTGTTATACTATGAAGCATAAAATTAAGAGAATAATAAAAATTAAGAGAATAATAATTTTTTAAGTAATCAATTAGTTGTAATAATACCCGCTTCCTTCAATCCTGTGTTGTATTTCATTGTCAGTGTCGTAAATATACAGCTGAGCAAATTTTGGGGATTGTCCAGATAAAGGAATCATGCTTCCAATTCTATGGCAAGACTGGCCATGTATTCGTATGTTCGGTGCGCCTCTTCCAACATTGAATCTATTGTCAAACTTCATGCCGGGAGAAGTAAAGGCAAACATTGTATTGTATAATCTGCAATGTTGTTGATAGTTTCGACACTCTGTGACATTGTTATCAAACAAAAGATGCTTTAGTAACACTGGTGGTGGTTTCAATAATGGCAACTGGACTTTACCGTTACCGCAACACAATTGAAACTTTGGAAATGCACTGTGTTTTCGTTTGTTGGTTTTCTCTTGATACCACATATTTGCTCCACATTCGGAACAATTAATAATAGGATCACCAATGTCATAGAAACCTATTTAAACCAACAACAATAATCAATAATGTTAGAGTATATTTAATATTCTTAATAAATGCATATAGACAGTTAATGTAACTGCCACATCTAACTGGGTAATGGAATATTATAGTCTTGGTGATATATAAAATGGAATGGTCCGAAAATATATTGTAGTAAGTAACATACCAGCATTTGTCAAAAGCATGGGGGAAGAATCTTCATCATATTCTTCCTCTTCAGCAAAACTTGAACTTGTGTCATAATCTGGATTTTCACGAATGCTTTCGCAAGAACTATCACTAAGCTCTTCATCCATCGAATTGTCATCCAGTGCATCGTTAATCTGAACCATAGGGGTTGTATCAACATTTTCATTGTATGCGGAAGAAGATGCAGGTTCATGATTCATATAAGACTTCGATGTCGGAGTTGTATCAACAGTTTCATTGTATGTGGATGAAGGTGCACCTTCATTATTCATATTTGAAAATGTGTTAAATAAATTTGCCGTCATAGACCGAATAGCGCCAACATTCAACTGTTTTTTGTAGGAAAGGAATGAAATACTTGAATGTGCATAAGAGGTATTGTCATTGTCATTACGCAATGAGGAAGTTAAACGACACAGAGGTGAAGGTGTGTTGTTGGTGACGGGTGAATTGAAGAACACGGGTTCACTGGTTTTGTTGCAGATATTCCCAGGATGTCTGCGTGTTTGGGAGTTCATTTGTTGAAGAATTGTCTTTCTTCTACGCCGTGCTGAGGCAGCAAGATCTTTTGGAGAATTTTCATCAAGTGTAACTGTTGATTTGGAGGATCGTGACACAGACTCTGGTGTTATTGGTATGCTATCTTCAAAACTGAGCTTAAATTTTCTTCCATTATTCACAGCAGAGGTGATATTTGAGAGTGGGACTCTGACATGAGCATTGGATGCAGGAACATAACCATTGAAACATCTGCCTATAACCATTACGTTCTCATCAATTCTTTTCCTTTTTGATCTTTTTGATAAAAGAACTTGCTTTCTTTTGAATCTTGCAATTGCTGCTGATTTTTTTCTTTGACTATCATATGATTCCATTGTTTTATGGATATTCAAATAAATGAAATGGGATTTTAACAAATATAGATTTCACATGAAGTATATGAAATGCGTGTACAATTTCCAGCCACTTCAACAATGTAGCATTTTGTTCCACATGCATAGGAAAATGAAACGTTTCACATAATTTTGTTGATGAATGATTCCAGTAATGAATACAGTTGCTGTTTAATATACCAATGCTGCAGACACTGTTATTGTAAGGCGTGATAAAAACAGCTTACATACACAATGAATGATTTATTACACATTCCTTATATTATGTTTAAACTGCTTTGGATATAAACTAATTATTAGCATTTAATAAAGTAACCCCATTAATTCTGACTTGTTAAAAAACTATTTGGATAGACATTATATATTAGTAGTTGAAGAAAGTATTCACATATAATTTCACTAATATAAGAATTTAAATCAGTACTGGATTTATTTGATTACATCAAAATAATTTTTTTAACTACACACATTGCATATATAATCAACCCAAAAAAAAAAATAGATATTTCCAACCTTTGTTATTTTAATTATGTATTACTGTATCATAGAAATTAGTTACGTAATTGACGTCATGAAAAAAATTGTTAATATGCGTTACAACATAATATGATTTAAATAATAATAACATTTTAACATAAACATGTTACATAGAAAACTAACAAATAAATTAAGACTAAAAATGTTCAATTATTTTAGATTCTACTATAAAATAAAATGTGTATATTGGGTACGGAAAAATATTTCCGATATAAGGTAAACTTTAAGTTCAAATGTTTTATATTGTCTGATATTAACGGATGTTTCAATGTTAAAAGTTTTTATACAACGTATAAACGCTTCTAAGATTTCTAATAGATATAATTAGACTTTACTGGTTAGCGAGTTGTAATAACATATGTACTTTATATATTTTGATTAAACCTTTGTTGTTAATAGATTATAATAACATAAAGGAACTGTAATTATCTGGAAATTCGTTGGTTTGTTGAATGTTTATCCCAAATCTAATATTAGTTAGCTATTGATTTATTAAAAAATAGGCTGCTTATGCTTCGAATTTCCATCCATTACATATGTAGTCAAAATTTGTAACTTATATAATCTTATATAACAAAATATATAAAGAATCAATATGAAACAAAACATTGATCTGATACTTTGATCAAAATATGAAATTTAACAAAGTGAAAGTCATATTAAATTAAAGGACAACTTGCATGCTTAGATAAACAAAACAGTCTTGAACATACAAAATTATAATTAAATATTCATATCTTCAAATGCTAGAGACAACTATTTCTCCTTCTTAATATCTATGGTTAACTTGGTTGACGAAAGTTGAACACTATCAATGTCATCTGCTGCATCAGAGAAAGACCTCTTAGACGGTGTTAGATTTGGAGTTCCAACTGAAGGATCATAATCTGCAGAGACCGATAATGCTTCCTGCAACAATGTTAGTAATGGACAAACATTTAGATGACATAATTAAAAGATGAGGGAAAAACGATAACATATTACAGTGAATAATTAAAAACTAACCGAAAAGCTTTTCGGATCTTCTTGGGATGAAGGGCAAGACGTTTGGAGTTTTGATGTAGGCTGCAAGATAACATAAAATTAGACAAAACATTAAATTTTTTATTTAGATACCTCAAAATCAGATGAATAATACCTCTTCAGTTTTGAAACTCTGCCTAACTTTATTACGGATATCTTCATCTTCTCTAAAGCCAATCACAGATAGTCGCCCATATTTAGGCTGGAAAACAGCCCTAATAGCCAACTCTTTTTTCAGTATTGCATCAAGGGCATATGGAAATTCTAGAGGGTTATTCTCACCCATCTACATCAAACGGAAATAAATTTACTACATAATTCTCAAACAAACAGACAAATAAAAAAAAAACAGAAATTGAAGAGCTTTAGATAAGTTACCTCAGTCATTTCGGTTTTCAACTGAAGAGCAGATTTACCAATCAACCTAGCACAATCGCTATCCCAGAAAGTGAACCTGGACTTGAATTTACCATCAACAGCAGAAATTTCAAGTTTATACCTATTAAACAAAGGAATCCATTGTAAGTGTGAATAATATAACCCACAGCTTACATGCTGCTTGTGAATAATATAAGAAGGAAAACCAGAACAGTGTTAAACATACAAAATATTAAACATTATACCTAGGAACGGGCTTTTCCATCACATGTTTGGCATAACAAACCAGCTGCCCATACTTCAGAGAAACACTTTTTGTGCAATCAACACATCCATCATAGTACCAACCTGTTTGGCCAGCTTCAAATTTTTCTAAAGTGGCAACAGTAACACATGTTGTTTCCTATATAAGCAAAAAATGTATACAATTCAGTTTGTGCAAAAAATTATATATATACATAGTAGATGAAAAGGAATAAAGAATGTATTACATATTGCAGACTTAGAATTTCAGCTAGACTAAGAATTTCGGCCTTCCAAACAAACTTATCAAATTCGGTATACTGCGAGTTCTGACTTGAATCTACTTGAACATTTGCAGAAGATAATAACGGCAACTCAGACTTCAAACTGATTTAAATAACAAACAAAGAATTAATGTTAGACATTTTAGGCATGTGGCAAATTTTACCTAAAATACAGCATCTACCTTTCTTTGAGCTTGCTAACCTCAGCAATGCTCAGGTCATTAATCAATAGCTTTGTCCCGTTCCAAGCGTTTGAGATGCTTAAAGGGAAACCTCCTGCATTTTATCATAGTGTAATGTTATTTAGAAGAAATATGAATATTCTGTTAATCATATTACAGTAAAAATTTCTCATATTAGTAACATACCTTGGGCCTCTTTAATCCGGGCATTAACCAACAAAATCACTATATTACCATCTTCTTTATGATTCATATGATAGTCGAAGAGTTGAGCTGCAAGGTCACCCCACAAAGTACACTGAACAACAGCCTTGCTGGAAACATTTTGCAGGGTAGTGAAACATATTAGTCACCCAGCTCATTGAATCAGTATTTACCAAAATACAGAACAGAATAATGTGAACATTAATGGGCATGACACATACCTCGTATCAGTAAGGGAAAAAACAACCTTGTTCTTGCTGTTATTACCATTAACCTGAGACTGACTTATCTCTGTTACACCACCAACAACATCTAAATAACACAATGTTATATCAGGAAAAAATAGATATAAAAAGAAATTGATGAAAACTGTTGAACAAATTAGTCTAAAAACAATAATAATATACCAACTAATATATTAGACTGAAATTTTTCATCTACTATGGATTGCAAGGCAATAATATTCAAGAAATTGAGAGGAATGTCTGGGAGATCCACGCGTTTGACTGAAGTAGAACCACAAAATACCAGTTTGTAACCATGGCTTGTGGATTTGAATGAGAAATCATTCTTCGACACTTTAAAATTCTGCATTATATAAGAACATCCAGCTGCAAGGTCTTCTTTGTATTTGGAAACCAAAAATGGAGGCACAATGACTTGAATCATGGAAAGCTACAAAGAAATAGAAGATACAATGGATTTATAAGAAACAAATCAGATAAATGAAAAATATAGATTTATAAGAAACAAATCAGATAAATGAAAAATATAAATTAAAGATTCTAAAGTACCTTTGAATCAACCAATATCATCTCTAAATGTTCTTTATTTGAAGAACTGGTCACAGACCATATATGCTTACACCTAACAGCAATTTTCCATAGGTCCTTTGAGTCATCAATATCTTTGACATTTTCAATAGGACGAGCCATAGATCAAACTCAGAACCTGCACATTCTCAAAAGACAAATTAACAAAATAACAGCAAAAGCATAAACGTAATCGAAAGCAACAGGAATGAAAGATTAAGGGGTTAGGTTTTCGGGTATTACCGTTAACCCGCTGAAGAAAATGTTTAAGAACCTCAAAATTCGAAAATTGTTTGAGGTATAAGGATACATCATATTTATTGGGTGGGTTGAAGGTGATGATTGTTATCTGGAAAATTTTTTGGGACTGGTAGAGATTAAACATTGGACGTGTAAATTTGCAGAATCCCAATGGGGTGTTTTGGGAGATGAATGTTTGTCTTGCAGAATTCTAAGCGTGCAGTGTGTGAGGGGAAATGTGTGGATGGGATTTCATTTATTATGCAACCAATAATATTTATTAAATAATGTATGCCCATTATGATTAAACCTATATTGTAGGATAAAAACTATAAGAAATTTTAAATCAGCTTCAATTATTATAGCTTAGACTTAATTAAAAAAAAAAAAGAATAAAACAACTTATTTTGTGAATGTGACACATCAGCTGCATTTAATGCCAAATGAACCAAAAGCCTTAAAAAATTGCATTACCAAATTTAACCCTATTAAATAAGTCAAATTAACCTTTTAATCAAAGGGTTAAGCATGTAATTACCAGGTA